>JXCR01090534.1:38074-50293 GCA_002079205.1 Phalaenopsis hybrid cultivar
TTTGATATTTAAGTGAGAATTTGAAAATTGGATGGAAGAAGGTTATTGATGTGTAAATAGCAAATTTGGGGTGGTCTGTATGTAATTACTCCTACAAAATATATTTTTCCAACCCGAACCCCACATCCTTAAAAAGTCCGAAATTTGGATCATCAAATTAGTCAAACGTATCTCTTAGGAATCATTTGAATATTGCATTATTTCATGTTAGAAATATATTAAAAGGAAAGAAATTTTAAATTTTTTTTTCTTAAATGTCAACGTTAATTTTAAACATTATTTCACAATCAACTTAAATATAGCAAATTTATTTTTATTTACAAAAAAAAAAAAAGGATATATTTACACATACATACAAACCGCGGTTTTTAGGTATTTATAAAACTAATATTTAAACTTTCATAATTGCATGCATAATATTCAAATCTTTATTATTGTACAAAATATACTTTTTTATCATAGATTTATAGTGTTAGAAACGGTGGAGCCCGGTCCATTATGATTGGGCTGTTACTTTGCTTTGAAGAGTCACTTCTCTTCACAACTAACCACTCTAGTCTTCCTCTTTTGTGAAGTGATGCATCTCTTCGTTTCCTCATGTTCATGATAAAAGAATTTGAATGACTCTCACATAAATAGAAGTAGTCACGGTTTTCTTTTTCGGGTTTCCTTGCGATAGAAGGAAGAGAAGTGCTAGAGGTAGTTCTTTGCGGTGAAAGAAGAAGAAAGAAAAAGAAGAAGATTGTTCTCCCTTGGCTTCTTCTTGGTGACTCTCATATATATGTATATATATATATATATATATATATATATATATATATATATATATATATATATATATATNAAACCAAAAGTTTCTTGATAATCAATACTTTGTTGTTTTTTGAAAACTTAAACTAACGACCGAACTTGGTAATAAAAGATGGATCCATTGATATGTTGTTTGATCTGAAAGGTCCATTTGTAATCTAAAATATTTTGTTGAGACGAAGATGACACAAGAGTCAATGTCCCCTGTTGTTGAAGAGTCGTGAATTCTTCTGACATAGTTTTTCTCTAATATGAGTGTTGAAAGTGTTTGTTTGAATCTGATGGATGTGTAGAGAGTATGTGACGTAAAAATATAAATATTTTCTTTTTCTTGTTTGTGTACATGTAATCATATAATAGGATTTGAGGGATGACTGTGGGAAAAATGTTGAAGTAGGAGGTATAACATGTCAAACAGGAGAGGAAAATGTAGTCAGTTGTGTTGAGTGGTGTTAGTGATAGAGCAGATGGAGAACAAAAATTATCTAGGGTGTTTGTAGAAAGTTGGNATTTATAGATTTTACGTATAACATGCCATATAAGTCTTTTCTATTACATTATCTAATCTATAGCTTTAATAAGAATTTCTTACTAAAATTCTCTCATTAAGGGCCCTTTGGGGCAGCTTATAAATGCGAGCTTCCTTTTCAAAACGCCGCCGTACTGTTTGGTTTGCGAGTTTCACCAGCTTATCTGAAACTGCGTTTGAGTTTTTACACTAAACGCAGGCCGCGAGTCGGCCTACATTTCAGGATAAGCAACTTATCCTGAAACGTCACAAGCTGCCCCAAACGGAAACTAGGTAATCCTGTCGTATTTTTCCCCCAATAAAAGACTAAAATGGGATCTAATGGTTGTTAATGCACAAATTCTTACATTTAATTCATAATTGTGAGAACATGGTATTTTGGTAAATTTACATACACATCACGCAATTTTTATGTATTTACATATTCATCTAACACCCAAAGTTAACATTGTTATTTATAAAAAATCCTTGCTGAAACAAACAAAAGTTGTATTCCTCTTTTAAGAAGATAACACTGGTTGCATATTTGATGTTATATTGAAGATCTGAGTGATAAGCTTATAAATATGAATGTTTAGAGGTTAGATATGTAAATTATTTAAGAACTGTGCGGTAAGTATGTAATTAAAGGCATGACTCAGCGGTTATTACATTCAACTGAACAGCAATGAGTCAATAATCCAGACATTGAATAATCAGAATCAAACACACCAAATTATTCAGATTTAAAAATAAAATCAAAAGNCTATTATGGATATCAGTTCTCTCGTGACTGCTCAGTCAGCGGCTGAGAGGCCCGTGGAGCATTTCGTCCTGTTTCGAATATAAATTAATAAATATTTATTTTTATAGATTTTACGTATAACATGCCATATAAGTCTTTTCTATTACATTATCTAATATATAGCTTTAATAAGAATTTCTGACTAAAATTCTCTGTTTAAGGGCCCGTTTGGGGCAGCTTATAAGCGCGGGCGGCCTTTTCAAAATGCCGCCGTACTGTTTGGTTTGCGTATTTCACCAGCTTATCCGAAACTGCGTTTGAGTTTTTACACTAAACGCAGACCGCCAGTCGACCCCTGCGGTCGGCCCGCGGGCCGCGTTTCAGGTAAGCAGCCACAAGTTGTCCCAAACGGACCCTAAACTAGCTAATTCTGTCGTATTTTTTCCCCAATAAACGACTAAAATGGGATCTAATGGTTGTTAATGCACAAATTCTTACATTTAATTCATANTTATTTGTGTTTGGTTCGTTTAACTAACCGAACAAAAAAATTGTTCATGTTCGTCTCGTTTATTTATCGAACGAATCGAACATGAACTCATTGACGAACCGAACACGAACTGTTCGCGAACAACGAGCTTTTTTGACAGCCCTACCCATGCATGCATGTGATGGCGAAAGAGGCTTTTACAAAATGCTTAAGCTAATTATGTTCGCTAAAAAATTAATATTGTGGCTTTATCTAGCCTAAGTAGAAAGTTTTAGCTATAGAGTCAAATCCTTATAGTTAAATAATAATAAAAAATAATAATAATAATAAATGTAAAAAGCTTTAGCTTCTAAGATTAGATACCGTGTTTTCTCCTATGAAAAAGTTCATTGTGTAAAGCTTGCTTGAGCTTTCACAAGTTAATTATAAAAATAGGATTGTTTTGTTTAAATACTAATTATTTATCCTCATGTGTATTATATTAAATCATACAATAAGATTCATTGTAGATAAAGATAAAAGGCGACAATTTCTTTTAGCGTAAGATGCAAAATGACATTATTCTTAAATTTTTCTAAAAGAAATAATAGTTGAGTGAAAGAATTGAAGCTTAAACTTATGATCTCTTTGATAGAAATGGAGATATAAGCCATAAGGCTAGAGTTTGGTTCATGTGTAAAGAGGATTTTGTGATCTATATATATGTGTATCTTAGCAACATAGGGTTTATTTAACAATAGCATAATATTTTTATAATATATTTTGTAGTTTAGGGGCTGTTTGGGATTATTTTTTTTAATTTTTTATTTTTTTATTTAATTTTGTTTATGTTTTGATTTGAAATGAAATATGTTTGGTTATTTGATTAAAGTATGATTGCTTTTAAAAATACACCTAAAATTTTTTTGAAGTTTTTTTTTAAAAAAAATATGTTAATTTATTTTTAGAAATAAAAAATAAAACATATCAATAACATGTTAAATAAATATATTTAAATAAAAATAAAAAACAAAATTGATCCCTAAACAAGCCCTTAATTAATGCAAAAATAAATAAATAAATAAAATAAAATAAAATTCATAATGAGAAGTCTTATGTTACATGTAAAGAAGCCTTTTTGAAATAGACCGTTATTATTATTGCATCAGTATGACTCTCGACTGTGATCGGTTGAAAGTGAGAAAAGAAAATTTAAACCTTTGTTTTCCTTTTTCTTACAGCTATTATATATATTTGATGTGTTATTTTTTAAAAAATTAAATTGACTGCAATGCTTCAATAATTTATAATAATAAAAATTATTAATTAAAAAAATAGAACAAAATTATATATTAATTTATATTTAAATGATATTTTAATATAAACAATAATATTTAAATCTCACCACAATTCTTAATATTCTACGGTTGCGTAGTTAGGGTTGTCAAAACTACTCTTTATTCGCGAACAGCTCGTCTTCAGCTCACTAAGCAAACATGTCGAACACGAACACATTTTTTTTATTTGAAAATAAACAAACCGAACACGAACATTGATGTGTAAATAGCAAATTTGATATTTAAGTGAGAATTTGAAAATTGGATGGAAGAAGGTTATTGATGTGTAAATAGCAAATTTGGGGTGGTTTGTATGTAATTACTCCTACAAAATATTTTTTTCCAACCCGAACCCCACATCCTTAAAAAGTCCGAAATTTGGATCATCAAATTAGTCAAACGTATCTCTTAGGAATCATTTGAATATTGCATTATTTAATGTTAGAAATATATTAAAAGGAAAGAATTTTTAAATTTTTTTTTCTTAAATGTCAACGTTAATTTTAAACGTTATTTCACAATCAACTTAAATATAGCAAATTTATTTTTATATACAAAAACAAAAACAAAAAATGATATATTTACACATACATACAAACCGCGGTTTTTAGGTATTTATAAAACTAATATTTAAACTTTCATAATTGCATCCATAATATTCAAATCTTTATTATTGTACAAAATATACTTTTTTATCGTAGATTTATGGTATACTTCGTAGATTTACAATGGAGCTCGATCCACTATGCTTGGGTTGTTACTTTGCTTTGGAGAGTCACACCTCTTTACAAATAACCACTCATGTCTTCCTCTTTTGTGAAGTGAAACATCTCTTCGCTTTCTTTTGTTCGTGATAAAAGACTTTGAATGACTCTCCAAGAAATAGAAGTAGTCACGGTTTTCTTTTTCGGGCTTCCTCAAGATAGAAGGGAGAGAAGTGCAAGAGGTAGTTCCTTGCGGTGAAGGAAGAAGAAAGAAGAAGAAGAAGATTGTTCTCCCTTGGCTTCTTCTTGGTGGCTTGTGGCAGAAGAGAAATTGAGTTTATTTCTCTTGTAAGTTTATCTTCTTCAGTGTAACTTGGTGTAGAGTTTCTTCGGTGTATCCCGGTGAAGAGAGAGCAGAAAAGAGAGAGAAGAAGAGAAAGCAACGAAGCAGAGTGAGAGATTGCTCTTGTAAGTCGAGGTGATCGACTGTTGTAAAATCATCAAGTAGAAAAATCCTCTGCAACTCCGTGGACATAGGCAATTCGCCGAATCACGTAAATCTGTGTGTTCCGCTGTGTTGTTCTTTTCTAGTGTGATTTTTCTCGTTTTATTTTTCACATCGTCGATCGTTTTCCTGTTTGATTTATATTATACCACATCAACTGGTATATCTAGATCTTGCAACAACAACATATAGCACCCTAAGTATATAAAATGTAAACATCAAACTTCAGGTGTTAAATATTTATGTACATAGGAATCGTGATGCATGCGTATTTCTCTCATATATATATATAAGGCCTTTATATGCATACTAAGCAATTCTTATGTATTTGCATACCTAATATCTAATTTAATTTGAAAGATTTACATACATCCCACATACCAGACACCTAAACTTCAATTTTTGCATATACGACACCCTACCTATGCATGAAAACATATATTTAACTTTTTAAAAAGCTAAAATAACTATATTTTTAAAGTGATATGAAAGATTTGAGGGGCATAAACGTCAAAAAGTGAAGTTTATGTATGCGATATGTAAATACATAAGAATTAGGTGATATACATATAAATGCCCTTTTAATTTTTACATTTTTACATTTAACACTCAATTAAATCCTTCTCATATAACATAAAAAAANACCCTACCTATGCATGAAAACATATATTTCACTTTTTAAAAAATTAAAATAACTATATTTTTAAAGTGATATGAAAGATTTGAGGGGCATAAACGTAAAAAAGTGAACTTTATGTATGCGATATGTAAATACATAAGAATTAGATGATATGCATGTAAATGCCCTTTTAATTTTTACATTTTTACATTTAACACTCAATTAAATCCTTCTCATATAACATAAAAAAAAACTACTATCATCAACTATCAAAAGTGAAATACAAATACAACTTTTCAAGCACAAGTACAATGTCATAAACCAAAAAATCAAAATCTAGGATAGTAGGTAGTGTAGATATGTAAATACACAAGAACTATGTGGTAGATATGTAACTATTTCGTTTTCATAATGCCACCAATCATGGATGATGGAGGTACCAACGGCCAACTATTGTCTCATGCCTCGAGCCCTCACAGCCACCTGCCGGTTCCCCGCAGCTTATCCCGTGAACCCACCAGCTGCCTTCCTTCTCCCTCCAACCTTCCTCTATATAAATGCTCCACCCCTCCTTCCATCAACAACACTCATATTAATCAACTCACTCCTCCCTAACAAATCAAAAATGAAGTCAAAAATGGCAACCTTGNCTACTATGATCAACTCTCAAAAGTGAGATACAAATACAACTTTTCAACCACAAGTACAATGTCATAAACCAAAAAATCAAAATCTAGGATAGTAGGTAGTGTAGATATGTAAATACACAAAAACTATGTGGTAGATATGTAACTCTTTCACTTTCATAATGCCACCAATCATGGATGATGGAGGTACCAACGGCCAACTATTGTCTCATGCCTCGAGCCCTCACAGCCACCTGCCGGTTCCCCGCAGCTTATCCCGTGAACCCACCAGCTCCCTTCCTTCTCCCTCCAACCTTCCTCTCTATAAATGCTCCACCCCTCCTTCCCTCAACAACACTCATATTAATCAATTCACTCCTCCCTAACAAATCAAAAATGAAGTCAAAAATGGCAACCTTGTTCTCCCTCCTCTTCCTCAGCTCANCTCAACAACACTCATATTAATCAACTCACTCCTCCCTAACAAATCAAAAATGAAGTCAAAAATGGCAACCTTGTTCTCCCTCCTCTTCCTCAGCTCATCTTCTTTCTCAGCCGCGTTCGACTACGCCGACGCTCTCACGAAATCAATACTCTTCTTCGAAGGGCAGCGCTCCGGCGAGCTCCCGCCCACCCAACGTCAACAATGGCGGGGCAATTCCGGCCTCTCGGATGGCTCCTCTGCCAATGTATGGCGCTGCTTGTGTTGGNCTCGGATGGGTCCTCTGCCAATGTATGGCGCTGCATGTCTTGGGATCTATCTATTCGGGACAGCTTTCTGATTGCTTTGTTTTTCAGACTGTTACCACAATTTATCTGTTTGGGAATTCTTTTTCTTGTTATTTTCCATAAATTTATGTGGTAGAAAGTTCTTTTTTTCAACTAAAATTATTAAAATGTGGTGGTCGTCAAAAAAACTACTGTCTAACTTTTTAAAATAAATTAAAATTATAATAGAGAACACGTCTTAACAATTTTTTAAAAGTAACTTCAGAAGAAGCTGTCTCAAACAGACCAAGTTTCAAACATTAGACAGTAGTTTTTTTAACGACCATTATATTTAAATTATTTCAGTTGATAAAAATAGCTTCTCACCACATAAATTTATACAAAAATGACACGAAATCCCAAAGAACAATTGTGTAGTTAATAAGAATATTTTAGTGCAGGTTTCTGATGAGTTTTGATGGGAGGTATTTACAGGTGGATTTGGTGGGCGGGTACTACGACGGGGGAGATAATGTGAAGTTTGGNTAGCTCATCTTCTTTCTCAGCAGCATTCGACTACGCCGACGCCCTCAAGAAATCAATACTCTTTTTCGAAGGGCAGCGATCCGGCGAGCTACCGCCCACCCAACGTCAACAATGGCGGGGCAATTCCGGCCTCTCGGATGGGTCCTCAGCCAATGTATGGCGATGCTTGTCTTAGAGTCTATTAGGGACAGGCTTTGCTTTTCAGACTGTTATCACAATTGATCTGTTTGGGAATTCTTTTTTTTGTTATTTTTCATTAATTTATGTGGTAGAAAGTTATTTTTTTTTTCAACCAAAATTGTTAAAATGTGGTGGCCGTTAAAAAATTACCGTCTAATTTTTTAAAATAAATTAAAATTATAATAGCAAACACATCTTAACAATTTTTTAAAAGTAACTTCAGAAGAAATTGTCTCAAACAGACCAAATTTCAAGTATTAGACACTAGTTTTTTTAACGACCATCATATTTAAATTATTTTAGTTTGAAAAAAATAGTTTCTCACCACATAAATTTATACAAAATAACAAGAAATCCCAAAGAGACAATTGTGTAGTTAATAAGAATATTTTAGTGCTGATTTCTGATGAATTTAGATGGGAGGTATTTACAGGTGGATTTGGTGGGCGGGTACTACGACGGGGGAGATAATGTGAAGTTTGGATTGCCGATGGCCTTCACCGTGACAATGCTGGCGTGGGGTGTTATTGAGTTCGGCGATGGGATGGCGGGGGAGTTGGGCCATGCGGTGGCGGCGGTGCGGTGGGGAAGTGATTATCTGCTCAAGGCTGCATCTGCTTCTCCCAACGCACTTTATGTGCAGGTACGTCAAAATTATTCATGGATATCAGTTCCCTCGTGACTGCTCAGTCAGCGGCTGAGAGGCCCGTGGAGCTTTTCGTCCTGTTTCGAATATAAATTAATAAATATTTATTTTTAGAGATTTTACGTATAACATGCCATATAAGTCATTTCTATTACATTATCTAATATATAGCTTTAATAAGAATTTATTACTAAAATTCTCTGGGCCCGTTTGGGGTAGCTTATAAGTGGGGACGGCCTTTTCAAAACGCTACCGTACTGTTTGATTTGCGCGTTTCATCAGTTTATCCGAAACTGTGTTTGAGTTTTTATACTAAACACAGGCCGCGGGTCGACTCCTGCGGTCCGCCTGCGAGCCGCGCAGCTTATCCTGAAACGCCACAAGTTGCTCCAAACGGACCCTAAATTAGCTAGTCCTGTCGTATTTTTTTCCCCAATAAACGACTAAAATGGGATCTAATGGTTGTTAATGCACAAATTCTTACATTTAATTCATAATTGTGAGAACATGATATTTTGGCAAATTTACATACATATCACACAATTTTTATGTATTTACATATCCAACCCCCAAAGTTTGGTATTTACATTTATAAAAAATCCTTGCTGAAACAAACAAAAGTTGTATTCCTCTTTTAAGAAGATAACAGTGGTTGCATATTTGATGTTATATTGAAGATTTGAGTGATAAGCATATAAATATGAATGTTTAGAGGTTAGATATGTAAATTATTTAAGAGCTGTGCGGTAAGTATGTAATTAAATGCATGCCTCACCGGTTACTACGTTCAACTGAACAGCAATAAGCCAATAATTCAGACATTGAATAATCAGAATCAAACACACTAAATTATTCAGAATTTAAAAATAAAATCAAAAGAACTTATGTCCCACAAGATCATTGAAGCCAAACATTACATGATTTTTCCTTTTCATGTTTTTTTTTTCTTTTTGCAAATAAAAAAAAATTATTTTGATATAGGAAACAATTAAGAATTTAATGGAGTTTTAGGGTATATTTAGGGCAGCTGCAGCTTATTGAATACTCTGCTGATAATCTAATTAAAAATAATCTGCTGATAAACTAGGTACATTGACTATTACAAATTTTTATTTTTTTGGAAAAGTGAGTCCGCTGTCAGAAAGTTCTCACCACATCTAGATAGGTGCGGTGTGAAAACGTTATTTTCGGCGTTTTGAAAACGCATAAGCTGTCAAAACGCGGTTTACCCAAACAGACCAGGTGCGTTTTCAAAACGTCATCACACCAAATAAGCTGCCCCAAACGGACCCTTAAGAGATAGGTTTGTAGGAGTATACTTATACTGTACCGCAGGTGGCTGACCCAAACGCGGATCACCACTGCTGGGAGAGACCCGAAGACATGGACACACCTCGGAACGCCTACAAGGTGACAAATCAGAATCCGGGCTCAGATGTTGCGGCCGAGACAGCGGCGGCATTGGCCGCGGCATCCATCGTTTTTCAGCGCTCTGATCCTTCTTACTCTTCCAGACTTCTTCAAACTGCTAGAAAAGTAACAAATGAGCTCGACTAATTAAGCACCTGGACTAGTCTCCTTTGTGAATTGCGATCCGATTGTCAAAGTAAGAAATGTTTGTTTGGTTTCAGGTGTTTGATTTTGCGGACAGCTTCAGAGGATCATACAGCGACTCCCTTAATTCGGTGGTGTGTCCTTTCTACTGCTCCTACTCTGGATACCATGTAAGAAACTAAGCAATATTCGCTTTTTTTATTTTTCAATTATCATGTATGACAGCATTTGGCTCAACGATATCTTAATTAAACGAATTATATAATGTTATTTACAATAATACATGCAATTTTTTCTAACCATTCTCTTTATCATAATTTTTTTTAATATTTAAATAACAATATACATTTATTTGAGATTTATATATGATACAATTTTAAAAAGGTATTACTCAATTATATTATCAAAGTAAGCAAATGATTTTTTATATCATGCAAATACATGGTTGATGCATATAGTATGAGCGAGATAGCCTTTTGTAGGTGTCAAGGTTAAATGGATATTGAATAGTCTAGTATTGAGTACTTGAGTGTGTATATGTAATAAAATACTTACCACCCAATTTCTATATGTTATATACATACCAACCAAGTTCTATGTATACACATATCTAACGCCTAATTAGCTTTGTTTTTTATTTTCACGCATAAAAACTATCTCTGTTTTAGCATCTAGAAAGTGAAAGTGAAATACACCTATTTATTCGTAGGTAAGGTGAGACATTGGAAAAAATTGAAGTTTAGGTGTTTGATATGTAATTACATATGAATTGATTAGCATGGATGTAAATCTTCCGTACATATATCAGGTGTGTTATGTATTAGAATCCTGATTTATATGTGAATCACGCCAAAAAAAATGGAGCATAAGTAAAAGAGAGAGAGGAGTGAGCAGTAATAAACAATAATTCATGTGTTTATTCACATAATGTATTTCATAATTATAAAGGAGGGTGCAATATGATGATGATACATTTTTGCCTCTGCTTACACAAGTTATACTTAGTATTTAACCTGTATGAGTCCATCACCCAACTGTTCTTTGACCCAGTCTGATGAGCTCGATTAGTTTTGGGTCGGAAGGACTGATTCGAATGACTAGGCTTGATTGACAGTGACGGTAGGCTGATCTAGTCTGGCTCTCAACCTTTGATAATCAATGGAGAGACTTTCGGGCGTCCCCGATATGATTGGAGATGTTGAGGGATTGTATCTTGTCTCGGGTCAGCTTCTTCGTGGAGGTTTGCTTAGATACATCTTTATCTCATTTCTGATAATGGTTCAGAGTCGGAACATTTGGTCGTCTTTTTGTTCTCCCCGTGGCTTGGTCGGCTTTGGCCTTAACTTTAGCTCGAACGGTTGTATTCTGTCAGATAATTAAATTGGACTCGCATTCCCTCATCTTAGTCTTCTCTTATGGACCGTTAGATATCCTTACAAGCAGCGCCGGCACATTATTGATATTATGACTGAATAATGTTTAAGAACAGTTGGATAACTCTCTACCTACCCAAAACTCATAAGCTTAATCAAGACCACAAATAATAATAATCGCCACACTTCCCATTTCATATAAGATTCTATATAATTTCAAACAATAAATAATAATCTNTTATAAATATGAATGTTTAGAGGTTAGATATGTAAATTATTTAAGAACTCTGCGGTAAGTATGTAATTAAATGCATGCCTCACCGGTTATTACATTCAACTGAGCAGCAACGAATCAATAATCCAGACATTGAATAATCAGAATCAAACACACCAAATTATTCAGATTTAAAAATAAAATCAAAAGAACTTATGTCCCACAAGATCATTGAAGCCAAAGATAGGTTTGTAGCTAGTATACTTATACTGTACCGCAGGTGGCTGACCCAAACGCGGATCACCACTGCTGGGAGAGACCCGAAGACATGGACACACCTCGGAACGCCTACAAGGTGACAAATCAGAATCCGGGCTCAGATGTTGCGGCCGAGACAGCGGCGGCATTGGCCGCGGCATCCATCGTTTTTCAGCGCTCTGATCCTTCTTACTCTTCCAGACTTCTTCAAACTGCTAGAAAAGTAACAAATGAGCTCGACTAATTAAGCACCTGGACTAGTCTCCTTTGTGAATTGCGATCCGATTGTCAAAGTAAGAAATGTTTGTTTGGTTTCAGGTGTTTGATTTTGCGGACAGCTTCAGAGGATCATACAGCGACTCCCTTAATTCGGTGGTGTGTCCTTTCTACTGCTCCTACTCTGGATACCATGTAAGA
>JXCR01090534.1:51230-80204 GCA_002079205.1 Phalaenopsis hybrid cultivar
ATATATATATATATATATATATATATATATATATATATATATATATATATATGCAATTCAATTATTTAATGTAATAATTCCAATATCAGGTTGCTACTTATAGCTGTCAGTCTCAATAACGACTGAGAAATCGAAAAACTAAGGTGCAGAAACAGTTGTGAGTTCATATTTTGGTGATCAAAATAGTGTTAAATCTCTCTCAATGGAAGCTACAGTTATTACTCGGGTAGGTTGAGTTGAAGTATTGGCTCATTGGGACCAAACAAGATACATAGATGCAATTATACCAACAATATAAATAATTATTGGCTGCAAATACTGTTAAATTATCTCTCTTAGTCTAATAAGGGTGGTATCTTCGACCACGGTTTCCATCTCGTGACCTATCGCCGCCTTCACCTGAGCCGCCGCCACGCTCGCTCCTTCGGTGTGGGGGTGGGGGCGGTCGCTGGGCTCCAGGCTGTTGCCTGAAAATAAATAAATTAAGAAATAAAAAATTAAAATGGAAGAGTATTTTGGTATCATAATGAAAGTAAGATTTACATAAAAACTTGTCCAAAAAGCAATAAGATCAATGTTTCTTACAGAACATAACCAAGGCGCCCATCTGGAAGAACCATTGGCACCATTCTCATTCCAGCAGGCATAGGACCTCTCCCATATATCATAGGCTGCATGATGAAAAATACAACAGCAGTAAGTAGGAAACAAATAAAAGGTGTATTTTGTTTTAAAAAATAAAGAAAAACATTAAAATTGTCGTCAACTAGGAATTTAATCTCCAAACTCTTTTAATAATATTGGTTGAAATAGTTCCTAATGAGGATTATTTTATCCTCCATTAAAAATTTATGCAGACTGATTTAAAACTTCTCTAAACTCTGGGACTACAATTGTCCCATGTAGACAATGAAATGTTAGTGATATTTTCATATGTTTAGAAATGAAATGTTATATAAATAAATATAAATGTATAGGTGTTAGACATGTAACTATATGAGAATTGTGTGGCATGTAAATAAGTCCCCAAAAAAACAATTATTAAAAAAAGGCAAAAAAACAAACCTGTCTGAATCCAGTTGCACCATATCCACCACTATAAGCTCCATAAGGATCAGAAGGGTAGCCGTAATGAGGAAGCGCAGGATAACTTGGAAGGATTCCAGGCTTATGCTGGCTTTCCAACTTCTTGTCCGTTTGAGGTTTCGCCAGGGAAACCTCTATTGCATTTCCTGTAGTACGTACAAAAGCCACATTAACGTTATTACAAACTCATGGCATAGAAAATTATCTGATGAACTGACCAACAACAGTGCCTGCAGGTGGGTTACTTATCATGAACATAAAACAAGAACAAGAACTCATTTCTTCGGTTTAAGAAAATAACTCCTAAAGAAAAAAATGTCACGCTTACATGCATAGCAACTCAATTCTTATGTATATGCATATCCAGAACCTAAACTTTAGTGCTATGTATGTAATTATCCCTATTAATAAATATCTTGTAGAATCTATGATTTGAGCTACCCAATTCCTATGTATTTGCATTCTAACAACTAAAATTTACTCTTTGCTTTCATGCCACCCAAATCTTTCATATCACATCAAAAATACCACTATTTTGACTTTTAGAAAGTGGAATATGCCTTTCCATACATAGGTAAAGCGGCGTATATGTAAAAAATTGATGTTTAGGTGTAAAATATGTAAATATATATGAATTGTGTCGTCTGTAACTAAATCTTCCGACACATAAATACAGCTTATTCAGGATGCATGAAAATCACCATCAATGTCATATTTCCCGGTTCCTTTGACTGCCTTCAGAGCACTAGATCTCTCAGCAAAATGAACAAATCCAAAGTCTCTCTTTTGTCCAGCTTTAGCTGGCGGCAGAACAACTTTTGTAATCTCCCCATGCCGTTCAAAAGTTTCCTTCAATTTTTCTGATGTAACACTTTCTGGCAAGTTTTTCACATAGATGGCTTTCACCTGTAAAAACCGAGTTTACCAAAATGATGAAAATTAAAAAATCCAAATGTCAACTGGAATGTCTATCGCATGTAAAGTTTCTTTTAAGCTATTTAAATAACAAGGAAAAAAAAAGACCAAAAAAGCATCAAAGAAACAGCATCACAAACAGGAACAATATTTATCTTTCTAATGTCAGAATGGAAATTTTTCATTCAAACATTTCCTATCTTTAATTTAGGTTAGTCTGTCATTTTAGAATTAAATTCTGTTGCACTGGTTCAGCTTAGCATGACTATTTGCTTATATCAAATTTCTAAATAAACAAAAGTCATCCAGGCCTTTGCTAACTAAAGTAAACGATTTGTCAAAACACAAAGTAGTTCTAGATAAATATTAGATTTATAACAGCAATCCTGAGCCGTTATTACTTATTATTACTTGTTATTAATCTTTATTCCTTCATTATGTATTTCCTATTTTATTTTGTTTTGTTTTATTTCTTTCATTTATTATGGTGATTGTAATTGGGTTAAAACACCCCGTCTTCTAACAATAAAATTATGTTGATCAAGTCACAAACTCAACACGGTATCAGAGTCATGGTTCTAGCCCTGGAGGTTCCACCCTAGCTACCGGTCACCTGCAGGTCTTGTCATGTAGCATGTCGGCAATCACCATCCAGCCGCAGATCCTTCCTGGCCCTGTGTTCTTCCTACCGATCCTTCCTGTCGACAAAGAACTATCTGCCACTTCTTTCTACTGCTAAGCCCAACAACTCCTCTAGCCAGCCTCCCTACAGGGATTCCTCTTCTTTTTTTCAGCCGTTGGACATCCCTCTTGCCAACCTTTCTTATGTCTAAACAACAAAGCATCACATTTGGCTCTGTTGGAAGTATGGCGGATTCATCCACCATTGAACCTCCTACTGACAATGTGCATAAGTCCACCGAAGGATCGTCACAAACTCCTACCCGGAACAACCCAAAATCCTCTAAATCCCTAGAAAAGCAGATGAATCAATTGATCAAGCTACTTGGAGCAAATCAATTCTCTGCGAGTATGTTGACCTCCCACGTCTGACGAGGTACCCTTCATATGGCTCTCACGTCTCTTCCTCAGATCACATGATTAGGTGCTCTCAAGCTTTTTCAATTTAATATCCAAGCTCTGAGAGAAATACTTTCAGAATTGTCAATGGCTCCTATAGTTTCATTGCTGGTAAAGAGTCGGTTGTACTAAAGATAAATCTAACTCTAGAGTCTATTTTACATATTCCTCTGTTGCAATATAACTTGTTATTTGTCAACAAGTTCGCGAATGAAATTGATTGGGTTGCTAATTTCTCTTCTGAAGATTGTGTTTCTCGGGATTGTCGTTCAGGGAGGGGGAGGATGATTGGAACTGCTAAAAGATTAGCTTGACTCTGCTACTTCCAAGAGTACGGAGAGTGAGAGCACGTCACTCAGGAGCAGTAGTTTATCTTGAGTAATTGAATCTCTCCTGTTATTGCATTGTCATTTGAGTCATCCTAGTTTCAAAAACTTAATAAATTTGTATCATTTAATGTTTTCAAAGAAAAAACTTTCTAATTTAAATTGTGAGATATGTCAGGTAGACAAGAATCGTCGAGACCACTGCCCACCCCACACACACTTTCCGCTCCTTTCTCTCTCTTTCACAGGGAACCATCTCACACTCTCAGCTACAAAAATAAATGGTAATTCCTGACTTTGACTGATGACTACACTCAAATGATGTGGGTCGACATTTTAAAAGATAAATCAGATATTGTTGTCACCTTCTAAAACTTCTACACATTCATTTTAACTCAATTCAAAACTCTATTTCATATCCTTTAGACCGAAATAGAAGTAAGTTTTTCAACTCTATTTTAGATGAATTCTTAGTGAGTAAAGGCGTCATCCATGATAGCTCGTGTGTGGAAACTCAACAAAGTGGGGTAGTCGAGAAAAAATCATCACCACCTCGAAATTGCTCACTCCATTATGTTTCAATACAATGTCTCGAAATGGTTGTGGAACGATGTCATTCTTACTTCTACTTATCTTATAAATAGAATCCTCTCTAAAATTCTCAAGTTTCGAACCCCCTTAGTTATCCTGATGTCAAGCTTCCCAACCAATCGGGTTTTCTTCACATTAAAACACAAGATTTTTGGTTGCAGAGTCTTTGTTTGGAACACTGCCCTAACTCGGAGTAAACTTGATCACAAATCCATAAAATGTATCTTCCTAGGACATTCCACCACTCAAAAAGGGTATTGGTGCCATGATCTTACCACAAACAAAATCTATGAGTGCTAATATATGTTTCTTTGAAAGTGTTTCATATTTTCCTAGCTCAGTCTCAAGTGATGGGTAGCTTGAGTTCTTAGACACTATCCCTTATCCCAACCCTACAGATGTTCCCCCCCATTGTTCCTACCATTGAGTCATCTGATCTGTTGAGTGCTCCATATACTCCACCCACTATATGTGTCTACACTTGGCGCACCAATCCTAATGCTCATACTCTTGAGTTTGCTACCTCCTTGTAAGAGCTCGACTCCACTCCGGGCGACAACCCTAACACAATCCTCCTCCGAATGAGGTAAGGTACGCAATCAGACATGTTCTCCCTATTCTATGGCAAAATATCTCTTTTCACATTTCATCGCCGACCTACAGAGCATTTGCTACTGTCCTCACAAACCATTAAATTTCAACTACAATTGAGGTTGCTTCTCTTGATCCACCCTGAAAAATGATAGTAATATAAGAGATGAATGCCCTCTGACATAAGCATAAGTGAGACATCGTTGATCTTCCTAAGGGTAAGAAAGTTGTGGGGGGTCTGTGGATTTTCAACACCAAGTTAAACTCAAATGGAACCTTTGAATGCAACAAGGAATGATTGGTCGCAAAAGAGTACTCATGGATTTATGAAATTGACTTTCAGGAGGCACTCCAATTGCTAAGTTAAACACTATTCGGGTCTTTTTACCTGTTGCAGTGAATCTAGATTGACATTTATACAGCTAGATGCCAAAAATATGTTCTTAAATGGAGAGCTTACAAAAGAGGTGTACATCTTTCTCACTACTGGCTTAACTCTTGCCTCCAGAGGGCAAGTATGCAGACTGAGAAAGTCCATCTAAGGGCTAAAGCAGTCCCCAAGGGCTTAGTTCGGCAAGTTCACAAAGGCGTCCATGAGCCACAGTTTTACTTGGGTTCAATCAGATAACACTCTCTTCTTTCTACATTTCTCTAATGGTCAGATAGCTATCCTTATTATCTATGTTGAGGATATTACTCTTACAGGTAACGATCTCCCAGCATTGAAATCCTTGAATGATACTCTTGTTACATCCTTTGAGATGAAAGGCTTGGGATCTCTCTGGTACTTCTTAGACATGGCAGCGGTTCAGTCATATCGGTGCATTTGTCTATCTCAACGCAAATATGTGATTGATCTATTAACAGAAAACAACTTTCTTTTGTGCAAATATGTTGTTCCTATGGATCCATATAAAAAATTATTAGAAATTCTCAAATATTGTGTCTGTCAACAAGACTAAGAAGAAACTTATCTATCTCACTCATACTCGCCTCGACATATGCCATGTAATTGGTATAATAAGTCAACTTATGCATGACCCCTATGAGCATCATCTTCAAGTTGTCAACCAGATTCTCCACTATTTAAGAAGTACATCAGGCTCAGGTTTGTTTTCTCTAGTCACGCCTCTCAGACTATTGTTGTTTACACGGATGTTGTAGGGCCTGATCGGTACATGATCGACGTCCACATTAAGGTACNTACTAAGCAATATTCGCTTTTTTATCTTTCAATTATCATGTATGACAGCATTTGGCTCAACGATATCTTAATTAAACGAATTATATAGTGTTATTTACAATACTACATGCATTTTTTCTAACCATTCTCTTTATCATAATTTTTTTTTATATTTAAATAACAATATACATTTATTTGAGATTTACATATGATACAATTTTAAAAAGGTATTACTCAATTATATTATCAAATTAAGCAAATGATTTACACTATTATATCATGCATTTACATGGTTGATGCATATAGTATGAGCGAGATAGCCTTTTGTAGGTGTCAAGGTTAAATGGATATTGAATAGTCTAGTATTGAGTACTTGAGTGTGTATATGTAATAAAATACTTACCACCCAATTTCTATATGTTATATACATACCAACCAAGTTCTATGTATACACATATCTAACGCCTAATTAGCTTTGTTTTTTTTATTTTCACACATAAAAACTATCACTATTTTAGCATCTAGAAAGTGAAATACACCTATTTATTCGTAGGTAAGGTGAGACATTGGAAAAAATTGAAGTTTAGGAGTTTGATATGTAATTACATATGAATTGATTAGCATGGATGTAAATCTTCCGGACATATATCAGGTGTGTTATGTATTAGAATCTTGATTTATCTGTGAATCACACTATAAAAAAAAGGAGCATGAGTAAAAGAGAGAGGAGTGAAGAGTAATAAACAATAATTCATGTGTGTTTATTCACATAATGTATTTCATATTTATAAAGGAGATGGTGCAATATGATGATGCTACATTTTTGCCCCTGCTTACACAAGGTATACTAAGTATTTAGCCTGTATGAGTCCATCACCCAACTGTTCTTTGACCCAGTCTGATGAGCTTGATTAATTTCGGGTCGGAAAGACTGATTTGAATGACTAGGCTTGATCGACATTGACAGTAGGCTGATCTAGTCTGACTCTCGACTTTTGATAATCAATGGAGAGACTTTCGGGCGTCCCCGATGTGATTGGACATGTTGAGGGATTGGATCTTGTCTCGGGTTAGCTTCTTCGTGGAGGTTTGCTTAGATACATCTTTATCTCATTTCTGATAATGGTTCAGAGTCAGAACTTTTGGTCGTCTTTTTGTTCTCCCCGTGGCTTGGTCGGCTTTGGCCTTAGCTTTAGCTCGAACGGTTGTATTCTGTCAGATAATTAAATCAGACTCACATTCCCTCGTCGTAGTCTTCTCCTATGGGCCGTTAGATCCTTAGAAGCAGCGCCGGCACATTTTTGATATTATGACTGAATAATGTTTAAGAACAGTTGGATAACTCCCTACCTACCCAAAACTCATAAGCTTAATCAAGACCATAAATAATAATAATCGCCACACTTCCCATTTCATATAAGATTCTATATAATTTCAAACAATAAATAATAATCTNGTTGATAGTTATAGCTGTCAGTCTCAATAAAGACTGAGAAATCGAAAAACTAAGTTGCAGAAACAGTTGTGAGTTCATATTTTGTTGATCAAAATAGTGTTAAATCTCTCTCAATGGAAGCTACAGTTATTACTTGGGTAGGTTGAGTTACTTGAAGTATTGGCTCATTGGGACCAAACAAGATACATAGATGCAATGATACCAACAATATAAATAATTATTGGCTGCAAATACTGTTAAATTATCTCACTCTTAGTCTAATAAGGGTGGTATCTTCGACCACGGTTGCCATCTCGTGACCTATCGCCGCCATCACCTGAGCCGCCGCCACGCTCGCTCCTTCGGTGTGGGGGCGGAGGCGGTCGCTGGGCCCCAGGCTGCTGCCTGAAAATAAATAAATAAAAAAATAAAAAATTAAAATGGAAGAGTATTTTGGTATCATAATGAAAGAAAGATTTACATAAAAACTTGTCCAAAAAGCAATAAGATCAATGTTTCTTACAGAACATAACCAAGGCGCCCATCTGGAAGAACCATTGGCACCATTCTCATTCCAGCAGGCATAGGACCTCTCCCATATATCATAGGCTGCATGATGAAAAATACAACAGCAGTAAGTAGGAAATAAATAAAAGGTGTATTTTGTTTTAAAAAATAAAGAAAAGCATTAAAATATTTGGAATTTAGTCTCCAAACTCTTTTAATAATATTGGTTGAAATAGTTCCTAATGAGTATTATTTTATCCTCCATTAAAAATTTATGCAGACTGATTTTAAACTTCTATGAACTCTGGGACTACAATTGCCCCATGTAGACAATGAAATGTTAGTGATATTTTCATATGTTTAGAAATGAAATGTTATATAAATAAATATAAATGTATAGGTGTTAGACATGTAACTATATGAGAATTGTGTGGCATGTAAATAAGTCCCCAAAAAAACAATTATTAAAAAAAGGCAAAAAACAAACCTGTCTGAATCCAGTTGCACCATATCCACCACTATAAGCTCCATAAGGATCAAAAGGGTAGCCGTAATGAGGAAGCGCAGGATAACTTGGAAGGATTCCAGGCTTATGCTGGCTTTCCAACTTCTTGTCCGTTTGAGGTTTCGCCAGGGAAACCTCTATTGCATTTCCTGTAGTACGTACAAAAGCCACATTAACGTTATTACAAACTCATGGCATAGAAAATTATCTGATGAACTGACCAACAACAGTGCCTGCAGGTGGGTTACTTATCATGAACATAAAACAAGAACAAGAACTCATTTCTTCGGTTTAAGAAATAACTCCTAAAGAAAAAAATGTCACGCTTACATGCATAGCAACTCAATTCTTATGTATATGCATATCCAGCACCTAAACTTTAGTGCTATGTATGTAATTATCCCTATTAATAAATATCTTGTAGAATCTATGATTTGAGCTACCCAATTCCTATGTATTTGCATTCTAACAACTAAAATTTACTCTTTGCTTTCATGCCACCCAAATCTTTCATATCACATCAAAAATACCACTATTTTGACTTTTAGAAAGTGGAATATGCCTTTCCATACATAGGTAAGGCGGCGTATACGTAAAAAATTGAAGTTTAGGTGTAAAATATGTAAATATATATGAATTGTGTCGTCTGTAACAAAATCTTCCGACACATAAATACAGCTTATTCAGGATGCATGAAAATCACCATCAATGTCATATTTCCCGGTTCCTTTGACTGCCTTCAGAGCACTAGATCTCTCAGCAAAATGAACAAATCCAAAGTCTCTCTTTTGTCCAGCTTTAGCTGGCGGCAGAACAACTTTTGTAATCTCCCCATGCCGTTCAAAAGTTTCCTTCAATTTTTCTGATGTAACACTTTCTGGCAAGTTTTTCACATAGATGGCTTTCACCTGTAAAAACCGAGTTTACCAAAATGATGAAAATTAAAAAATCCAAATGTCAACTGGAATGTCTATCGCATGTAAAGTTTCTTTTAAGCTATTTAAATAACAAGGAAAAAAAAAGACCAAAAAAGCATCAAAGAAACAGCATCACAAACAGGAACAATATTTATCTTTCTAATGTCAGAATGGAAATTTTTCATTCAAACATTTCCTATCTTTAATTTAGGTTAGTCTGTCATTTTAGAATTAAATTCTGTTGCACTGGTTCAGCTTAGCATGACTATTTGCTTATATCAAATTTCTAAATAAACAAAAGTCATCCAGGCCTTTGCTAACTAAAGTAAACGATTTGTCAAAACACAAAGTAGTTCTAGATAAATATTAGATTTATAACAGCAATCCTGAGCCGTTATTACTTATTATTACTTGTTATTAATCTTTATTCCTTCATTATGTATTTCCTATTTTATTTTGTTTTGTTTTATTTCTTTCATTTATTATGGTGATTGTAATTGGGTTAAAACACCCCGTCTTCTAACAATAAAATTATGTTGATCAAGTCACAAACTCAACACGGTATCAGAGTCATGGTTCTAGCCCTGGAGGTTCCACCCTAGCTACCGGTCACCTGCAGGTCTTGTCATGTAGCATGTCGGCAATCACCATCCAGCCGCAGATCCTTCCTGGCCCTGTGTTCTTCCTACCGATCCTTCCTGTCGACAAAGAACTATCTGCCACTTCTTTCTACTGCTAAGCCCAACAACTCCTCTAGCCAGCCTCCCTACAGGGATTCCTCTTCTTTTTTTCAGCCGTTGGACATCCCTCTTGCCAACCTTTCTTATGTCTAAACAACAAAGCATCACATTTGGCTCTGTTGGAAGTATGGCGGATTCATCCACCATTGAACCTCCTACTGACAATGTGCATAAGTCCACCGAAGGATCGTCACAAACTCCTACCCGGAACAACCCAAAATCCTCTAAATCCCTAGAAAAGCAGATGAATCAATTGATCAAGCTACTTGGAGCAAATCAATTCTCTGCGAGTATGTTGACCTCCCACGTCTGACGAGGTACCCTTCATATGGCTCTCACGTCTCTTCCTCAGATCACATGATTAGGTGCTCTCAAGCTTTTTCAATTTAATATCCAAGCTCTGAGAGAAACACTTTCAGAATTGTCAATGGCTCCTATAGTTTCATTGCTGGTAAAGAGTCGGTTGTACTAAAGATAAATCTAACTCTAGAGTCTATTTTACATATTCCTCTGTTGCAATATAACTTGTTATTTGTCAACAAGTTCGCGAATGAAATTGATTGGGTTGCTAATTTCTCTTCTGAAGATTGTGTTTCTCGGGATTGTCGTTCAGGGAGGGGGAGGATGATTGGAACTGCTAAAAGATTAGCTTGACTCTGCTACTTCCAAGAGTACGGAGAGTGAGAGCACGTCACTCAGGAGCAGTAGTTTATCTTGAGTAATTGAATCTCTCCTGTTATTGCATTGTCATTTGAGTCATCCTAGTTTCAAAAACTTAATAAATTTGTATCATTTAATGTTTTCAAAGAAAAAACTTTCTAATTTAAATTGTGAGATATGTCAGGTAGACAAGAATCGTCGAGACCACTGCCCACCCCACACACACTTTCCGCTCCTTTCTCTCTCTTTCACAGGGAACCATCTCACACTCTGAGCTACAAAAATAAATGGTAATTCCTGACTTTGACTGATGACTACACTCAAATGATGTGGGTCGACATTTTAAAAGATAAATCAGATATTGTTGTCACCTTCTAAAACTTCTACACATTCATTTTAACTCAATTCAAAACTCTATTTCATATCCTTTAGACCGAAATAGAAGTAAGTTTTTCAACTCTATTTTAGATGAATTCTTAGTGAGTAAAGGCGTCATCCATGATAGCTCGTGTGTGGAAACTCAACAAAGTGGGGTAGTCGAGAAAAAATCATCACCACCTCGAAATTGCTCACTCCATTATGTTTCAATACAATGTCTCGAAATGGTTGTGGAACGATGTCATTCTTACTTCTACTTATCTTATAAATAGAATCCTCTCTAAAATTCTCAAGTTTCGAACCCCCTTAGTTATCCTGATGTCAAGCTTCCCAACCAATCGGGTTTTCTTCACATTAAAACACAAGATTTTTGGTTGCAGAGTCTTTGTTTGGAACACTGCCCTAACTCGGAGTAAACTTGATCACAAATCCATAAAATGTATCTTCCTAGGACATTCCACCACTCAAAAAGGGTATTGGTGCCATGATCTTACCACAAACAAAATCTATGAGTGCTAATATATGTTTCTTTGAAAGTGTTTCATATTTTCCTAGCTCAGTCTCAAGTGATGGGTAGCTCGAGTTCTTAGACACTATCCCTTATCCCAACCCTACGGATGTTCCCCCCCATTGTTCCTACCATTGAGTCATCTGATCTGTTGAGTGCTCCATATACTCCACCCACTATATGTGTCTACACTTGGCGCACCAATCCTAATGCTCATACTCTTGAGTTTGCTACCTCCTTGTAAGAGCTCGACTCCACTCCGGGCGACAACCCTAACACAATCCTCCTCCAAATGAGGTAAGGTACGCAATCAAACATGTTCTCCCTATTCTATGGCAAAATATCTCTTTCCACATTTCATCGCCGACCTACAGAGCATTTGCTACTGTCCTCACAAACCATTAAATTTCAACTACAATTGAGGTTGCTTCTCTTGATCCACCCTGAAAAATGATAGTAATAAGAGATGAATGCCCTCTGACATAAGCATAAGTGAGACATCGTTGATCTTCCTAAGGGTAAGAAAGTTGTGGGGGGTCTGTGGATTTTCAACACCAAGTTAAACTCAAATGGAACCTTTGAATGCAACAAGGAATGATTGGTCGCAAAAGAGTACTCATGGATTTATGAAATTGACTTTCAGGAGGCACTCCAATTGCTAAGTTAAACACTATTCAGGTCTTTTTACCTGTTGCAGTGAATCTAGATTGACATTTATACAGCTAGATGCCAAAAATATGTTCTTAAATGGAGAGCTTACAAAAGAGGTGTACATCTTTCTCACTACTGGCTTAACTCTTGCCTCCAGAGGGCAAGTATGCAGACTGAGAAAGTCCATCTAAGGGCTAAAGCAGTCCCCAAGGGCTTAGTTCGGCAAGTTCACAAAGGCGTCCATGAGCCACAGTTTTACTTGGGTTCAATCAGATAACACTCTCTTCTTTCTACATTTCTCTAATGGTCAGATAGCTATCCTTATTATCTATGTTGAGGATATTACTCTTACAGGTAACGATCTCCCAGCATTGAAATCCTTGAATGATACTCTTGTTACATCCTTTGAGATGAAAGGCTTGGGATCTCTCTGGTACTTCTTAGACATGGCAGCGGTTCAGTCATATCGGTGCATTTGTCTATCTCAACGCAAATATGTGATTGATCTATTAACAGAAAACAACTTTCTTTTGTGCAAATATGTTGTTGTTCCTATGGATCCATATAAAAAATTATTAGAAATTCTCAAATATTGTGTCTGTCAACAAGACTAATTATCAGTGCTTTGTGAAGAAACTTATCTATCTCACTCATACTCGCCTCGACATATGCCATGTAATTGGTATAATAAGTCAACTTATGCATGACCCCTATGAGCATCATCTTCAAGTTGTCAACTAGATTCTCCACTATTTAAGAAGTACACCAGGCTCAGGTTTGTTTTCTCTAGTCACGCCACTCAGACTATTGTTGTTTACACGGATGTTGTAGGGCCTGATCGGTACATGATCGACGTCCACATCAAGGTACNATTCCTATGTATTTACATACCAGACACCTAAACTTCAATTTTTACATATACGACGCCTACCTATGCATGAAAACATATATTTCACTTTTTAAAAAGTTAAAATAACTATATTTTTAAAGTAATATGAAAGATTTGAGTGGCATAAATGTAAAAAAGTGAAGTTTATGTATGAGATATGTAAATACATAAGAATTAGGTGACATGCATGTAAATGCCCTTTTAATTTTTACATTTTTACATTTAACACTCAATTAAATCCTTGTCATATAACATAAAAAAAATTACTATCATCAACTCTCAAAAGTGAGATACAAATACAACTTTTCAACCACAAGTACAATGTCATAAACTAAAAAATCAAAATCTAGGGAGATATTATTGTGTACGGACACCGCATGCATCTCTGCATGCGATGTCCGATCCTGATCGTAGATCAGGGTGATCTACAGTCATGATATATTTCGGTTTTTTTTTTTAAAAAAAAATTAGGTGGGACCTACCGAAATACATCATGACCGTAGATCACCTGATTTACGGTCAGAATCGGACACCACATGCATCTTGCATGCGGCGTCTGTCCGTATGGAATAATTTTTCAAATCTAGGATAGTAGGTAGTGTAGATATGTAAATACACAAGAACTATGTGGTAGATATGTAACTCTTTCATTTTCATAATGCCACCAATCATGGTTGGAGGTACCAACGGCCAACTATTGTCTCATGCCTCGAGCCCTCACAGCCACCTGCCGGTTCCCCGCAGCTTATCCCGTGAACCCACCAGCTCCCTTCCTTCTCCCTCCAACCTTCCTCTCTATAAATGCTCCACCCCTCCTTCCCTCAACAACACTCATATTAATCAATTCACTCCTCCCTAACAAATCAAAAATGAAGTCAAAAATGGCAACCTTGTTCTCCCTCCTCTTCCTCAGCTCATCTTCTTTCTCAGCCGCGTTCGACTACGCCGACGCTCTCACGAAATCAATACTCTTCTTCGAAGGGCAGCGCTCCGGCGAGCTCCCGCCCACCCAACGTCAACAATGGCGGGGCAATTCCGGCCTCTCGGATGGCTCCTCTGCCAATGTATGGCGCTGCTTGTGTTGGGGTCTATTTGGGACGGCATTCTGATTGTTTTGCTTTTCAGACTGTTAACACAATTGATCTGTTTCGGAATTCTTTCTCTTGTTATTTTCTATAAATTTATGTGGCAGAAAGTTATTTTTTTCAACCAAAATTTTTAAAATGTGATGGTTCTAATTTTTTTAAATAAATTAAAATTATAATAGTGAATACAGCTTATCATTTTTTTTCAAGTAACTTTAGAAGTTGTCTCAAACGAAAAATTATTGCGTCTGCCCACCGCACGCATCTCCTTTTACCAAAAAAGTGTATGTCAGTAGTCCACTTTTAATTTTTTTTTTTTTCAAATTTTCATTGGAAGACGCACGCGTCACGCAATAACAGCTCGTCTCAAACAGACCAATTTTCAAATATTAGACAGTAGTTTTTTTAATCACCATCATATTTAAATTATTTCAGTTGAAAAAACAGCTTCTCACCACATAAATTTATACAAAATAACACGAAAACCCGAAGATGTAATTGTGTAATTAATAAGAATATTTTAGTGCTGATTTCTGATGAATTTTGATGGGAGGTATTTACAGGTGGATTTGGTGGGCGGGTACTACGACGGGGGAGATAATGTGAAGTTTGGCTTGCCGATGGCCTTCACCGTGACAATGCTGGCGTGGGGTGTTATTGAGTTCGGCGATGGGATGGCGGGGGAGCTGGGCCATGCGGTGGCGGCGGTGCGGTGGGGAAGTGATTATCTGCTCAAGGCTGCATCTGCTTCTCCCAACGCGCTTTATGTGCAGGTACGTCAAATTATTCATGGATATCAGTTCCCTCGTGACTGCTCAGTCAGCGGCTGAGAGGCCCGTGGAGCTTTTCGTCCTGTTTCGAATATAAATTAATAAATATTTATTTTTAGAGATTTTACGTATAACATGCCATATAAGTCATTTCTATTACATTATCTAATATATAGCTTTAATAAGAATTTATTACTAAAATTCTCTGGGCCCGTTTGGGGTAGCTTATAAGTGGGGACGGCCTTTTCAAAACGCTACCGTACTGTTTGATTTGCGCGTTTCATCAGTTTATCCGAAACTGTGTTTGAGTTTTTATACTAAACACAGGCCGCGGGTCGACTCCTGCGGTCCGCCTGCGAGCCGCGCAGCTTATCCTGAAACGCCACAAGTTGCTCCAAACGGACCCTAAATTAGCTAGTCCTGTCGTATTTTTTTCCCCAATAAACGACTAAAATGGGATCTAATGGTTGTTAATGCACAAATTCTTACATTTAATTCATAATTGTGAGAACATGATATTTTGGCAAATTTACATACATATCACACAATTTTTATGTATTTACATATCCAACCCCCAAAGTTTGGTATTTACATTTATAAAAAATCCTTGCTGAAACAAACAAAAGTTGTATTCCTCTTTTAAGAAGATAACAGTGGTTGCATATTTGATGTTATATTGAAGATTTGAGTGATAAGCATATAAATATGAATGTTTAGAGGTTAGATATGTAAATTATTTAAGAGCTGTGCGGTAAGTATGTAATTAAATGCATGCCTCACCGGTTACTACGTTCAACTGAACAGCAATAAGCCAATAATTCAGACATTGAATAATCAGAATCAAACACACTAAATTATTCAGAATTTAAAAATAAAATCAAAAGAACTTATGTCCCACAAGATCATTGAAGCCAAACATTACATGATTTTTCCTTTTCATGTTTTTTTTTTCTTTTTGCAAATAAAAAAAAATTATTTTGATATAGGAAACAATTAAGAATTTAATGGAGTTTTAGGGTATATTTAGGGCAGCTGCAGCTTATTGAATACTCTGCTGATAATCTAATTAAAAATAATCTGCTGATAAACTAGGTACATTGACTATTACAAATTTTTATTTTTTTGGAAAAGTGAGTCCGCTGTCAGAAAGTTCTCACCACATCTAGATAGGTGCGGTGTGAAAACGTTATTTTCGGCGTTTTGAAAACGCATAAGCTGTCAAAACGCGGTTTACCCAAACAGACCAGGTGCGTTTTCAAAACGTCATCACACCAAATAAGCTGCCCCAAACGGACCCTTAAGAGATAGGTTTGTAGGAGTATACTTATACTGTACCGCAGGTGGCTGACCCAAACGCGGATCACCACTGCTGGGAGAGACCCGAAGACATGGACACACCTCGGAACGCCTACAAGGTGACAAATCAGAATCCGGGCTCAGATGTTGCGGCCGAGACAGCGGCGGCATTGGCCGCGGCTTCCATCGTTTTTCAGCGCTCCGATCCTTCTTACTCTTCCAGACTTCTTCAAACTGCTAGAAAAGTAACAAATGAGCTCGACTAATTAAGCACCTGGACTCGTCTCCTTTGTGAATTGCGATCCGATTGTCAAAGTAAGAAATGTTTGTTTGGTTTCAGGTGTTTGATTTTGCGGACAGCTTCAGAGGATCATACAGCGACTCCCTTAATTCGGTGGTGTGTCCTTTCTACTGCTCCTACTCTGGATACCATGTAAGAAACTAAGCAATATTCGCTTTTTTATTTTTCAATTATCATGTATGACAGCAAAAGGAAATATTATATATATTGTTTGGCTCAACGATACCTTATTCAAACGAATTATATAATGTTATTTACAATAATACATGCATTTTTTCTAACCATTCTCTTTATCATAATTTTTTTTTATATTTAAATAACAATATGCATTTATTTGAGATTTACATATGATACAATTTTAAAAAGGTATTACTCAATTATATTATCAAATTAAGCAAATGATTTACACTATTATATCATGCATTTACATAGTTGATGCATACACTATGAGCGAGATAGCCTTTTGTAAGTGTCAAGGTTAAATGGATATTGAATAGTCTAGTATTGAGTGTGTCTATGTAAATAAATACTTACCACCCAATTTCTATATGTTATATATATACCAACCAAGTTCTATGTATTCACATATCTAACACCTAATTAGCTTTGTTTTTTTTATTTTCACACATAAAAACTATCACTGTTTTAGCATCTAGAAAGTGAAAATGAAATAGATCTATTTATGCGTAGGTAAGGTGGGACATTGGAAAAAATTGAAGTTTAGGTGTTTGACAAGTAATTACATATGAATTGATTAGCATGGATGTAAATCTTCCGTACATATATCAGGTGTGTTATGTATTAGAATCCTGATTTATATGTGAATCACACCAAAAAAAAAATGGAGCATAAGTAAAAGAGAGAGAGGTTTGAACAGTAATAAACAATAATTCGTGTGTGTTTATTCACATAATGTATTTCACATTTATAAAGGAGGGTGCAATATGATGATGATACATTTTTACCCCTGCTTACAGAAGGTATACTTAGTATTTAACCTGTATGAGTCCATCACCCAACTATTCTTTGACTCAGTTTGATGAGCTCGATTGGCTTCGGGTCGAAAGGATTGATTCGAATGACTAGGCTTGATCGACATTGACAGTAGGCTAATCTAGTCTGGCTCTCGACCTTTGATAATCAATGGAGAGACTTTCGGGCGTCCCTGATATGATTGGAGATGTTGAGGGATTGGATCTTATCTCGGGTCAGCTTCTTCGTGGAGGTTTGCTTAGATAAATCTTTATCTCATTTCTGATAATGGTTCAGAGTCGGAACATTTGGTCGTCTTTTTGTTCTCCCCCTGGCATGGTTGTCTTTGGCCTTAGCATTAGCTCGGACGGTTGTATTCTGTCAGATAATTAAATCGTACTCGCATTCCCTCGTTGAGTCTTCTCCATGGACCGTTAGATATCCTTAGAAGCAGCGCCGGCACATTTTTGATATTATGACTGAATAATGTTTAAGAACAGTTGGATAACTCCCCACCTACCCAAAGCTCATAAGCTTAATCAAGACCATAAATAATAATAATCGCCACACTTCACATTTCATATAAGATTCTATATAATTTCAAACAATAAATAACAATCTTCTTCAAGCTAAAATAAAACCTTTGAACCAGGATGAGCTTCTTTGGGGAGCAGCATGGCTTCAGCGAGCTTCAGGAAACGGGAATTACATGTCTTACATCCAATCTAACGGCCACGTCTTGGGTGCTGAAGACGATGACTACTCCTTCAGCTGGGACGATAAGCGAGTTGGCACTAAAGTTCTGCTCTCTAAGGTCCTTGAATAGCTAGCTTAATCATACATTCTCTAAAAGTTCATTAATTAATTAATCAATTGATTCTTATGTATATAATTAGATATATACATATGGCATCCGCAGGCCTTCCTGGAAGAGAAAACTGAAGAGCTGCAGCTTTACAAGGTCCACGCAGACAACTATATTTGTTCCCTAGTGCCGGGATCAAGTAGCTTCCAAGCTCAATACACCCCAGGTACATTTCTTATAAAGTATAGCCACGGAAAGGTTGAGAATTGAATTGCCATAAAGCTTTTGCATGTTTTCATAATTTTTATTTTACAAGTTGTATGGAAGTATGGTTTCTTTCAAAATTTCCATTATATTTTTAGCAATTGATGATAAGAACACATTTTGAAGCTTTCCTGCGTCAAATTGTGGCATCAATCAAGACAAGTGAGAAGGCAGAACCAATTTTTTAAAAATAATTTTGTTCTTAGTCTGGCTGAATTTCCTCTTTAAGCTTGTACCGAGGAAAAACAGTAAATTACAATAAATAATTATATAATCTAATACCAATAAATTGTTCAGCTCCCTGATTGCTCCACACACCTTCAACAAACACTTCTCTATAGATTAGCTTGGGCACCCACGAATTTAATTATATAATCTAATAGCACTATCTCCTAATTTTAACTTGCAGGGGGTCTCCTCTACAAAGAAACAGGGAGCAATCTGCAATACGTAACGTCCACTGCCTTCCTTCTCCTCACATACTCCAAGTACCTCAACGCCGCCGGGGGATACATCAACTGCGGCTCCGCAACAGTCTCTGCTTCAACCCTCATCTCTCTCGCTAAGAAACAGGTAATCGAAGAGGATAGAATCCAAGTACAATTTTTAAATACAACATCAAAGCTTCAAAATTTTACTTAAAATAATAATCAAAATTTGAACTAGAAAAATCCGATTCAATTGCGTACCAGGTGGATTACATACTGGGCGAGAACCCTGCAGAGATATCCTACATGGTGGGTTTCGGCAACAAATACCCGCTTCGCGTCCACCATCGCGGATCCTCCATCCCTTCCAAGCGCGAACACCCGAGCCCCATCTCTTGCAACGATGGATTCCAGTATTTCTACTCTAACGCTCCGAATCCGAATGTCCTGATTGGAGCTATTGTGGGCGGGCCGGATAGCAGAGATGGGTTCGCCGACAACCGGAGCAACTATCAGCAGTCGGAGCCGGCCACTTATATCAATGCGCCCATGGTCGGCGCTCTAGCTTTCTTCGCCAGCTACGGCGAGGCTTGAATTGATGCTCACGTTGTTTCTTGATGCAGAATGGAAAATGGATGCAGGGTGTGGCGTTAACTTGGAGCCCCCCGGCATCCTCCCAAGGATTTTATGTAGTAAGAACCAAGGGAGTACGGTTACTTATGATGATTTCAGGGCTTTTATAAAATTAATTATTAAATATTAGTTAATTCTGTAAATATCAATATTTTGAGTGCTCTTAAAAAAAGAAAAACATTTATGCCATCATTCGTGATTAAAACAACTCCAGAGCATAAAAGGTTTATTTAAAACGTTACTACATAAAATTAACAAGATTTTCTCATCAAGGGGGACATATTATGCCAAGAAACATATATATATATATNTCGCTTTTTTATTTTTCAATTATCATGTATGACAGCAAAAGGAAATATTATATATATTGTTTGGCTCAACGATACCTTATTCAAACGAATTATATAATGTTATTTACAATAATACATGCATTTTTTCTAACCATTCTCTTTATCATAATTTTTTTTTATATTTAAATAACAATATACATTTATTTGAGATTTACATATGATACAATTTTAAAAAGGTATTACTCAATTATATTATCAAATTAAGCAAATGATTTACACTATTATATCATGCATTTACATAGTTGATGCATACACTATGAGCGAGATAGCCTTTTGTAAGTGTCAAGGTTAAATGGATATTGAATAGTCTAGTATTGAGTGTGTCTATGTAAATAAATACTTACCACCCAATTTCTATATGTTATATATATACCAACCAAGTTCTATGTATTCACATATCTAACACCTAATTAGCTTTGTTTTTTTTATTTTCACACATAAAAACTATCACTGTTTTAGCATCTAGAAAGTGAAAATGAAATAGATCTATTTATGCGTAGGTAAGGTGGGACATTGGAAAAAATTGAAGTTTAGGTGTTTGACAAGTAATTACATATGAATTGATTAGCATGGATGTAAATCTTCCGTACATATATCAGGTGTGTTATGTATTAGAATCCTGATTTATATGTGAATCACACCAAAAAAAAAATGGAGCATAAGTAAAAGAGAGAGAGGTTTGAACAGTAATAAACAATAATTCGTGTGTGTTTATTCACATAATGTATTTCACATTTATAAAGGAGGGTGCAATATGATGATGATACATTTTTACCCCTGCTTACAGAAGGTATACTTAGTATTTAACCTGTATGAGTCCATCACCCAACTATTCTTTGACTCAGTTTGATGAGCTCGATTGGCTTCGGGTCGAAAGGATTGATTCGAATGACTAGGCTTGATCGACATTGACAGTAGGCTAATCTAGTCTGGCTCTCGACCTTTGATAATCAATGGAGAGACTTTCGGGCGTCCCTGATATGATTGGAGATGTTGAGGGATTGGATCTTATCTCGGGTCAGCTTCTTCGTGGAGGTTTGCTTAGATAAATCTTTATCTCATTTCTGATAATGGTTCAGAGTCGGAACATTTGGTCGTCTTTTTGTTCTCCCCCTGGCATGGTTGTCTTTGGCCTTAGCATTAGCTCGGACGGTTGTATTCTGTCAGATAATTAAATCGTACTCGCATTCCCTCGTTGAGTCTTCTCCATGGACCGTTAGATATCCTTAGAAGCAGCGCCGGCACATTTTTGATATTATGACTGAATAATGTTTAAGAACAGTTGGATAACTCCCCACCTACCCAAAGCTCATAAGCTTAATCAAGACCATAAATAATAATAATCGCCACACTTCACATTTCATATAAGATTCTATATAATTTCAAACAATAAATAACAATCTTCTTCAAGCTAAAATAAAACCTTTGAACCAGGATGAGCTTCTTTGGGGAGCAGCATGGCTTCAGCGAGCTTCAGGAAACGGGAATTACATGTCTTACATTCAATCTAACGGCCACGTCTTGGGTGCTGAAGACGATGACTACTCCTTCAGCTGGGACGATAAGCGAGTTGGCACTAAAGTTCTGCTCTCTAAGGTCCTTGAATAGCTAGCTTAATCATACATTCTCTAAAAGTTCATTAATTAATTAATCAATTGATTCTTATGTATATAATTAGATATATACATATGGCATCCGCAGGCCTTCCTGGAAGAGAAAACTGAAGAGCTGCAGCTTTACAAGGTCCACGCAGACAACTATATTTGTTCCCTAGTGCCGGGATCAAGTAGCTTCCAAGCTCAATACACCCCAGGTACATTTCTTATAAAGTATAGCCACGGAAAGGTTGAGAATTGAATTGCCATAAAGCTTTTGCATGTTTTCATAATTTTTATTTTACAAGTTGTATGGAAGTATGGTTTCTTTCAAAATTTCCATTATATTTTTAGCAATTGATGATAAGNGTAAAACCTTTGAACCAGGATGAGCTTCTTTGGGGAGCAGCATGGCTTCAGCGAGCCTCAGGAAACGGGAATTACATGTCTTACATCCAATCTAACGGCCACGTCTTGGGTGCTGAAGACGATGACTACTCCTTCAGCTGGGACGATAAGCGAGTTGGCACCAAAGTTCTGCTCTCTAAGGTCCTTGAATAGCTAGCTTAATTATACATTCTCTAAAAGTTCATTAATTAATTAATTAATTGATTATTATGTATATAATTAGATATATACATATGGCATCCGCAGGCCTTCCTGGAAGAGAAAACTGAAGAGCTGCAGCTTTACAAGGTCCACGCAGACAACTATATTTGTTCCCTAGTGCCGGGATCAAGTAGCTTCCAAGCTCAATACACCCCAGGTACATTTCATATAAAGTGTAGCCACAGAAAGGTTGAAAATTGAATTCCCATAAAGCTTTTGCATGTTTTCTTATTTTACAAGTTGTATGGAAGTATGGTTTCTTTCAAAATTTCCATTATATTTTTAGCAATTGGTCAGATTNGTACACCCCAGGTACATTTCTTATAAAGTATAGCCACAGAAAGGTTGAAAATCGAATTGCCATAAAGCTTTTGCATGTTTTCATAATTTTTATTTTACTAGTTGTATGGAAGTATGGTTTCTTTCAAAATTTCCATTATATTTTTAGCAATTGGTCAGATTGTGTCATCAATCAAGACAAGTGAGAAGGCAGAACCAATTTTTTAAAAATAATTTTGATCTTAGTCTGGCTGAATTTCCTTTAAGTTTGTACCTAGGAAAAACAGAAATTACAATAAATAATTATATGACCTAATAGCAATAAATTGTTCAGCTCCCTGATTGCACCACACACCTTCAACAAACACTTCTCTATAGATTAGCTTGGTCACCCACGAACTTAATTATATAATCTAATAGCACTATCTCCTAATTTTAACTTGCAGGGGGTCTCCTCTACAAAGAAACAGGGAGCAATCTACAATACGTAACGTCCACTGCCTTCCTCCTCCTCACATACTCCAAGTACCTCAACGCTGCCGGGGGATACATCAACTGCGGCTCCGCAACAGTCTCTGCTTCAACCCTCATCTCTCTCGCTAAGAAACAGGTAAAATTTAAACCATACTTACGATCGAAGAAGATAGAATTCAACTGCAATTTTTTCCATTGATGGATCCATCACTTTGAAATATAACATCAAAGTTTCAAAAGCTTACCTAAAACACTGATCGAAATTTAAACCACAAAAAAACCCGATTCAATTGCGTACCAGGTGGATTACATACTGGGCGAGAACCCTGCAGAGATATCCTACATGGTGGGTTTCGGCAACAAATACCCTCTTCGCATCCACCATCGCGGATCCTCCATCCCTTCCAAGCGTGCGCACCCGAGCCCTATCTCTTGCAACGATGGATTCCAGTATTTCTACTCTAACGCTCCGAATCCGAATGTCCTGATCGGAGCTATCGTGGGCGGGCCCGATAGCAGAGATGGGTTCGCCGACGACCGGAGCAACTATCAGCAGTCGGAGCCGGCCACTTATATCAATGCGCCCATGGTCGGCGCTCTGGCGTTCTTCGCCAGCTACAGCGATGCTTGAATTGATGCTCACGTTGTTTCTTGATGCAGAATGGAAAATGGATGCAGGGTGTGGCGTTAACTAGGAGCCCCCCGGCCGAATGGAAAATGGATGCAGGGTGTGGCGTTAACTAGGAGCCCCCCGGCCTCCTAAGGAATTTATGTAGTAAGAACTAAGGGAGCACGGTTACGTATGTTGTTTTCAGTGATTTTATAAAATTAATTATTAAATATTAGTTAATTCTGTAAATATCAATATTTTGAGTGCTCTTAAAAAAGNGTCTTTATTCCTTCATTACGTATTTCCTATTTTATTTTGTTGTGTTTTATTTCTTTCATTTATTATGGTGATTGTAATTGGGTTAAAACACCCCGTCTTCTAACAATAAAATTANATCTTTATTCCTTCATTATGTATTTCCTATTTTATTTTGTTTTGTTTTATTTCTTTCATTTATTATGGTGATTGTAATTGGGTTAAAACACCCCGTCTTCTAACAATAAAATTATGTTGATCAAGTCACAAACTCAACACGGTATCAGAGTCATGGTTCTAGCCCTGGAGGTTCCACCCTAGCTACCGGTCACCTGCAGGTCTTGTCATGTAGCATGTCGGCAATCACCATCCAGCCGCAGATCCTTCCTGGCCCTGTGTTCTTCCTACCGATCCTTCCTGTCGACAAAGAACTATCTGCCACTTCTTTCTACTGCTAAGCCCAACAACTCCTCTAGCCAGCCTCCCTACAGGGATTCCTCTTCTTTTTTTCAGCCGTTGGACATCCCTCTTGCCAACCTTTCTTATGTCTAAACAACAAAGCATCACATTTGGCTCTGTTGGAAGTATGGCGGATTCATCCACCATTGAACCTCCTACTGACAATGTGCATAAGTCCACCGAAGGATCGTCACAAACTCCTACCCGGAACAACCCAAAATCCTCTAAATCCCTAGAAAAGCAGATGAATCAATTGATCAAGCTACTTGGAGCAAATCAATTCTCTGCGAGTATGTTGACCTCCCACGTCTGACGAGGTACCCTTCATATGGCTCTCACGTCTCTTCCTCAGATCACATGATTAGGTGCTCTCAAGCTTTTTCAATTTAATATCCAAGCTCTGAGAGAAACACTTTNCTATGTTGACCTCCCACGTCTGACGAGGTACCTTTCATATGGCTCTCACGTCTTTTCCTCAGATCACATGATTAGGTGCTCTCAAGCTTTTTCAATTTAATATCCAAGCTCTGAGAGAAACACTTTCAGAATTGTCAATGGCTCCTATAGTTTCATTGCTGGTAAAGAGTCGGTTGTACTAAAGATAAATCTAACTCTAGAGTCTATTTTACATATTCCTCTGTTGCAATATAACTTGTTATTTGTCAACAAGTTCGCGAATGAAATTGATTGGGTTGCTAATTTCTCTTCTGAAGATTGTGTTTCTCGGGATTGTCGTTCAGGGAGGGGGAGGATGATTGGAACTGCTAAAAGATTAGCTTGACTCTGCTACTTCCAAGAGTACGGAGAGTGAGAGCACGTCACTCAGGAGCAGTAGTTTATCTTGAGTAATTGAATCTCTCCTGTTATTGCATTGTCATTTGAGTCATCCTAGTTTCAAAAACTTAATAAATTTGTATCATTTAATGTTTTCAAAGAAAAAACTTTCTAATTTAAATTGTGAGATATGTCAGGTAGACAAGAATCGTCGAGACCACTGCCCACCCCACACACACTTTCCGCTCCTTTCTCTCTCTTTCACAGGGAACCATCTCACACTCAGCTACAAAAATAAATGGTAATTCCTGACTTTGACTGATGACTACACTCAAATGATGTGGGTCGACATTNGTCCTCAACTATTTGGAATTTAGTCTCCAAACTCTTTTAATAATATTGGTTGAAATAATTCCTAATGAGGACTATGTTATCCTCCATTAAAAATTTATGCAGACTGATTTAAAACTTCTAGAAACTCTGGGACTACAATTGTCCCATGTAGACAATGAAATGTCAGTGATAATTTCATATGTTTAGAAATGAAATGTTATATAAATAAATATAAATGTATAGGTGTTAGACATGTAACTATATGAGAATTGTGTGGCATGTAAATAAGTCCCCAAAAAAACAATTATTAAAAAAAGGCAAAAAACAAACCTGTCTGAATCCAGTTGCACCATATCCACCACTATAAGCTCCATAAGGATCAGCAGGGTAGCCGTAATGAGGAAGTGCAGGATAACTTGGAAGGATTCCAGGCTTATGCTGGCTTTCCAACTTCTTGTCCGTCTGAGGTTTTGCCAGGGAAACCTCTATTGCATTTCCTGTAGTACATACAAAAGCCACATTAACGTTATTACAAACTTATGGCATAGAAAATTATCTGATGAACTGACCAACAACAGTGCCTGCAGGTGGGTTACTTATCATGAACATAAAACAAGAACAAGAACTCATTTCTTCAGTTTAAGAAAATTACTCCTAAAGAAAAAAATGTCACGCTTACATGCATAGCAACACAATTCTTATGTATATGCATATCCAGCACCTAAACTTTAGTGCTATGTATGTAATTATCCCTATTAATAAATATCTTGTAGAATCTATGATTTCAGCTACCCAATTCCTATGTATTTGCAATCTAACAACTAAAATTTACTCTTTGCATTAATGCCACCCAAATCTTTCATATCACATAAAAAATACCACTATTTTGACTTTTAGAAAGTGGAATATGCCTTTCCATACATAGGCAAGGTGGTGTATATGTAAAAAATTGAAGTTTAGGTGTAAAATATGTAAATATATAGGAATTGAGTCGTCTGTAACTAAATCTTCCGACCGACACATAAATACAGCTTATTCAAGATGCATGAAAATCACCATCAATGTCATATTTCCCGGTTCCTTTGACTGCCTTCAGAGCACTAGATCTCTCAGCAAAATGAACAAATCCAAAGTCTCTCTTTTGTCCAGCTTTAGCTGGCGGCAGAACAACTTTTGTAATCTCCCCATGCCGTTCAAAAGTTTCCTTCAATTTTTCTGATGTAACACTTTCTGGCAAGTTTTTCACATAGATGGCTTTCACCTGTAAAACCCAGTTTACCAAAATGATGAAAACTAAAAAATCCAAATGTCAACTGGAATGTCTATCGCATGTAAAGTTTCTTTTAAGCTACTTAAATAACAAGCGAAAAAAAAAGGACAAAAAAGCATCAAAGAAACAGCATCACAAACAGGAACAATATTTATCTTTCTAAAGTCAGAATGGAAATTTTTCATTCAAACATTTCCTATCTTTAATTTAGGTGTGTCTGTCATTTTAGAATTAAATTCTGCTGCACTGGTTCAGCTTAGCATGACTATTTGCTTATATCAAATTTCTAAATAAACAAAAGTCATCCAGGCCTTTCCTAACTAAATTTAAAGATTTGTTGAAACACAAAGTAGTTCTAGATAAATATTAGATTTATAACGGCAATCCCGAGCCATTATTACTAATTATTACTTGTTATTAGCCTTTATTCCTTCATTATGTATTTCCAATTTTATTTTTGTTGTGTTTTATTTCTTTCATTTATTATGGCGACTGTAATTGGGTTAAAACACCCTGTCTTCTAACAATAAAATTATGTTGATCAAGTCACAAACTCAACATAGCATCAAAGTCATGGTTCTAGCCCTGGAGGTTCCACCCTAGCTACCGGCCACCTGCAAGTCTTCTCATGTAGCATGCCGGCAATCACCATTCAGCCGCAGATCCTTCCTGCCGCTAAACCTTCCAACCGGCCCTGTGCTCTTCCCACCAATCCTTCCTGCCGACAAAGAACTACCTGCCGCTTCTTTCTACTGCTAAGCCCAGCAACTCCTCTAGCCAGCCTCCCTACAGGGATTCCTCTTCTTTTTTTCAGTCGTTGGACATCCCTCTTGCCAACCTTTCTTATGTCTAAACAACAAAGCATAAGTCCACCGAAGTATGTCCAACCTTTGGCTCTGTTGGAAGTATGGCAGATTCATCCACCATTGAACCTCCTACTGACAATGTGCATAAGTCCACCGAAGGATAGTCACAGACTCGTACCCGGAACAACCCAAAATACTAGAAATCCCTAAAAAGTCAAATGAATCAATTGATCAAGCTACTTGGAGCAAATCAATTCTCTGCGAGTACATTGACCTCCCACGTCCGATGAGGTACCCTTCCTATGGCTCTCACGTCTCTTTCCTCGGATCACATGATTGGGTGCTCTCAAGCTTTTTCAACTTACTATCCAAGCTCTGAGAGAAATACTTTCAGGATTGTCAATGGCTCCTATAGTTTCATTGCTGTTAAAGAGTCGGTTGTACTAAAGATAAATCTAACTTTGGAGTCTATTTTACATATTCCTCTGTTGCAATGTAACATGTTATCTGTGAGCAAGTTGGCGAATGAAATTGATTGGGTTGCTAATTTCTCTTTTGAAGGTTGTGTTTCTCAGGACTATCGTTCAAGGAGGGGGAGGATGATTGAAACTGCTAAAAGATTAGCTTGACTCTGCTACTTCCGAGAGGAGTACGGAGAGTGAGAGCACGTCACTTAGGAGCAGTAGTTTATCTTGAGTGATTGAATCTCTCTTGTTATTGCATTGTCATTTGAGTCATCTTAGTTTCAAAAGCTTAATAAATTTGTATCATTTAATGTTTTCTAATAAAATTTTTTCTAATTTAAATTGTGAGATATGACAGTTAGTCAAGAATAGTCGAGACCATTGCCAACCCACACACTTTCCGCTCTTTTCTCTCTCGTTCACAGTGAACCATCTCACACTCCCAGCTACAAAAATAAACGGTAATTCTTGACTTTAACTGATGACTACACTCAAATGATGTGTTCCATTCTAAAAGATAAATCAAAGATTGTTGTCACATTCCAGAACTTCTACACATTCATTTTAACTCAATTCAAAACTCTATTTCATATCCTTTAGACCAACAATAGCCGTAAGTTTTTCAACTCTATTTTGGGTGAATTCTTGGTGAGCAAAGGCGTCCTCCATGAAAGCTCGTGTGTGGAAACTCAACAAACTGTGGTAGTCGAGAGAAAAAATCATCACCTCCTCGAAATTGTTTTCTCCATTATGTTTCAATATAATGTCCCGAAATGGTTGTGGAACGATCTCATTCTTACTTCCACTTATCTCATAAATAGAATCATCTCTAAAATTCTCAAGTTTCGAACCCCCTTAGTTATGCTGATGTCAAGCTTCCCAACCAATCGAGTTTTCTTCACATTAGAACACAAGATTTTTAGTTGCAGAGTCTTTGTTTGGAGCATTGTCCCAACTTGGAGAAAACTTGATCACATATCCATAAAATGTATCTTCCTAGGATATTCTGTCACTCAAAAAGGGTACATGATCTTACCACAAAAAAAATTTGTGAGTGCTAATATCTGTTTATTTAAAAGTGTTTCATATTTTCCTAGCTCATCCTCAAGTGATGGGGAGCTTGAGTTCTTAGGCATTATCCCTTATCCCACCCCTACGGATGTACCCCCCCCCCCCCCCC
>JXCR01090534.1:87898-99062 GCA_002079205.1 Phalaenopsis hybrid cultivar
CTCGTGCGACGCGGCCCCAAACCGCGACGGCATCGAACTGTTCGGCATTTGAAAAGGCGTTCGCGGCCGCCCGCCGCAAATTTGATGGAACACAAGGCCGCAGAATCGACCCCGCAACCCGCGTTACCGATAAAATATCAAATATTTGCCCGCGATTCGAAGTCATCCCTACCCGATCTCGCGAAGCTGAAGGTAATTTTGCCCTAGCATCTCAACTCGCGAAGCCCCCAGCTCCCGAAGGTCTTGCAAATCGACGAACCCCTTCAAAGCATGAAGCCCCCTGCTCACTGCGCTCGTTCTTCCACCGTCACTTGAAGAACCGAGCCTCCCCTTCTTCCAAATCAACGTAAGTCCGCTCCACCCATTCTTCTCCCTCCGTAGAAACTTTTTGATATCTGCCTTATTCTGCTTCTCTTATTATTTTTCACTCTGAATTTTGTTTTGCATGAATGCGTAGTGGTTGGAGATCAGGTTGTATTATTATTGGGATGTGATTTTGCATAAACATGTTATGGTGTTAAGGCATGTTTGATGTTGCAATCTTTGCAAAGGAAATAGATAGTGTATGATATAGATTTTGTTTCCCGCATTTGGAAGCGGGAACAGTAGTGGGTACTTCATTTTTTTATGTGCATTTGCATCTACATTTTTGAGATTCTTGATTTTTTAGGGGTAATTAGCATCGGCTTAGGAATGACATGTACTACTTATAGGCGGAAGGAAAACCATCACCATGAAGAAAGGAAAAATATGTTAACAGGAAGCATTGAAGAAAGGAAGAATATGTTTACAGGAAGCATTGAACAACATCATTTTACATCATTAAACTTCAACACTAGTAGCTATAATGTCAATAATGTCAAGTACTTCATTATTAGCTAACTTGATCTTCTTCAAGAAATATTTTTCTGATTTTCCAGACAAAGCTGTAGTAGTATACCTGAAAGTATGAAGAAATATGACTGAATAGTCAAATGTTGTTTAATTTTTATTAAGCTTCATTAGTGGGATTATTTCGGATAGATTTCTATCCTCTAAAACAAACATAAAAATAGTAGTTCATTGTTTATCACTTCAAATTAGTATTTATATTTTCCTACTAGTTTAGCAGTGAAGCAAACCCGAATTCTATAGTTCCCCTAAAGAGAGTTCTATGCAACAAATGTCTTTTAATAACAACATTTGCATCACATCCTTGTTTCCATTTACACATGCAGTAGCTAAACACAGTTGCCTATCACATGCCGACACTTTCCTTTGCTATGTTACATATGTAGTAGGTAATTATTTGTTATGTTATGTTACATCACTTTCTTTCATTGTAGCAATACAATGGTTAGCAAGAACAAAGAGACTGTCACGCCCGCATTGTGAGAAAAATAAACGAAACTAATATTTGGTGATCTTTCCTCTAAAGAAATCGATATGGGAAACAAACCAACTACCTTTTTCAATAAGAATGGGTGGCAAAATATTATCAAGAAATTCAAGGAAAGCACGGGCAGAAAATATGATAGGATGCAATTGAAAAACAAATGAGACCAACTCAAGAATGATTGAAAATTTTGGAACTAATTCAAACGATGATGTAAGGGATTAGAGCGGGATTCAGTGAAGCGAATCATTGATGCTACGAAGAGTGGAGGGCTGAAAGACATGCTGTAAAACTTTTACTAAATCATATAATTCAATCATTTTTTACTTTAATTTACTAAATAAAGTTTCTATAATGACTTTGTAGGTAGTGCCCACGGCGAAGAAATTTAAAATTTCTGGAATTAGGCCAAAGCTGGAAGAGAGGTTGGATCGAATGTTTGGGGGTGTAGTTGTTCAGGCAAATATGCATGTGCCCCCGGTGAGACAGGATTCGGTGGCACCCAAGAAAACTTTATTGTTAACCTATCAGTTGATTCAGACGAAATACCTATATCGGACTTCCATGAAGTCCAGTTTACCAATCGTTCTAAGCATCTGTGAGTGAAGAGAAAGAAGAAAGGTGGAGCTTCTTACCTCCAAAATTAGATATCAAATTTGGTAGCTTCTAGCAGCGCTGAACCACATACAGTGACCAAATCCATTCAACATGTTGTTCAAATATTGATTGCAGATAGGGAAATTTCAGAGGATTTGTCCCTATATTTGTTTGAGATTAAGTTTCTTGAAAATTATAATCGCAGAGATTTTTTCATCTTTATCCCCCAAGATAAAAGGGTAGCATATCTACGATGTTTTTATGATCGTCATGACAATTGAGACTTCTTTTTTTAATTTGCTACATGATTGGGACTTCTACTTGTATTTTTTTATGTTGAAACTTCTAGTTGTATTTTTTTTTTTTTTTGGTACTGATTGAGACTTCTGTCGCATAATATTTATAAAACTTCCTTATCTACAATTCAACATTATTCATATATCACAATTGTTGGGTCAAATTTTGTTAATAAGTGAATATTCTTTTTTTTTGTCTCAGCAAATTCGATTTACACATACATGGATTTAGTAAGAGAAAGACATAGAAGAAAAGTTGTAACAATCTACTTGATCTAAGAATATTACAAGAAATACATTAAGCGCCCTCCATGCTTGACATCATCATTTATTGGGGACAAATGGGTTGGGGAGTCACTTGCTAGACACCCAACAAGATTCAACAATATGTTTTACATGAAGCAGAAGATATTTATTGATATTCTGGCAGAGCTTAATAAAAGGCACGACTTTCATGGATCATCAAGAACGACTCAGCGTGAGGTACTTGCGTTAACCCTCTATATATTGTCACATAATGAGTCAATGCGATGAGCAATGAAATGCTTTTAACCCTCCTCTGAGATAATTAGTAGGTATTTCTTGGTGGGTTTGAAAGCACTTTTGAGTCTGTCTGTGCAAGTCATCAAACCAACTGATCTTACGATCACATTGACTCCTACCGAGATTTCACACGATCCACGTAACATGTCTTTCTTCAAATATTGCATCGAAGCAATTGATGGAACTCATGTTAATGCACAAATTATTAATAATGAGAAGATCGCTTTCAACAGGCGGTGCGGATCCCCTAAATTGAATGTCATGGATGTTTGTAACTTCAACATGTGTTTCACTTTCGTCATACCTGATTAGGAGGAAAATGCACATGACAATAGGATTTTCAAAGCTGCAAAATGCAATACAACTTTCCACATCCACCTCATAATATACTCGCGCCCCAAAAACTGTCGATTTAATTAAAATTTTTGCAGTAAGTATATAATACATTTCTTGTAAATATTAACTTGATGTTGCATATCTCTTACAGCGAGGGTATCTCAAGCTCTTTCCTGATAATAGATATCATATATCAAATTTCGAGCGAGCCAGCAATGTTACACAGGATAGAAAAGAGCTTTTTGAAAAAAGACATTCAACCTTGCGCAGTGTGATCGAGAGGACTTTTAGTGTTCAGAAGAAGAACTGGGTCATATTCCGTGATATGTCATCTTACTCATTTCTCAAACAAGTTTGGATTGTCATTGTCACGATGACCCTGCACAATTATATTCTGCAATGATTCCGATTTTATATGACAATACGATGTATGTGATTATAATTTTAATTTTTCCTTATAATTCTTACTTTGCAACGGTGTCAAAAACTTTATCATCAGCAACAGCTAGGCAAAAATTTGACTTTGAAGCAAATAAGAATATAATTATTTTATTTAAATATATGATACTACGCAAGTTACGTATCGTTATCAAATAATATATGATTTTTTAATTAACCCTCTAATATTGAACCCACAGAACAAAAGACAATATGCAACTAAAATCAGAAGAAATTAGATAACAAATTCTGCTTAGAAAAATATTCTTAATCAAACTTTAGATGTTATAATAAAAATGAAAATTTGATTTTTTTTGTAATTTTTATAAAATGAAAGTAAAGTAAACAACTGACTAAATTTAACTAGATATTTGTAAAAAGAAAGCAATATAAATAAAATATTTTCATTATCATGAATAAGCAACAAGTACAGGAATTTTGTTGTGTAAATATTCAAATTGTGTTGGGTAAAATAGAAGCAATATATTTTTTTACTCTTACTATATAAGCTATAAAGAGCATTGACTATTTTAAAATATGAATAATCCTAAAAATGGGTTAGGTATGAAAGATATTAGCTCTCACTATAGAGTTCCCTCTTCTCCCTCCACCTGGGGGCTAACATGTTGTATCAAAACCTAAAATTATAAACTAAATTGGGGGCTTTAGTTTATCACTCTAAAGCCCTCTAATTCTACACCCTTCAAAGTTTGTTTTCATATTTATTTTCACTCAATCATATGAATTACATTCTTATCCATACAACCTCATATGATTCTTATCATTAGTTGACTTAGACAATATCATCTTGGATCTTACATGTTCTCACAACAAATATTAGCATCTTAATTAGTCAAATTAAAAAATAAATGAAGTACAATATTTAAAATTATCAAAATTTATTCTAACATTAAAGATTAATACTTCACACATCTTATATCCAATACTTAATAACTTATCACTTTAAGGAAAAAGATAAAGAAAATTACTCATAATTCATGAAGAAAATACAACCACACTTAAGTTTAAAAGTAAAAATCATGCAAACAAACAAGAAGTCTAAATTAAAATCAAATGAAGTCACAAAAATAAAATTGTATCTCAAATCCTCTCCACCAAACTCGTGAAGTTACTTTGAATATATTCATTCCCTTACAATACAAACTACAACTAAAAATAAAAAAGGAGGCGAGTGCGACTTATGTAGAAGAGTCTCTCGAATATAAGAAAAGAGAGAGTGTGTGTGTTTTTCAATCTAAGTTTTCTTTTATAATTTTCCAAAAGATGTCTTGGTGTCTCTTCAAAATATAACTATTTCTCATGTTTTCACAAAAGGTTACTTCAAACACCTCTTCAAAAATTCATTTGAATTCATTGAATTGTCGTGTAACTACTTTTAACGCTTAGGCGCGGCCTTCTCGATTTTACTTGTGCTTAAGTGTATTTTGGGCGCTTAGGCGTCACAGTTCTTTTGCACATCTTCATTTTTACTCCAAATTTGATCATTTCACTGCTTTCACCATTTTTCATTTATTTGATTGTGTTTGAAAGAAAAACACACAAATATCTTCCATTAAAGCACAATATCTCAAAAATAGGTATTAAAATGTGTACATAAATACTATATATTTTAGGTGTATCAGGCGACATCCTTGTTGGAATAACATTGACTTTCGTAGCGCAGATGAGAATCATGAGCATGTACCTTCAAAAGCATTTGAGTACGAGCATAGGCCTCCATCAGATAAACCTAAACCTTCCATCTACTCCTTGAATGATGTGTGGTTGGTTTGGATTTATGTTGTAAATCATCTAGAGCATGAAATACATGTTTTAGGTTAAGGGTTTAGGGTGGTGCTTATGGTCAGAAAAAAAATGATTTGATTCCAACTTATGGTTTGTGAAATTTGCCATAGAATGTTTATTTGCTTCCTGCGCAGGTGGTTAGGTTTCATCTAGTGCAATTTTATTTTCCCCAAATCTTGTCAAAATTTTTTTAATATTACTTCACAAAACTGAAAATCACATGGGAGGAGCTCAATAATTTTGGACGAATGTGTAAAGTTGCAGATTTTCCTCATTTTATAACGTGTCTGCATGTGTAACACCTGGATTTGATTATATATGTGCTGATTTTCTAATTTTTCTATATATGTGTGCATATTTTCTGATTTTAAATTATATTTACATACATACTACCTTACATATGCATGGAATTGTGTATTTTATTTTTCTTAAGTTAAAATAGTGGTGTCGTTTTGTTGATGTCCTTTGAAAGATTTGGGTGTTATAAATGTAAGAGTTAAATTTTAGGTGTTAAATATGTTAATACATAAGAGTTGGGTGGTATGTGTGAAAATGCTCCTTTAGTTTTTTTTGTAATTTTAATAGTTTCAAACTAATGAACCTTTGCTCATTAAAAATATGCAATTTATGAGGAAACTAAATGAAAATGAAGGATGAATTCCAGTAATGTAAATGCTTGGAACCTGATTATCTAATTTTCAAAATGTTGAAACTTTTTGGTTGCTAGTGTTTGAAATTTGAAATTCAAAAATGTTGCTTGGTTATTAACTGCTTATAGGAATGATTATTTGGTCTTTATATTGTTGCTTTGCCTTGCTTTGCCTGAATAAGCATTTTGCCACCCTTTGAAATTATTTTATATTGTTTTTTCTTTTTTTTAATATGTTAATTTTCTTTTCTCCTCTCAAAGTCTATTGACGTTTTTGATGAAATAATTATAACATCAAGAAGCATTTGTTTGTTGTTCATATGCACTACATGCTTGGGAGTAATAGATTTTATTTCGTTGCTTTCAGGAAAGATGAGCTTAGAAATTCAGGGACGTCTCGAAGATTGTTATGCTACTGCGGACTAGAGACTTCCTTTCTGAGGTCATGTCAGACCCATAGCTACGGCCGACACTTTTACATATGCCCGCGGAGACTTACAAAACAGTGCAACTTCTTCCGATTGGCTGACAGTCAGGTCGATTCCACTGCTGGAAGTGATTGCGAACTGATAGCATCATTGGAGAACATTTTAGGATGATGCATCTATCGCCTTAATGTTAAAAAAAACATCATCATTATTTTGCTTGTAATTTTATTGATTTTTTTTTAATTTCCTAGCACTTTTAATACTCAATGCAAAGTAAGTGGTGTATCAGAACTTTTGTAGTGTTTTGAAATGAATTTCTGCTTCCGAATATCAAATATATTAGTGACAGATTTCTGTTATAAAAAAAAATTTACTAAACAGAGGCAAACTAATATTTTTTTCAGAAACAGTTGCCCCACAGCTATTTTCACACGGCTGCAACAAACAAACAGCCAGCTTACTCGCATTAGTTTTCTCGCAGCAACTTCCTAGGGCAACGCAGCTGTGCCAAACAGACATCAAAAGGCCTCAAAAATTTAAATAAATGCTAAGAAGGTATGGTCACTTGAAATTTTGCAATACACCAAAATTATGGTATAGATCCAATTTTCAAAGTGCAAGATTCAATCTTACTTCATGAACATGTTGACAATTATTTTCTCAAATTACTCTTCTCATATCTTCTTGTCAACCTATATCAAATCCTCCACTGAAAAATTTAATAAAACTCCCTGAAGCTATTCAAGACGATGAAATTGTTTTTACCATTAATGTTGTGTATTACAACGACAACTATAGCATTGACATGAAGAATTACCTTGTAGAATGCACCAAGTTTATGTTCAAATTTATTTTATGAATATCAGAAGTCCAATTTATACAAGTCAACTTTTTTTCAAGCCAAACAGATTGATTTTACTTTGTGATTTTGTGGGTTTTAGGTTGTGGCTACTGTAAAAATTCGCTTGAAAATTGCTTTAAACAGTGGAATTTGGACTTATTCCATCTATAGATTTTGTTTCCTACAATTTACGACTCAAACACTTATTTTACACGGGTGGCTAAGAGCAGTTTAGTAATCTATCATTTAATATTGTGGGTTATGAATACGGTTTAATATATTTAAGGTATTAGTTATGCATGACATAGTAGTCTTGAGTTTTAGGTTTAGGGGGTTGGAAGAGATTGCCTACCTCTTGAATAGTATGTGTTGGGAGAGATAACCTACCTCTCAGAATTGTAGATGTTTATCTTTATGTATTCGTGTTGTGTTATTTTGTATTAGTGAAGAAAAAATAATTGCTTGCCCTAATTTATGTGGAATAATCATCTTGGCTCGTAAAAAATGGTAAGTCAACATCAGGATCGCGGCATACAAGTTGATGGATCGTGTTCGACGCCTACGACATCCTTCGTATCATAGCTTGCGATACAATCTTGATTCGCAAAATTTGGGAAGATGCGACATCATTGTGTATAGTAAATGGCATGACCAACACAGTCATGATAAGAGCTTGTTGGGATGACAGGATCACAATACAAAGTACTGGCTAGGAAGGGGATTGCGGTCACAATACAATAGCTGGATTGCAACGAGTCAGTCGTGATATCAGAGAAGTTTGTGACGGATCTATCGTGCCATAGTGACTGAACCTCTCGTGATTTGAGAAGCAGAGAACAGAATAGTGGGGTTCATGTCGAGATTCAAGCAAGCTGTAAAGCCAATGATAGGATCACGATGTAAAGAAGTTTCGTTTTCATGATCGCAAACCATCGGGAGAGTAATGGCAGTCAAGTAAATAGATGTATTGAAAGAGAAATTAGAAAGAGAGAAGACTCACATCATAGTTGAAATAGATGACTCTTTCTCATCGCTAGAGGGGTAGTTGCCATCCATGACGGGGAGGTTCACTGCCTGGAAGAAATGATAAAGATCGTGAAATTTCACACAAAACTGCCAGTCGTGACTGATGTAGGCGGCAACACTTGAAGAAATAGGATGACATTCGGAAGGCTACAACAAACAGAAGCAGGTAGGTTCAAGTGATGAAGACATGCGCAAATTCAAGCAGCAGCATCTACAGGGAATTGTACGACATCCAAAAATTGGGAACGAGAAAAAGCATATGGAACGGAATGGTGTGTGATCTAGGCTAGAGAATACCAATTTGAAGGATTTCAGCGTGGAACAGAAAACTAAGGTGGGTGAGACACCGACACAGGATTGCATGCAATCGCGTCAGTGTCTTTAGCTATGGCAACCTTCCAAGCAGAAGGCTATTTAAAAGTAATGATGGAAACGAGACAAATGGAGAAGAGCAGAGGAGAGTGTAAGGGATTGATTTTGACACAGCAAAATATCTACAAGAGAGACAAGATGGTGGTGCTTCCAGATGACACCAATTTGTGCAAGATTTTAGTAAAGCTCAAAACCAAGGCGAAGTAAATTCAAGATGGTTGCGATTCTGGATCGAGTTGCATAGCATAGAAGAAATATGTGATACAAAGTTAGCAAAGATTATGATGATTAGTGAGCTACTGAAAGAATTGTTTGGCGTTGCAATATTCTCCAGAATAGTATATGTTCCAAAGATAACCAATGATGGACTATGAAGGAAGATATGAACTAACTTATAGCGCTAAGAGTCACTATGAGATAGCTTAATTTTTCCACAAATTTCTTATATCGTTCAGGATCATTAGAAGGCCCTCTATCCTTGGTAAGTTGTTCGTTAGTAAGCATTCGAGTACTACATGGAAATAAAACCTAGTAGGGTATCTTATTCTGTAAAACAGTAGAAAGCATCTGATCGATTTTCTCACTAATTTTCTATATCATCAGGATCATTAAAAGGCTCTCTATCTTCGGTAGTCGTTGGTTAGAAAACATTGGAGTACTGCATGGAAATAAAACTTAGGATATCTTGTTCTGTAAAACAGTAGAAAGCATCTGATTGATAGAAAAAATGAGTGCATCAACCTAGAACTGTTTGGACACATTAGTTTGAAACAAAAGAGTACAAATAGTCTAAAAAAGATCTCTATTTTACTTTTCAACTCCTCCGATTTGGGATAGAGTATTGGAACAAGATGACCGGTTAAACATCCCATTTTGTGTCAGTATGTCCGAAAAAAATGTATAAAAATATTTTTTAGCATTGTCACTTCTCAAAATCTTAACAAAAAAATTGAATTGAATATTAATTTATGCATGAAATAATTTAAAATATAATAGTAACTAAGCGCGAGATTTCAGAAAGTAAAGCGAAGTCATACAAGAAAAGGCATCCACAAAAATTGATAAAATTTCAAAAATTATTAGATAAAATAAGACAAGATCTCCATGAATAAGAATGAACCAACTCAAGAGTATAACTAACTCTTTTATTAATTTTGGTAACAAAAAAATAAATGATAATATTTAACAAATTAACACGACTTACAATCTAAAAATGATAATTGCTACCTAAGGGTGTGACTTTTTTTGTCTTCATAGTGATGAATGTCCTAATCGATAATGGATCTCAAAGGAGATAAAGTGCTTAAACAGACTATAGGTTGAGGTAGTTTGTTATCCAGAAGGTATAAAACCCACCCACCCCCAACAAATTCACGTCCTCTACCACGTCAGTCAAAAGATTCTGAAACATATGGTGGTCATGGAAGAATAAGATAAAACAATTGCAAATATTGTCATGGATTAATTTATCTCAAGTCACTCGTGTGGCTTAAGTATTTTTCCTTAATACTAAATCAGTCTAACCCTCGCAACACTTAAACTTGTAAGCACAAAACACTCTAGGAAGAAGACTATAAAGAAGTATTGGAGAAAGAAACACTTCACTTAAAAAGAGTGATTACAGCACTTGAACCCTTGGGGATCTTCAATGGATCCAAATGAGGAGGGGACTTCGATTTATAATCCCCAAGCCTAAGAGAACTTTCTAGATTACATTAGAATATAATGTCTTCTAGATAGTTCTACACTGTTCTTTACATATACATGCTTCTAGAGCTTTCCAGAATATTCTCGAGTTCTCTTGAAGCTTACTTCTTTCAACAAATTTCTGGAATTACGTGGAATCATCTAAAATTCCTTGAAATATTCTCCTTCTTTCTAATTTTTTCTAAAATGTCATAGAACGTTCTAGAGCCCTTTGGACTGCTCTCTATAATATGATCTTCTCTAAAATCTCTTTTCTCATGGTTAGCTTGTCAAATATTCTTGAAGAAAGCGGAGTTGACACTCTGCCCCACTTAAGCTCGCAATGCCCTCATTGCGACATTCAATTGGCTCTGACACCAATTATCACGGTCTAACATAACAAGTCACTCGTGCAGCTTTAGTGCTCTTTCATAACACTAATTTTGTCTGACCCTCATAATGTTTGAACTTGTAAGTACAAAATACTCTAGAAAGAAGAGTATGAAGAAGTATTGGAGAAAGAAACACTTCACGAAGAAAGAATGATTACAACACTTGAATGTTTGCGACTTTTGGATATTTCTTGGATGGATCCAAATGAGGGAGAGGGACCATTTATAGTCATCTCCAAGCCTAAGGGAACTTTCTAAATTATATTAGAATATAATATCTTCTAGCTAATTCTACAATGTTCTTTATATATATATATATATATATATATATATATATATATATATATATATATATATATATATATATATATATATATAT
>JXCR01090534.1:99175-141987 GCA_002079205.1 Phalaenopsis hybrid cultivar
TATATATATATATATATATATGCTTCTAGAAAATTCCGTAATATTGTAAAGTTCTCTTGAAGCTTGCTTTACAGCATATTTCTGGAATTATGTAGATCATTCTAGAATTCCTTAGAATATTCTCTTTCTAGTTTTTTTAGAATATCGTGAAATCTTCTAGAGTCTCTTGGATTGGTCTTCTCTAGCATTTTCCATTCTCATGATTAGCTTGTCAATTATTCTTGAAGATGACGGAATGTAGCATCGTGTAATCTTGCTAACAAAGACAATATTAAAAGAAAATTAAGGTAAACTAAGAATAAAGATTAAAGGTAATGTAAATGTAACATTAATCATGTCAGAACCAAAAATATTAGAGGTAGACCCATCATTTAAGGTTAAGAAAGAAAGATATTTATGAAATGCGAAAGAATTTTGGATTACTTGTCATGTGATCTGTAGCACAAAAATTAATGACTCGTTGCATGGAAGACAGAAAAAGAAGAGCATTATTATTACCTGACTCAACAAGGACAGTTATAGTGGGAGATTGTTTGAATGCTTCTTGAAATTGGATGAATTTGGTATATTCATCTGCTGAAATGGAGAGTCCAACTTTGAGAGGCCTCATTAGCGGTGACAATAATGCAGTAGAGCCCTTCTGCTTCTTTTTTAGCAACATATGACGTGTTATCTTCATATAACCAAGTTCATGATAGTAGTAACAAACAACCCCAGAGCCTTGATTTCCAAAATTTGTACTTTCCGTTTCATAATTACCCGGAGACAAGGTTTACTGATGTTTCTTTTTCCAGCTAGCAAGAACACTAGGTTTTTGTACAGATAAAATCTGAGAACTCAGAATAGTATGCAGCACACTAATATAAGCTTCCCTCAAAATAGCAACTCCGGGGTCAAATAAGACCCTGTGATTTTAAACATTCATACTAAGAGTTGAAGCCAGCTAGAAAACTCATAATAGTTATTTGTTCTATTCGAGTCTGATGAATCCAGACATCGATATTAAAGGGCAATAGTTCATTCAATTCTTCATAAACATGTTTAAAGTGAATGTAATAAAGGTTAAGTTATTGATCATTTTGTTCAGCTCGATTTAACTCCTTGCATACATCAGAGATTCAAGAAATATTTTCTCCCACAAAACACAAATGTCAATTCCTCTATTGCATCTTTAACATAGTCACAATGAATAATATGATCATATTGATCAAGTTCGACAGAGTTTAGTATTTATATCAACAACGGGTATCAACTCTCATCCACTCAGAATAATTTAGGTTATTCTTAGCTTACGGATTATCAATGAGGAGACTCTTTTGAGAAATACTTATTATGCAAAGTATCAAAATTTTATTACAATAAAAATAATTGACGTCATTTAAATTATCACAACATATTTTTGATCCCCAGCTAAGATTATGATGAAAAAATCAATGATACTGAATCAGTACTAAAAGATGAGACGAATAATATCAAAACATAAGGGAAATAAATCGATGAATAGTTCAATGATGATCAAAGACAAACAAACACAAATCACGTTAGCAAAGTCGGCAAATCAGACGAACAAATAACTGATGACGTCAACCAATGCAGTGAAGCCAACAAAGTCGAACGAATCAGCCAACAAAGTTGACCTGAGTACACAAAGTTGAACGAAGTAGATGACATCGATTAGGATGAAGACGAAGCAGACTGAAGTAGACGAAACTGATCAGAATGAAGAAGAAGCATAATGAAATAGACATCACCTATCGATGTAGATAAAGCGGATGAAGAAAGGCAATGTAGAAGAAGTCGAACGACGAAAGATGTAGTAATCCCATCGCAAAATAAAGGCTAACCAGCCAAAGTCAAACGGAGGAAACGAATTCATGTGTATCTATGATACCATGTGAAGGAAGACTCATTTTCTCACTTATTCACCAATTGAAAATGTATGTTACACACTTATATACACTTCAATATGTAAAGATTAAGAATATCTCTAATAAAAGAAAGATCATGTAATTAGATCTTCTCTAATTAGGTTCTTTATGTGTTACATTTCCTACAATCAAGCTTCCTAATATACAACCATCAGATCTATTACATTCCATAACAACCATGTATTTAGAATACCTCTGAATTCAAAATATTTGAGAACAAACAACGCCTCAAATACATGCAATGCAAGAAACATTTAAAAAAATCAGCAAAGAAAGCCCGAGTCCGATTAAACAAAAACCTCATCCAACAGCCTATTTGAAAAATAAGCTTTAAGTGGTTGATGTGATAAAGAAAATCAAAAAAAGGCATAAAGTTGTTGGTATATCTCTCTTCAGTGCATCATTGAAGTCCACACAAAGAAATCAAATATCAATCTAATGTTGTTTTCATAAGGATCATAAATAGTAGTGAGAGCAAAGTTCACCAACATCAAGCATAAATTAAAGTTGATAAAAATAAAATATTTATAAATGGCCAAGTTGATTAAAAGTGAAAACAAATCGGGTGAGGTGGTCATATGTTCTATGATTTTTGAATGGAAGGAATGAAAATTTTAGGATTATTTAGCATTGTTTCATGAGGGTGCATTAGATAGTTCATATGTTCTACACAATTGCCTTTCAATTCCATCAAGTGGAAAATCTACATTATTTCAAGGATTGTTTAATTGAAGTTTATTTTTGATAATATAATGTAAAGTAATGCTGTGATTTCTTACTTCCAAAGGTTGTTTGGTTGGCTATAGAGTTAATACAGGGAAGCTGTTTTTCTATTTGGATGGTTGACTAAAAGGACGAGTAAAAATGCCTATGAATTATAAACCCTAATGCTAAACTCCCCAAGAAAGTAAGCAAGAAAATGGAAAAAATTTAAGTGATACAGCCAATGTCACATAATATAGTGTCAACACAAGAGAGGTGGTTAGGAAGAACCGTCGCAATAAGAAACATCTCAAATCAATACAACATTGTTGCAAGAGGCGACATCTTGGGATAAGATAACAACGAGTGAGGTGGTCAACCGAAAGCATCACAAGAAAGACAAAGCATGAAAACTGATTGGAGGCTTGCGAAAATTCCTTTGCAATAAGCTTTTATTTGCTAGATTTGGCAAATTTGAAAAGCACCAAATAGAGCTTTCTATGGAGTCAAATTACCAAAGAACTTAAAAACTAAAATCATGTAATCATTTTAGTTTACAACTGTAATACTTGCAAGCAAATAGGCCCATAGTGCTTTTTCTAATGTAGCCAATAGCATTGTCACAAGATATATCCCCTCAAATTATAAACTTTTAAGAACAACATAGCCTCTTTTTAAACTTTATGGGTACCATAGAATCTTGGTTTATGTTTAAAGGCCATCAAATGTGATGTTGCGCATAAAAAATAAAATTTACATTTCAAATAATATCCAAGAGGTGATCATGATGGTCGATTCAAATTAAGTGGTCAAGTAATCAGCAACAAAGCACCATTATGTAAGGCTGCAAGAACACTAATTAAGGCCCATTACCCTTTTCTTTTACTCACTGTATTGCTCACACATTGAAATTTGAAAGAAGGTGAGGATAATGAATATTTTATAAAGAATAGGGTTAGATAACTAACATTTTATAGGTTGCAATCATCACAAAGAACTTCATCATAACAAGGCTTTTGGTGTTCAACTAATTTCGGAAGCTAAGATGCTAGTTGTAGGAAAGACTCGATTTGCATCAATACTTATCATGCTTAGAATATTTAAAAACATAAAGGCCTACAAAACATAGTGACAAGAGAAACATGCATCGAAAAGACAATGAATAAGATCCCAAGTTGCAAAGAAGACACTAGATAATTTTTCATGAGGCAAATAGATAGTATTTTCTTTATAGAGCCTACATATTGAATGGTAATATTAAATGATACAAATAAGCCTTTTCTACACCTTGTGTATGCCATATGGGATTGTAAAATTGACACAGAAAAGAGAATAACGAAAAGTCAACATTATGTAACATGGTGTACAACAAAACTTCGAAATGCTGGAATAAAAGCATCATTATCTTCATTGATTAGAGTTAATCTTTGTTTATCAACTATCAATAGTTAAAGAATTTAATTATTAGATGAATTTTTGGATAGGTTTTATAATCATTCTTGGCTAACTGCTCCAAATTGTGTTGGTCCACATGAATCTATGCAAATATCAAATGAGAAGAAAATTCAAATGAAAATATCAAATGAAGAGCCATTTTCCAAGTACTGCATTTGAAGTGTGCTAATTTCTTTGCAGGCGGTGGTTGTTTTGCAAAACATTACACATAACTAATGTGGGCTTGGTAGACTGAGAGACTGGAAAACTTATCATTGTCTCACAATCATAAAGCTTGGCTTCCAAATAGTTAACACAACCATTCACCGCATTTTATGTAAATGACATTGAAGTACATACTTTTTACAACAAATTTTCCCGAGAGAAACATCTCACCTCTGCACACCATTCTTTGCCTTCCATCTAGAAAGAACTTAGAAAATTATTAGACATTTGTGGGGACTTGAACAATGCAATGAATGGTATTGAAATGTTTGAAGTAGCAAATCTCTCACCATTGATGAGCCGAATCTACAAACTATGTTTTATTTTTTATGATGGTTATTGAAGAGGATATTGGTGTATATAGCAATGATAATCGCAATGTTGAGTGCGTTAGATTAAATTGGTGAAACATCAATACCTTCAAATTTTCTGCAATTAGTTTAAAGAATATATCTTTTAAAAAAAAAAATTGAAAACAATATATAATCATTAATGCTAATGGTAGTGTGGTGTTCATATTCAAATACACCTAATAAATATAATAAGATGCAATTGTAGTTAAATTATAGCTAATTTTCTTTTGGTGATCCTTATGCTTTTAAAAAAATATATATGATATTATATTTAGGGCTGTCAAAATGGCTCGTTATTAGCGAACAACTCGTGTTTGGCTAATTAAGACTCATGTGCAGCTCGTTCGCTAAGTTAACGAGTCGAACGCAAACAAAGATTTGCTCATGTTCGGCCTGTTTTTGCTCAAAATACTACTCGTCAATTTTATATATATATATATATATATATATATATAATTTTTTTAAGTAGTATTTTTAAAAAAATTAACTAACAGCAAGGCAACAAATAGTTATAATCAATTAAAAGTATTAATTAACAAAATAGCATAGAATTTATTAAATTATATTCAAATAATGTTTTAAAATATAAACAATAATTTTTAAATCTTGTCCCAACTCTTAACATCTTATAGTTACGTGATTAGGGTTGTCAAAAAGACTATTTTGTTCATGAACAACTCGTGTTCGGCTCGCTAAGCAAATAAGCCGAACACGAACACACTTTTTGAGCTTGAAATATAAACAAGGCTCAGCTCGTGTTCGGCTCGCTTACACCCCTAATTAAATTTCATTGTTTATGCTCTTTAATAAAATATAATGATATCAAGAGCTCTAATTACACATTTTATATAAATAATGTATAAGGAAATGCATGTATTGTATCATATTTCTAAAGGTTGTCATCACCTTATTTGTCCTCCATTCCCTAAAAATTATATATCTTAGGATCAATGTAGAACAGAAAACATAAACATGCTTACATGCAAATAAACAATAAAAACTTAAATAAATGCAAATATTAAATCATTGGAGTCCAAACATTAAGTTAAAGCAAAATATGCATGCCGACCTAAAACAAAATAGATCGGAATGGTGAGTGAAACTAAACATAAGTCTAAATGCAAGACTCAAACCTATGATACACAGTAATATAAGATCAGCCTGTATTAAATAAACTACTTTGTAAACCCAAATAAAAGTTATATTTAAAATGATTATGAATTCAAGTTTTGTATCTGTTTATCATAATTTATTATTATAACGGTTGGATTCTCTTATAAAAAAAACCAAAAGGTATGGCCATACAAATACACAATCAAACCCAAAAGTGCTGACTGGGATATCGATTGAAAACATTATATTGATTTTTTTAGAACTAATTTAGTTTCATGTCTGAAATATCTACAATGAAAGTGATTTATGTCAAGACAATTAATGAAAAAATCTAGAGAGAGCAAAGAAATGATTTTTCTTCTTTAAGATGGTGAATCATGCAAACTATGAAGCCTAGAGCCCTTTACCACATGGATATAGCGTCGTTCGTAATAAAACAAAGAAATGATCTTCATATTACTTAAGAAAGTATGCATAAATTTATCTATTAAATATATAACGAAGCTATTAAGAATATTTATGATAGAGCATTGACTAGTCCATACTTGCCAATGACAAATAGCACATCACAGTTCAAGTTAACTATGAAGCTATACAGCATAAAACATGACTGATACACGCTATTTTAAAAATAAAACTGGTCATTTTGAACATGATATGAATTAAAATGCAGCTCAATATGACATATTAGATTTTAAAATAAATTATTCATGATACTAAAATAAATAAACAATAAAATTGATGCCTAGGCGCAAGTACACAACTACTTAAAATTCAAAGCACTACTTTTTTTTGCAGATCGAATATTTTCTTTAAAACAATAAACTAATCACCTTGAGAATAATCATCATAAGTCAAAATAGCCTCATCTCTTTCTTCATAACCATCATCATTATCTTTAACACATACTTTTATTCCACATAGTATGCTCAATTGAAAGAGGGTTAATCTTAAATGAAGATTCATTCTCTTTTTCTTTAGATTAATCACAAATACTGTGTAGTTTCTTTCGTCAACAAAACCAGCATTTACAAAGATTACATATTTTCATGTTGAATCTTTCCTTTTGAACTATTTTTTATATTTTTTTTAATATCTATAATAGATAACTAATAATATAAATAATACAAGCGCAAAAAAAAGCTCATTGTACATAAAAAATTGGATAATTATGCATAATATATTATTATTACAAGAAAATTTGTAGAGAAAAATGTAGGCTTGCATCTTCCAAGAAATTAACTCAAATTCTAAAGCATGCATTTTTAAACTAACTGCAAGACATACTTTTTTTTGCATGGTTTTTTTTTTTTTTCTAACTTATAAAACAGCAAACAAAATACAACTATAAATAGTGCAAAGAAATTGTGCCTACGGCATGCAAGCCAATAGTTAAAGCCTTTGTACAAGGGCGTCAAAACCAAGCCCTTCTTCTCCTTCGTTGAAACCTTAAAAAACTTTGTGCATTGAAAGCGAGAGTGGTGTTGTTCGTATGTCAAAATTAAAAGGAGTTGCACATGTCAAAGTTAAGATTTATAGTCCTCAATGAGAGGTCTCGCATCAGTATGTGTTGAAGGTAAGTGGTAAAACTGAAAGCAATTTGTATGTTAAAGGCATAAGTTGCATGCGTGTATGTCGAAGGCAAGACTAAGGACCACATGAACTATCAAAGACTAAGAGCCTCGTCATTTGTGTATTAAAGAAACGAGCAAATGTGTAGGCAGTGTAGTTACGCAGCCCTAATAAATCACACATTAAAAATAGAAAAACTAAAAAAATTATAACATTAAATTTAAACCTCTAATTCAACAAAATTATAGCACATCCCAACCAATTCCTAAGTATTTACATATCTACTACCAAAAAATACTTTTTACATTTATACCACCCAAACCATTCATATCAAAAAAATGCAACAATTTAAATTAAAAAAATTAAAATACACCTTTTTTATGCATATGTGAAGTGGCATACATTAAGGAATTTGAAGTTCAGGTGCAGACATGTAAATACAAAGGAATTAAGTGGCATGTATGTAAATCTTCCAAAATTATAATAGCACGAGCGACAAGGCCTATAGGCTATAGCCCACACATGATGCACGTACACTCACAAATTTACCCCCCTTCCTTACCAAGCAAATGCATGAGATGCACCGAACTGCGCTATGAGCAATGGTGCACACTGTTTGACTATTTACACCAATTGACTATTATCGTTGGATAACCTGGGAGTTATCAATTTGTAGGTTTAAGAAAATTGTAGACGGTTTTTTTCTTTTTATATTGATTATGAAAAGACGCATAAAAATATATATTCAGAAGAAAGTTGTGTGAATTACAATTTTGTTGACTTAAATAAGTGAAAAATTAAAATTAGAAAATTTTTGAAAGAAAGAAGCCTCTTAAACAGTCATCGATAGACTAAGTGCATGATATATAATTTTAACAAAAAGGAAGTTAACAATCATCAGTCAATATTATTAGAAGATATCCTGATGTCTGAGAGTTGGGTTTAAATAACTTGAATTTATCATGCACAAGAATGGAGATATGGACTAAAATATAACTTTCAAGGTTAAGATCAGATGATTAAAATGGATGAGTTGGAAGTTTTGTGTGATATGAGGATACCATAAGATACCAAAAACTCAAAAAGGTAAATTTTATAAGACAATAATTAAATTGAAATTGTTACAAAGATTTAAATGTTGAACTGCTAAAAAATCATTGATATTTGAATGTGACATTAAATATAATATTAAGGATATGTGGCAAAAAAAGAAAAGATATATTATAAAATTATTGTATTACAGAAAAGAAAAAGTGGTATATATTAAAAAAATAAATAAATAAGGTAACTGCAACAAACTAAATTGCCTTGAACATAAACAACAAAAAATAGAAAACGTGCCTATTAGATAAATTGACAAACCTATTGTCAAAATATTAGAAGGGAAAAACCTATTAGATAAATTGACAAACCTATTGTCAAAATATTAGAAGGGAAAAAGAACGAACCTAAGGATATATGGCAAGAAGTTGTTCGAAATATTTTTTAAAAGGTACATTTAATACATCAAATAATGCTCAATGCAAAGAATTAAAAAATGAGTACTCAAATAGGTTGGAATAATGATGATGATGATTCTCAGACATTTTATCATCTATTTTCTTATTTAAAATATATTGAGTTTATTTAAATTCCCCATTGAGGCGACGAGTAAAACAATCAAGTTCTACCTGCTCTTTTTTTCTTCTATAAGTTTCTCCTCAAAGTCTTATTCGGCAACCCAACATGCCATTGATACCACACCAAAAAGATCATCAATTCCATCTCAGGCCTTTCCTAACACTCGAACTGCCTCCAACACAGGTTCGGCAGCACCATCCACCTCAATATTCTTAGATGTCGGAATTAATCTCAAAGGTGGGTGAGTACCGAGGTTGGTTGATATCTTTAGAAACAAGCAAAGGTGCTTGAGGAAATCAAGTTAGTACTTCAAAACTATCCTCTCTCATGAGTCCCAAAAACCGACTCTTGAGCTTAGGATCATATTTGAATCACTTATTCTTCAAAATTCGATGGAAATAAATATAATTTTTGAACTTCAATATCAAACATGATAACAAATATCAAAATAAACATTGACTAGAGAAATAAAATTTTACCTTTCTACATGTTCACAAACACTAAATCAACTTCATATCTTTAAAATAATACATAACACAGCTCATTATTCACTTGCAAAAAGATATTTTCATTAAAGCTCTCATTTAATAATTTCCAAGAAAAATATTCATATAATTCTTTGATCTCTTCATATTAAAAAAAAACACATTATCAACACTATTGAGCAAAATTATAAACCTTTAATCTGTAGCAAGCAATCTCTTATAGCTCATTTTTTCTTCAAAAGCACTTAGCTTGTTATATAAACAATTAAAATTGTAGCTTTTACTTCAGCTAATAACCTTTTTGAATGGTTGTTAACTTCCTTATACCTACACTAAATATATAAACAATGTATTATTATAAAACCCATGACCTTCAATGTAATATCAAAACAACCCCTTAGATATTAAAATCGGTGACATGCATTATTTTAATAAATTTTAAGATTACTTCATCGTTTGATGGACATCTCAAATTTCTTCATACGAATGGTTCCAAATATGTTAGAAGATATTCTTATTTTTTTAATGTAGCGCCCCTTAAATGGCCTGGAATTAAATACTTGGGTTTCTGTAATGTTAAGAGTATAGTCTATAACTAAAGTAGATGCTACAAGGTAAAGCAACACTTTTAAGTGAGCTCCAATACACCATAGTAACAAATATTAATGTTGATGCTCATTGTACGTAGTACAATCTTTATTTAAAAACCATATAAAAGGGTTGACACAAAACAGGAGAGGGAGAAATTACACACATATACAGGGAGAAAGATGCTCATTCTAATAAAAGCTGGAATCAAACCTTCTTTTTAATAGTTTTTTATATTAAATGGAATTTATCATATCTATTTTGTATAGGTCCTTCAAAAATCCCATCTCAAAGTAATTCTACAAGGCATTCCAAGCGGTTTATAGGAAATAGTACGACTACTACGCATCAAACTACTTAATACCTTAAAATATACATAAAACAACAATTTTGAAAACATCACTCAGTCCTTTTATAAGTTTCATGTCTTTCAACCTTTTTTTATAAATTCTACATTTAAAGACTCCCCTTAAACTTCAATCGAACAGGGTTAAGAAAACATGGTTCATTAGCACTTCAATAAGCACCAATCACCCAATATAAAGCATATTTGAGACTTTAAAACGTGATAGATATAATCCATGAAACAAACATAAAAAATTAACATATTAATTTATTTTCCTTGTGGAATCCATTCCTCTTCAAATTGGGTTCTGAACTGATTCTTATCTTCAATTATAAATGAACTAAAATTTGATTGCAAATGAAAATTTTGCAATTTCACACTACAAATCCAGGCCCCAACCTGAACGTCATTCCCTTCTAAGCACATAATAGCTTAATATTTTAATCAATGCATAATTACTACGGATGCATGCAATATAGCTAACTTGAGTTTCCAAGACCCCTCCAAAAAACAATATAGGTAAAAAGCTTTACAGTTATATCTTAATATTTGGCGATAGTTACATACATAGCACTCGAAAAATTTTTATTTACAAAACTAGCATCCAGGTGATTTTTTTAACTGCCAAACTGATGCATTTATGCATGCCACAATCAAACAAATATGGATTTGATAAAAATGAAAATATAGGTTGGGATTTTTTTATATTTAAGTTAGATGTGAAAAATGGATGAAAGGGGCTCTAGATCTGTAAATTGCAATGTTTCTATCGCTATCTATGCATTTTCCTTATATATGAAACATTAACCACTGTCTTGCATAATAACTTTACCTGAGCAGCAGCTGAAGCATCAGCTGAATTTTTAGGGTCTGCCCAACTAACAGTGGGGGAGCTTCCATCAATCTTAAAACTTGACCTTGACATTTTCTGCCGTGCATAATCAGCGCATGCATTGTTGTAGTACTCAACAAAAACAAAACCGCGATTACGGCTTGGGTTTTGTGGGTCCTGCAATAGAGTTTCAAAAGAAGTTGGGCAAGATTCTCACTGGTTGAAATCTTAAAAGAGGAAAAGGTTGCTGAAATCTTAAAAAAGGAAAAGGTTACTGAAATCTTAAAAGATTAAAAGGTTACCTTAAAACATTCAATGTTTTCAACTCCAGGACCATTCTCCTCAAGTATTCTCCTCAGTTCTTCCTCTGCCAAATTCTTTGGGACATTTCCAATAAACAATCTGTGTTTAACTTGTGATAAAGAACATCTCAATGTTTTCCCCTGAAAAGGTAGAGTCAAAGAAACCACACAAAAATAAAATATAAAAATAAGTAAAAAAAAATACTTTTAGAGCTATGAGAGAACAGGGCCAGCGAAATAGAACACTACCTTAAACTCTTTGTCCTGGATCTCTTCAACGGCCATCTGTGCAGCATCCTTCGTTGTGAATACAATGAAAGCAAAGCCTTTGTTTTCCTTTTTATCCTTATCTTTTACTAGTCGCACCTGAAGCACCAAAAATATTACACTATTTCCGGAGTAGCAGCAGATGTAGCTCAGGAAATAGAATCATTGTTACCTCATAAATTTCACCAAAGGATTCACAAAGATCTCTCAGCTCTTCCTCTGTTGCATCACGTGGTAGGCCGCCAATAAAAACTTCTGATCCATGCGGAGGAAGAGCCAGCAGTTCAGCATGTTTCTGCCTTTCTTCTTCATCAATACCCCCAGCAGTGGTATCTTCGTCCTTCAAAGGGCTAGAAGTATTATTTAGTTCATCAGATGATGAAACTTTATCGTTGCCTTCACCTTCAGATTCATGAAATTCTTCATGATACTCATCGTGTTCCTCATTTTCATTGTACTCATCCCTTACTCTCCGGTATCCATCTTCCTCTCCGGCGTCTTCATCATCCATCATATCTTCAATGTCATTGTCCCCATCAAGGTCAATCTGCTCGTCTGCCTCCACCGAAGCATGGTGCTCAGCCATGACTCTTTCTTATCGAGGTAACCTAAAAAATGAGGCCGTGGGTGTTGAAAACAAAACTCAGAGGTGTCGCAAGACTTTAGATTCAAGTGAATGTGTGAGGAATGGAATTAAGAAAGTAAGATCCAAATTTCTAATGTATGTCATTCTAAAGTAACATCTTTAGCTGAAATAACAAAATCAGATCCTAACAATTTTAAGGAGTCCAAAGCCAGCAAATCCTCAACTTCATTAAGAGAGTATTTCAAAGTTTTTTTATTATTCAGCTTTCATGAACAAAATCCATAAGTTCGTGTACTTGTGAAGTGAGATTTAAGTGGCAATTAACAACAAACTTGCGCCATCCACCAACCTCCAACAGCTTTATCATCCAGTCCGTATAAATTAAGTACCATTATCTTGATCTCTAACCCTTACGATATTCAATTCAATTTCTCCTTAAACTGAGATCGTCTTGCTCTCACAATAATCACGAAAAAAAAAACATAAAAAAAAACCCAATTTTAGAATAAACCGTTGTCACATTGCTGCGGGATGGCGATAAACACTCCAAATCCTACAGATGATTGTCCGCTCAAAAACAAATTTTTCCCCAGCTACCAAGCCGGTTGGAAAGCGAACCCTAGCAAAACAATGACCAAGCTCACGGATCATCCATAGGACACGTCAAATCCACACAAACCTCCCAAAACAAAGAAATACACGAGGATATGAGACAGCCAGCATCGGAAAAATAAACCCAGCCGAGGAAATAGGAAAACCCTAACTTCAAACTCAACGGCAAGATGCAAACTTACCCATCTCAGAATCCTTTGGCCTGGAAAACGTTGTAAGAAATAGATGGACGGAAGAGAATGGATGGAGGAAAAAGGTAGAGAAATTAGAAGGATAAATCTTACAGGTCGAGATCCCGCTCGCTCTCGGTTAGGAGGAGAGTTAGAGAGAGAACGGCAGGGTCCTCCGGCTGAATAACTAGTTGCAGTTGAAGACAGACCCTCTTATAAGCCTGTCACGTGACTGGGATGCGAAAGGGCGATGCACAAACCCGTGCCGGGTTTTTTAGCATTGAATGATAAAAACCAGAGCCAAATCGGAGATCGATTAGGGCTGATAATAATCTTAATACAACAACCTACACCAGCATTCAATGCATGTAATATATGAGTTTAATATAATATCAAAAATATTATTATGATTATTTTTTTTTATTTGAATGTATATATATTCAATAAATTCGTAATAAAAAAATATTACAAATGTTGAAGTGTGCCCTATGACGACATGCTAATTATTCAGCGTCTTAACATTATATGAAACTCGAGCACATAGTTAGATAATAAAAAAGATGTTGGAGGAAATGCTACAAATTTTAATTGTAAAAACTTTAGAAATAGAAAAAATCATGGGGTGTCGCTCCGTTGAAATAATTTACTACAGATGCTGAATACATAGATTTGCTCTTCTTCTTAATTGAGGATAATAGAGTTACAAGTTTGAGCATTGTAAATGTAAAATAGTAGTTCATTAATAATAGTCATAGTCTAACTATAATGAATGTAGTTTTCGGTAATAGCATGTTGCAAGAATCGGGTTGATTGTTATGGAGGTTGTAGTCTGTCATGAGTGTTGTAGATAATGACAATATTGTCATCTTATTGTATAGGTCATAGTTGAAAGTCATGGTGGTAGTTGGTCGTGTGAGCCCCAGATGGTTGTTTCAATAGTGTCGGTTGGCTACATGGGTCGTAATAGAAAGTTGTAGAAGTTTTGTGTAACATAATTCGTTGTTAGTTTCATAAGTTGTAGTTATAAGTTGTGATGATGTTCATAGATCGCAAGGGTTGGAGTCGGGAGTTGTACGAGTTGCAGATCATGTAGACTTTAGTGCTGAGTTGTATAAAGTTCATAGGTCATAATGGTCAGAGTCGAGAGCTACGCGAGCTGTGAGTCATGGTTATGAGTAGTGATAACGTACGTTGCAAAGGCTGGATTCAAGAATTGCACTAGTTGTGGACTGTGTAAGTCGTATTTAGTCATGTAAGTCATAGAGGTAAGTTGTGATGATATTTGTAAGACGCATAAACTGGAGTCAGAAGCTACACGAGTTAAGAATCACATAGATCATAGTCGGTCACATAGCTCGTAGTGACGAGAAATAATGGTGTTTGTATATTGCAAAGATTGGACTCAAGAGCTGCATGAGATATGAACCTAGTGGGTCGTAGTTGTTCACGTAGGTCGTGGTGGTGGGCTACAGTGATAGTGCCTTAGGAGTCTGAAGATAATCATTGTCTTTGGGATGCTTTATTGTGTCGTCTTTATAAGGTGTTGCACGATACGTGAGGTGTGTTGTTATACTGTCATCAAGGTGTGTCATCACACCATATTCGGGGTGCATCTTTGCACCATCTTCGAGAAATGTCATTACACCATATTCTGGGTGCACTGTTATACTGTTTTAGGAGGCGTCGTTGCACTGTATTCATGGTGCACTGTAATACCATCTTTCGGATGTGTCGTTAGACTATATGTGGGGAGCATTATTACACTGTCATTGGGGTGTGTCGTTGCACCGTATTCAGGATATATTATTACATCGTATTTAGGATGCATCGTTTGCACTGCATAAAGGGGTGTGTTATTGCACGGTCATTAAGACGTGTCGCTGCATCGTATTTGAGGTGTGTTGTTACATTATTTTTAGGAGGTGATGTTGAACCAGATGTGGGGTGCGTTATTACTAGGGTTGTCAAAAAAGCTCGTTGTTCGCAAACTGTTTTTGTTCGGTTTGTTAATGGTTTGTGTTCGATTCGTTTGATAAGTAAACGAGACGAATGTGAACAATTTTTTTCGTTTGGTAAGTTAAACGAACCAAACACGAACAGTGATGTGTTAGTTCGTGTTCGAATCGTTATTGTTCGAAACATAAAATAATTTAAAGTAATTATATATAAAAAAATTATGATATTTTTAAAATAATAATTTTTTAAATTATAATATATAATAAATTAATAATAATAATATATTAATATATTATATTAGTAATATACTANTATATATTAATATTAGGGACGCCAAACTTGCTCGTCGTTCGCGAACAGCTCATGTTCGCCTCGTTCGTTAAGAAACGAACACGAAGAGTGACTTCATGAACAATTTCAAACACGAGTTTATTTCAAACAAACTAAATTTCAAACGAACCGAACACGAACATAAGAATCTATTCGTTCGTGTTTGGTTCGTTTACACCCCTAGTTATTACACTATCAGCGGGGTGTGTTATTACATTATTTTTGGATGCATTGTTACACTGTCATTGTGATGTATCGTTGCATCGTATGTGAGTTATATTATTACACCATCTTCGGGAGATGTCAATACATTGTATTTTGAGTACGTTGTTACATGATATTTAGAAGATGTATTGCTCTGGTTTGTGTCGCTGCTCTACAATTTACGATGAGATTCTACAATGCACGTTGTGACTTCACATGGGACTTTGTTGCAGATAGCAGTGGCAACCAAATTGTGGTCGACGATAGTTAGCAGCTGTAGAAGCGGAAGAAATCCGTCGGAATGGTGCAAAATGATGTTGAGCTTCGGCTTCTACAAACTTCGGTCTTCTTTTGGCTCCAAGTCTAGTTCACATCTCAAGAAAAGATAGAGATCTATTTATAGAATCCAAATTGTAAATAATGAAAGAATATAAACCACTATAATTGGATAATATGGGGAGGTTACCTCAATCAGACAGTGTTTTGTGGACATATAAGCTTCTTAATGATGTCAAATTTGAGTGACCATTGTATTCGTCTTATCGTGACGCTCAATTTAACTACGACATATTAGATTTGGAATCGGTGTTGACCTCCCAATGAAACACTGAAAGCTTCAAAGCATGGTCTAGCGGCTTGATTTGACTCGAATTAGACCAACTTTGCTATTGTTGGGTCCAATGAGTCGGTCAAAGTTTGAACATGTTACTTAAAGAATTGCCTAGAAATCTGTACTAATCTCCTTGAGAGTTGTGACATACAATTTGAGATTTGCGTCAAATAATAAATTTATTGATGAAAAATCAGTTGCTCCCATATATTCAGACGTCGTTCTCAAATAGGTTGAAAATATATATCGAACAATCTAAAATTTTGAGTTGTTGATGCTTAAAAATGATTTAGGAGTTCAAAAGATGCAAAAAAAAAAAAAAAATTAGGCATCTTGACAATCTTGAAAAAAAAGTTGCTTTATGTAGGCCTGATTTTAACAGTACTTTAGTGTCATAAATACGAGCGTTAAAATATTTACCATACTTAAGAAAAGAATTTATAATAATAATATAATATGTGTAATACTAAATATCTTAGTGCTGTATATGTAAATATACAAGTTGTTGTATTAGACCCATAAATATATAAAAATTACATGTTATGTAAGTAAATATTGCATCATTTTTTCCATTCATAAACTTAAAATTGCTTGATAAAAAACACCACATGCATGTAATGGTTTAATTCAGAAACTCTTTTGTATGGTAACAGAGTGATTTGAGTGAGTTATACAGTGATAATTGGTGGTTGTTTGTGCATGAATTGAGTGGTAAGATGATAAATATGAATATTTGAGTGTGAGATATGGAAACACAGAAGACATGGGTGTGATGTATGTAAACTCTTACATTTGGGAAAATTTAATTATTCAGATTTGTCATAAATATAATTTATTATAAATAATTTGGAAAGAAATTAGTATATATTTAGATTATAATAATAGAATCAATTGAGCAGATAAATAGAAAGAAATTTTTTTTTTTTGTCTTTGATTGTCTTTAGAAAAGGATAATTATTTTTAGTTTAAAAATTTAAATTTCCTCAAAATGTTTTTTTCTTTTTTTCCCAAATATATAAATAGGTCAAAAAGAAGATAAATAATGTGGAGTCCTTTGGCCTGCATCATACGATTAACGGTATTTTATCGAAGAAAAAAAGCATCTCAGGCTTGCTAGCGGGCAATCAACAAGATCCCCTGAAGAAAGAGATGTCTATCGGGTTTCTTTCAGGCGATCAACGAGATATTCTTTCGTGTTGTTACTGTCTTTTTTTCAGAAATAAGGTGAAGTCTCCTGCCTGCTAGCAAGCTATCAATGGGATCTAATTTCACTTTAATATCACGCTTTATGGATGAAATTTTTTGCATTGTAGTCGCATTTTTTGTAGGGAATTTCCCACGTTGTTGTCACACTTTCTAGGGTAAATTTACTGTGATATTATTGTGTTTTGAATGAGATTTTCCGTGTCGTTGAGATGTTGATCTCTTGGAAATCCTGTCTTCCCTGAAAATCAGCGGAAGCACCAAAATCTTAAAGAAATTATGCTGACAATATTTGAAGATATGCTGACTTGTTGTAGTCTATATATTGGTGTGTGTTAGTCTTTATAGTTTTTTAATCGCCCAATATGATATTTTTACATTGTGATAACATGTTTATTTTTACATCTTTCTCTTGGTTGATGCAATAAAAATATTGGTATACTTGTGAGGTTGTTTTTACCTTTTCTCCCGAACTATGGTTGCTTGACCTACTTTGCCTTTTTGGTTGGTTGCAAGATGTTGTTACCTAGCTTTTGAGTCGACGTTGCCTAACTTATGAGTTGTTTTTATAATTGTTTGACTTGTCCTAAATTGTTTAGTCAGAGTGCGTCCTCTTGATGACTGTAACTTGTAGCAGAAGAAGTCAATTGTAATCTACAAAGGGTATAAGACATGTTCTGGGTTGTATAATCGGAGATGCTCGACATCATTAACTTGTGTTCTAATTGATTCGAAAGAAAAAAAAAACCATGAAGGACGTAGAATTTGTCCTAGGTTGTATGTGAGGCTGTAATCGGGTCGAGTCGAGCCGAGTACATCATTGTTCGGACTTAGCTTGGTATAACTATAAGTTGTTCATGTTCGGCTTGAGCTTGTGTCAAGCTTTCATACATTGTTTAAGCTTCATTTCTTTAACTTTTTAAATGTTTGAACTTGATTTGTTTATGACAAGTGAACGAGTGTCTAGACGGGCTAAATATTCACATTAAAATCTAAATTTTCATAAAAAAAATTTTAGTGAATAACTTTGTAATTCTAGGGTGCGTTTGGGGAGGCGTATTCACAGTGGTGGTATTTTCAAATTGCCACCGGCTGTTTGGATTATGCGTTTTACAGGCGTTTTGGAAAACAAAGTTCCCTGTTTTCTATTAGCGCAGATCGCGCGTAGAACCCCGCACTCTGCGTTTTGTTCGAGCGAAAGATAATCGTTGTCCTTGCTCACGCTCTGCCTTAAGTGAACTTCCTCCCGGACGCAATTGACGAGCGAAACTTCCTTCGCCTTTCTTTCCACATTCCAAGAGCCACCAGAAAGCTTTGTTGGGTGCCACCAGAGCCAGGTGCTTCGTCGAGCTCCACCAGAGCCAGTGCTTCACCAAACTATTGTCTCGTTCTTCGTTACAGATGGGCTCAAAGCCCCTTCAGCTTCGTTGCAATGGCTTCGCCGATAAGGCCATCGACGATGGTGATCCTAAGGGAGCTCGGTAAGAAGGTGTTGTAAGGCTTGGGAGTTGTTATGCTTTCCTTTTCTTTCTATTACTCCATAGAGAACCTTGTAATGGAAGAAGATAATGTAAGGCTTTGAAGCTCCATGACGGTGCCAATCACACTGAGTTGTTTGGAGTTTGCATTTACATTAAACACATAAAATTTATACGTGTGTGTCTTCTTCTTGTTATTTCTCCTGCCCTTCACAGATCTATGTGTGGATGTCATTTTGCTTTGAAATTAATGGGATGATTCAAGAGTTCTTTTCAGCTTTGCATAATATTTTTGTGAAAAGTTTGTATGTTTTTGACATAAAATAATATGCACAATTCAAAGTGGCTGACATAAACAATATAGCCCTTGCACAGCCACTCCAAAGGATTGTTTTTATTAGGGATTTTCCTGTAAAGTTTTGAGTTCTTCATCCTGTTGGAAAGTAAATTCAAAGTACTTGTTTCATTGCCAAGTTTTTTATTTTTTTTCTGTCTTTTTGGTGCTTTTCACGTAGAGTCACAATCCTCATAAGCATGCTTGTAACTATTTCCTCCTCACTTTCGTGTTTTTCATTGGTAGTGCCGTTGAAATTGATGTTTTTCATAACCTGTTGAATAGTTTATTCAGAACAGGGGCAAATTGTTAATTTATTAAGAATCAACTGTTTTCGAAACGCACAAACCAAACAACTAGTCAGCTTATCAGGATAATCTATTAATCAACAGATTATCAGGATAAGCTGCAGTTGCCCCAAACAGACCCCTAATTGCAGTTACTAATTTGTCGATTATGAACTCTAAAAACTTTGAAATTTACTATTTGGCTATATAATTCTCATTGATAAGACTACGACAGTTCAAATTTTGTCAGTGGAAAACCTAAATTTATCATAACAGTTATATGAAAGAGCATTTACTTAATCATATTAATAATAAAATTATAGCAATAATGTTGTCGGTAATTACTCTAAGATGGTCATAAAAATAAACTCATTACTTTCAAGGTTATAAAACCTCCAAAAGAAAAAAAACTTTTATGACACATTCTTTAAGTGTAATTATCTCATTCTAAATTACTATTCACTTATTAATAAAATAAATATATAATTAATAATCAAACAAAAATATTAATGATATAGTGATATACTATTAAATATATGATTAAATAAATTCTAATTAGTAATATTATATATAAATAATTTATAATACAAGTTATTATCAAGTTTGATATCGAGTATTTAACAAGTTAATTGTTGAATGACAAATAAATTTGTTCATGAACATAAATGAACAAGTTTGACTATGTTCATGTTTGATTTGTTTAAGCTTCGAGTTTTTAAAAGTTGTTCAAGTTTGTTTATTTGCTAATTTGAAAGAACGTGATTGAGTCTTAATTGAGTTGAGTTCAAGTTGTCCGTCAAGTGCATTAGTTCATTTATAGTGCTAGTTGTATGGTTGGAGATGCTCGTCGTCATTAACATATAATGGACAAAGTCATATGAAATCCACCAAGTATGATTAACATATTTGAAACTGTTAGTTGAATCTTTTGATTTGCGACCACAATCTATTATGAAAGAGAACAATGGGAATCCACCATAATTTTGGACCTATTAGAGGTTGCTAATTGAAACCCCTCTTTGAAGATGATAGTTTATGATGAAAGAGGCCGAATCAAACTGAAGATGGTAGTTATATCTGAACAAACACTAAAATAAATCTAAATCTCTACATATCCTAATACTTATGGTCGATGAAAATAGTCTCATCTAAAAACAGGGCGTCAACTGATATGCATTAATAAATTTCTATCATCCGACACAAATATCAAAATACGTCACTAACGTCGAGACAATCTTTTGAGCAAAAAATATTCAAACTCTTATAAAGAGTCATCCAAAGTTCAATTTTAGCAAACTTATAATCAAACTGACCGACACAACAAGACGTACCCAGTGGTATTAAATTTGGTACAATCCGAGTCAAACCAAGTTCATGTCAAGTCATTAAATCACTCTTAAATTTTTTTCGAGCATGTTTGTGAGGTCAATTGAATTTCGTAACTGATAGGGTTATAGTTGAATTGAGCGTCTCGACGAGACAAATCTAACGAGTTTATCAATTAAGAACACTCAATTCCAAAATTGTTAAGACGCTCAAATATCCATCAAACTTCATCTGATTGAAGGAAGCTTTATGAACCGTACAATCAAACTGGTTCATAATCCTGCATTAACTGTACTTAAAACTCAATAAATAGAGTCTCACCCCTCTCATGAGAGGAAAAGACAGCTTGAGGCCTGAGGAAGAGCTTAAAGTTTTGAGAAGAAACTAAAGTCCAACGTCATTTCACCGTCGACCACCAGTCGGTGCCTGTAACCAGCCACCACCTGGCTGCTGCCGTCGATCACCATTAGCCGCCGCCTTCTCCTTGCGATGAAGCACCGTATAAATCGACAATTAACATGGATAGCAGTGTATCATCCCAAACACATAGATGTCACCTCAAAAATGTTGCAACAATGCATCTTAAAGATGGTGTAATGAGACACCCCACATATGCTCACGCAACTCCCTACCTCGGCCTCCGAGACCTACAGACATTGTCGTAGCGCACAACTACTGCCCATGTGCCAACAACAACTTATGTGATCCCCAGCTCCCACAACTTCCAACTCTGGACCCCACAGTCTATGGACGTCACTACTACTCACCACTATGACCTACGTGGTCATCAACTCGTGCAGCTCCCGACTGTGGCCCCTGCGACTTACAAACGTCATTACTACTCACCACTTTGGTCTATGTGATAAACTACGACCTATGTGTTTCATGGTTCGTGTAGCTCCCAACTTCGGCCCCCGCGACCTACGAACATCATAAATATTTGCCGCTATGGTCTACATGACTAATTACAATGTATGCGGTGCACAAATCTAGCAACTCCCGACTCTGGTCGCCACCGTCTATGGATGTCACCACTATTCGCCACTACGGTCTACGCAACAAACTATGACTTACGTGGTCCACATCTCCTGCAACAGTTTACTATAGCTCCTATGAGCAATCAACGCTTATGGAGCATCCATCTACAACACTCACAACAGACTTCTGCCTCCACAACAATAGACAATGGCCCTAGCAACATGCCGTTGACAAGAACTACAGTCAAATTATGATTATATAACTTTATAATTTCATCTTCCCCACTTGAGGAGAAAAAATTGACCAGTACACATATCATTCATAGTATATTATTTCAATTAAGTCAGCGTCGTGGTTTTTCCCTTTTTCAAGGGTTTTCCATGTAAAGATTTGATGTGTCTTCTCATGTTTCTATTCTTTTATCTGCTTGTGTGTTAAATTCTCATACAACGTTAAGATAATAATCAATTATTTTACCACTGCAAATTTTCTAACATGCATCAACGATAATCATTTTTTCCCGACAACCACTTTTTTCTCGTTGAACCAACAATCATAATATTGTAACCTTTAAGCATTAATTAAAAATCAATTCTTGATTTCATAAAGAGAACCAAATCAATTATATATAATTTAATTTTTTTAGTTTAAACCAACTTTGTTGGCTCCAACCCAACTCGCTCATTGGGCCTATGAACTATGAGCTCAAAATTGATCTAAAATTTAAGCTTATATATTATACGAGTTTGAGCTTGAGCTTGGGCTAGTTGAACTCAAGTTCAAGCTTGAGCTAGTTTGGCTCGAGGGCATGCATGTTGAGTTGGCTAAATATTTAAAACTATAAATATTTTCTTTATAGCATTCCCATCTCCTTCGTTGCAAGTCACATGAAACCTCTTGGTCTTGTTTAAATGACATCACTCCCCTAGCTCGATCAATATTTTCTTTTGTGATTTCTCATGCCGTCTCACCAGTCTCGTAGGATTCCTTTTCCTGCACTCTATCATATCAACATATTTTTGCTCATCAATCTCTTCTCCCAACAAACTCCCCAGAATTTCTCATGCCATCCTATTTGCTTCATTGACATTTTTCTAGTGCCTATTTTGTTGAGCTCTCACGAGGCCTCTTGGTGTCTCGTATGCTCATCAATATCTTCTTTGCAATTTTCTCTCCCACCGAGCTCGAGCTTAAGTTGGAGAATAAATAGACAACTAGAGCTCGAGCTCAAGCTCAAATTCGAGTCGTTAGCAATGAGCGGAGCTTGCATTCACCCGCACTCGAGCTCAAACTCGACTTGTTTATATCACTAATTTGACCCAATTTATCTTATAAATATTTTTACTTGACTTGACGCAACCTAAAATGTATTTAATAGTTTCGATTGAATTGAGCTAACCCTAACCATCAAAGCAACTACGAATTTATGGTCTAAGCCCGTAGATTAAACAGGGGAGGGGTATTAATGTGAAAATTAGGTTTTGACTTCCATGAATTATTTAATAATATATACGAACCACGATTTAATAAACAACAGATTTACACCGTACTTTGGAATATATCGTCATAACTGACAAATGGCTTCAAAAACTGTCACCCTTCCATCAGCAAATATTTACAGAAAAGATTCCAAGTTTTTTTCGTAATTAAGTATGTACCGAATGGCTCTTTGACAAAACCAAAAGTACATTGCATTCCCCGAAGTCGACGGTCTACCAATCCTAGCCCTCACCGGCGATTAATTTAACGCTTCCAGAACGAGGTGGTTTCCCGGTCAAGTGTTTCGCCGTCCTCTTTCTGAAGGCCGAGAAAGACGAGAGAGCGATTGCGATCAGATCTCTCCAACGGAGATGGCGATTTCTGGTTTTGGCCGCGGAGTAGCGGTGTATTTCATTCTACAGCTAGTGGTGGCGGCGGTAATGATTTCTCCTGCGACGGCGGAGATCCGCGAGACGAAGGTGATATCTGATGCCAGAACGATCATTCCCTTCGATGAGTTCGGATTCAGTCACACCGGTTTCCTCGAGCTCAATGTCTCCGGTATCTCCCTTTCCGATACCGGCGCCGGTCTCGATTTCTCTCAATTAGGGTTCTTTCTCAGCACTCTCGACGCCTGGATTCATGTTCTGCAGCAGATTCAGGAACTGGATGTCACCTGTGCTCTTCAATCGGATCTTCTCGAGGTTGTTTACACCTTTGACCGGCTCCAAGCCGCCTCCTCGAACGGTCGCGCGACCAGCTTTAGCTCCCTCTTTAACGTAACGAAACCGGGGCAGTACACCCTTCTCTTCGCCAACTGCCTCCCCCAGATTCGCGTCTCAATGTCCGTACACTCTGCCATGTACAACGTCGAGCCCCGTTCCGGCCGCAGGGTCTACCTATCCGCCGGGTCAGCCGTCCTTCCCTTCGTTTACTTTATTTTCTTTCTCGCATACTGTGGCCTTGCGGCACTTTGGATCTCAGTTTTGCTTCGCAAGCGGCTGACCGCTTACCGGATCCACTACTTCATGCTCGCTGTTGTCATCCTTAAGGCGCTTAATCTTGTCTGCGAGGCTGAAGACAAATCGTATATTGAGCGAACTGGCAGTGCCCATGGATGGNTCTTGCGGCACTTTGGATCTCTGTTTTGGTTCGCAAGCGGCTGACCGCTTACCGGATCCACTACTTCATGCTCGCTGTTGTCATCCTCAAGGCGCTTAATCTTGTCTGCGAGGCTGAAGACAAATCGTATATTGAGCGAACTGGCAGTGCCCACGGATGGNCTACTTATTGCAGTAAGGGATTGGATGGACATTTTTTTCCTAGATCTTAGTGAAGAATAGTTTGCTTGGATCTATTTCTTCATTCCCTCGTCCTGTGGAAAGCAAAGTAGTCACCAACTTCTTTGGTTGCCGACATTGCTAGAGAAAAGGAGGNCTTCAATTCTTTTGAGTGGGTCTACTTGCATAAGTTGATGAGTTAATGGTTATAATAATCTTCAGTTAATGAATTAATATACTTTTTTTTAATGGAATCATCTTGTTAATATAATTCTTGCGTAAAACAAAAACTAAAAAGGCAATACATCTCAATTAGTTGAAAGTGCAAGTTGTTTATGACCCATTAGCAGTTGCCTGACAAACGGTTTTCTTGAGTCCAAGTCATAAGTTCACTTTCTTTTCAAAGTATCTCTTCAATCACTATTTTCATAAGTCTGTGTAATCATCAAGGTTTAAAATTGCAAAATTATGTATTGAGGGGTTTTTCCTCAATAAGGTGGGCTATTTTAAGGAGTAGCCTCATGATCCAACAACTACCCACACCAAAGCCTAGAGTGGTAACATATTAACATATTAAAAAGTAACATATTAACCGTCCTAAGATTATAAAAACCCAAAGAATTCTGCAAAATATCAAAAAACATAATAACATTCTAAATCAATCATATAGTAAAAAGTGCTATAAGAAAATCAAAGTAAAATGTTATATTAAAATAAGAGCTAAGAATTCTGCAAAATATCAAATAACATAATAACATTCTAAATCAATCATATAGTAAAAAGTGCTATAAAAAAAATCAAAGTAAAATGTTATATCAAAATATAACATTCTAAATCAATCATATAGTAAAAAGTGCTATTAAAAAATCAAAGTAAAATGTTTATATCAAAATAAGAGCTAATAATGTAGCAATTCAAAATAAATTTAACATAACAAGTTTGTCTCCTTCACTTCTTTTGTCCAACATCAAAGCAAGAATATATCAAAGTAAACAATTACCAATATTTGAATTTAACCTCGGCACTCTCATCACTCATCGAGTCTTCATTGGAATCCCCATTGTGTCGATGATCTTTAATTCTTCCTCGTCATTTTCAATCTTAATCATATTCCTCTTCCCTCATAAATAATAATCAACAAGAATATTAATTAAATTTTAAAATAATGACCATTTTGGTAGTGACTGAAGGAGGTGGCCAGCGACGAGGAGAAAGAAGACGGGTGGTAGAGATATGAGAGCTAAAAGGTGGCCGAGTTTTTTGTGAGATAAAGAAAAACATGGGCACAAGCATGTGTAAAACCTAGAAATAATAAAATGAGTTTTAATTTGTAATATCTTTTTAATTTATTTAAAAAAAACAACCTATCCTAATAATATGAGACATATGCCTCCTGCATCATAATGTGAGGCATGACTCACAATATATGAGGCATATGCCTCACACTAAAAGCCATGAGGCGTGCAAAATTGCTCAAAAAGCGTTGATACGTCATGAGGTGCGACTTAAATAGTACAATTTTAAGCAATGGAAATCATTTCAAAAATAAGACCCGGTGTATTTGATTTCTAAATAACATACAATGAGTTTATTTATTTTTTTTACTTTTACCTATTTAATCCGTCAAAATATAAACTTTTACCTATTTAATCCGTCTAAATATAACCATAAAGACTGAATATTCTCCTCTATTTTTGACAGTTTTATATTCAATGAGAACTTAGACAAAAAATGCCAATCAAATGTATTTGTTTGAACAAGCATCCTTGGCTAGGTCGGGCTAACAAGATAATTTTGGAAGAGGTGCCTTCAGCCTTGAATATAAAATTAGGTGAGTCAAAGATTGCCTTCGCAATTGCAAAAAACTGAGAAGAAATCACATGAGTAGCATAACATGGCACTAAAGGGAATATTCATCAAAAGTTCTAAGGTTTAGTTGGTCAAAAGGATTGTCAACTTAGATGAGTACGAGAACAATGTAATAGTTCAATCGAAAGGGAACATTCTATCCTTGGAAGCTTTACCCAAAAGAATATAATGTTCCAGAAGATGTTAATTTGGTTAAATTTTTCAATAATACAATCGCTGATGAATAACAATGAGGACTCAAACAAAGAAATAAAATAATTGATTTATTCATACTTTTTACTTAAATTCCTTTAATTCTTGTCAATCTTGCAATGGGCATTGCATGCATACCTTGTGCATTGCAGCATTGTGTGTCTTGATTTGGTATCACTACTTGGTGGGTGAATCCAAAACTTGGAGTCTTGAAATAGATAAAATGAAGTGGCATCACCAAGCAAAGGTTAAGACTCCTTCAATAAGAATCTAACATCTTTTAAAAGATAAAGAATGTCTCTTCAAAGAGGAATCCTTCGTTTAGACAAATCAGCTACCATGATTTTTAAGCTCGTCAGGATATTACATATGAAGGTGCCCCTCTTAGGGTCTAATTCATTAGGTTTCTTAATTGTGGGAATATTCATTGTGATAAGTTTTCGATTCATTTTCTTCATTTTCTTTCCGAAGTTTTCATTTGAAATAGTTTTCACATTTTAAAATTGATTATTTCTTATTATTGTGATTGACAACAAACAACAACGTTTTTACCTTTTTAAATATATCTTATCTTTTTAGGGGTAAAACTTATTCAAGTCATGACAATTCTAGTAGGGGTAAAACTTATCCAAGTCATGACATTTCGAGTAGAGGACTTCACTCTTTGATGCATAGTCAATAATCAACTGAGAGTTTATGAATATTCTAAGATGTCAGATGACAACAACACACAAAAATTCCGAGCATACAAAGAGACCTCATAATCAGCCTAATTGTTCACCACTTAGAAGCATATTTTCAACATAATATAACCGAAGCAAAACTTTAAGAATTGCTTTCTCAGGCAAGTCAATTTTAACTTTGATTGCAATTCATGACATGTACAACTTAAAACTCATTCAACTCTATTACACACTTGAGAAGTGAGCCGTAATTTACAAAATTATCATTCATACGCATACGAATGTATCTAAATGCTTCCACAAAATTTTGAAAACTATCCATGCAAAAAATCAATTCTTACAGCTACAAAAAATTTTTAGATATCAAAAAGCTCGTGAAACTTTACTTCAAGATAAATGACTAAAACTTTGAAATGATGATTTTAAAAAGTTAAAAATAATTATTTGCAATGGCTAGCTTCTGGACCTACACTAAAAAACAACTTAGAATATGAAAAAACTTTACAACTCAAAGAAGTTGAATAGTTTTCTAATTCTCATTATATGTTCAATTTTAAAATGAAGCGAATATCATTCATTTGTTATCTTTATAAATTTAGGGTTGATTATTACCAAGCCAATTTCCATTTCGTCCAACCATTCTTTCTTGAAAATATCAAACATGATAGACTTAGATTTGTTTTCCTAATAGCTTAACAGCATTGTATTAGCCATTGCTCCCTGAGATGAAATTTCGACTAAGAAAGCCTCTTTGTTATGTAGTTCAACTTTCTTGTTAAAATCAACTCTGAAACCGTCATAAGCATCTCAGCCAAGCAGAGTTTATATCATGCCTTTAAGAAAGAAGTTTTAGTCACCTTGTTGTTCTTTTCACATCCCAGGCTTACTTGCCGTCTAAATAAAAGTATAAGTTATTCAATTTTCCTTTTCATTTATGCTAGATGACCATCACTCATCATAATCTTTCAATTGCAAGATAGAAAAATTAGATTGAAACATGCATTAAATGGAAATTGCCATTTTCAATACAATGTTTAGTCCATCCCTCCTACAGTATTACGGAACCGTCAATCATGCAATAAATATCAAGCAAAGTAGAGATTTTCATCTTGGTCTTCATGAGAAGCACTAGATTATTGGGTTGTTCCTCCATGTACTTGTCGATTTAGCTTTGCATATGAACCAACTAGGCTCAACCCTCTCAAAAGTTTACTTGAAACAAAAATTTCACAATAATTCAAGCTCAATGCAACTTCATGCTATTTGATTTGAAAGTTCAATGAATTTATGTTCTTCCTTTAGTTTGAAGTTTTCTACACCATGTATCGTTCTATCTGATTAATGAGTCTGCAATGAAACCTTCCTAATTTAGTGCAAACTTTCCTACTCTTTCGATTGATGGCTGCTTCCAAATTTCCGAGCATAAGATCCATTGTTTGGTACTGTAGATCAAAGTCATGCTTTGATGACAACGACGACTTCATTTATTTATTTCATGTCTCTCTAAGCTACATTCTGCCTTTGTTCTTCTAATAGATCAAATGCATCACACATAAACCATTGCTCCATTTGCTTTGGGGTGGGGTCTTTTCAGCTGAGCAAAACGATAGAGAAAAGCTCTAATGGAGTCGGGGCATTTAAACCAAATGCTAATAAAAAGAAGCTTTCACCAATTATGGTTGAAGTTCAATGACATGCCCACAATAATGCTTGTATTTTATTTGCCCAATTTGCTTTCTAACATATTCAGAATACTAAGTTTAGCTTTGTTAATAGCTTCTACCTGCAACTTCACCTGTGAATGACTAAGTAGATATAACTTCAGACTGACTTTGTTCCAGGAACACAAGTCCAAGTTCATCAGCTTCTTGTACACAAATTGTGGGTCATTGTATACGATAATTGCTAAAGGGAAACCAAACTAACCCAAACTGCTTTTAGTATAGCCAAAAATCACATGCTTCACGACAAAACAAAACACATCGAGATTAATCGACACTTCACCTCAGCAAACGTTAACAATAGAAATGTTCCTATAGGACTTCAAATTATTGATATTCTCACAAAAACATTACCAATGGTCAGTCATGATGAATTAAAGTCCAAACATGATTTGTATAGCATATACAACGCAGCTTGAGGGCAAGTGTTGGAAAGTGTCAATTCCCATGCGTGATTAGAAATGAATTTATTTACTTACCTCAGAATATCTCACTAATTGTATTTTTGTTTATTAGATGTTTCCTGTTTTTCTGTTTTTCCGATTTGATGGGATTCATGTTTCCTATTTTGCAGATCGATATATTGGCCAAACTATTATATATATGTAGTAAGGGTAACACATAGTAATGCATGAAAGATAAAATTTTGCTCCAAACTTCTACATGATATCAAAGACAAAAAATCTTTCATTCGCGTTCCAGGGCTCTGTCTATTTCGTCCTCTAAAAGCTTCGAGGTTGAAGAAGTGTCGAAACATCCTCTACATCTCCAGTGACGGGTCCATCCAGCGAAGCTTCCTCGTCACTGACGCAACGTTGAATCCATAAGATTTCTTTGAGACACCACTTCGACGTATGAATCAGTTTCCACTCGTATGCACGGGAGTTATGATCACTGCATCGTCTCCTCGCATACACACGAGATCGTGGTGCTCCATTATTTGACCCATTTGCTCAATCAGAACTTTCCATTGTTCAACTCTTCTGCTCGACAGGATCGCAGTCCTCCATCGAGCAATTTGAGCAGTCGAATTGCAGAGTTGTCAAGTAGATTAGATTGCAGAATTGTGGAGAAGAACTGTTTGACCAGATCGGAATCTACCTGGGTTCGCTAAAGTGAAGGTCTATGCAGCTCTTGAGATCGATATGACTTGCCAAAATCGTGGAAGCCGAGAGTTGTGCACCTTCCTCGAGTTCATGTTTGCTCGTCCAATCGAGCTATAGAACTAAGGTCATATCACTTTCTTTCAAGCAACAAATCCTATCGATTCAAGCTTCACAATATTATCATGTTCAAACATGGCATGCTCTCGGAATATTTTTTCCTAGGAAGTCAGAGGCCAACTCTAGATTCAAGCCTACATCTTTAGTACCCAACATACCAGACAACTCATCCCACCAAACCACTAACTATATAGACTACATAGCCAGAATTTTATTAAATGGTCACATTCTGTCTTCATGTATGTTTGAGGTAGAGTAAAATATAGACATCTCAAAGGTGAAATTTCAGCTCCAAAAATAATAAATTTCAAATACTGGGATTGAAAAACTTACAACCGCATCGTCACGTTATGGTTGATAAATTTCATGACCACAAATGTTGGAAAAAATTTCTCAATTACGGGAGACCGGATATGAAACCTACTTTAGCACTGAAAACTCCTCAGAGTTATTTGAGATTGAGAAGAGCATACTAAATGATAAACGACAAGAAGAAATGAGGATTACTCAATATTTCAACTGTCCCATGTTGTTGGCAACAACCGGGCTTGTGCAACCTTCATTCCTAGAAAACGGATGACTTTGACTTGTAAAGAGAATTATTAAATAAAAAATAACCATCAAATTTCTCGTTGGCCTCATTAAAGACCTAGATAAAGTCAGGGGGGAAATCAGGGGAATTAAACCCATCCCTAACAGCGAGAAGGCCTTTGCATAAGTTTAAAGGGAGGAGAGCAGAAAGGAGTGGATGATGACTCACAATAACAAAACACTATCTATTAAAGAATCAGTCTTGTACACTCAAAATTCATATCAGAATAACAAGACCAATAAAGTATGATAGTGGTGTGACCATTGTAATAAACATGGTCATATGAAGGAAAAAATCTTGGAAATTACACGACAAAACATGTAGATTGGAAGCCACCCAATAAAATATATGATGGGGAGAATCGTGCAAATGTGTTATTGTGACAACCAACAACAATATCGAATCCGGCCCGTTCAACATAGCAAATTGAGACACTGCATAAAATGTTAAGTAACAGTTTCAATTCTGAAAATGCATCACAATCCTCAGTCAAGCAACCTATCAGTCTGTTAGCAAACTAAGATATTTTATTTCACACTTTTAACGTCCAAGCAATAAATTAAAATATTGGATAATTGGCTCTGGAGCCTCAAATCATATAACAAAGGACATCAATGTCCTTAAAAATTACAACCCATATATCAGTCACTCTACAGTTTGATTAGTTGATTGTTCATTCTCACCAATAGCAGAAGCTGGATCATTCCAATTGAGAAAGAATCTTCATCAATATTATGTTCTTTATGTTCTGAAATTAAATGATAACATACTCTCAATCAGCAAACTTACTTAAGACCGAAAATATGATCAAATTTTATTACAATTGCCGTGATTTTTAAGTTATGGATTCTGGGAAGGTGATTGGTTATGCTATGCATGATGGTCTTATCATAAAGAAAATAATTTCATCAGCAAGCAATATCATCTATCTGGTTATAGTCTGAGTCCAATTCAAATTTTGTAAATATAATTTTAATTGAAAGTAGAGTCATGTTGAGTCATTGTCATCTTAATCATTCAAATTTTGTGCATATAGAAATAATGTTTCCACTTTTTTAATCATTAAAAGATATAATCTTTATCAATTTCAAATTTGCCCACTAACAAAATACACCATACATTTACACTCTAAGTTGTAAGACAAGTTTTCATGACTTTTTCATAATTCAAGGTGATATTTGAGGCCCTTACAGGTAAAAAATATAAATAGGATGTGATGACTTGTATTATTCATAGATAATCATACAAGAACAACACACGCATTTCTTATGAAAGAAAAATCTGAAACAGTTCATTTCATCCCCTGATAATCACTCAATTCTAAAACAAAATTCAAATTCTTAAAACTAACAATACTAAGGAATATTTTAATTCCATCTTTAGGGCTTATCTTTTCAAGCATGGAATTACTCATATAAGTTCTTGTGTTGATACTCAAAAAAATGGGGTGCAGAAAAGAAAAATAAACACTTACTTGAGGCAATTCTATATCAAAATATTTTTTAGGGATAAGCCATCATCACAATCACATATCGCATCAATAGGATGCCTAGTTGAGTCTTAAAATTCTCATGGAATCATACCCACACATCCTCTCTCTTTATTCTCACTTAACATTAGAAGTTTTTTATTGCTTTGCATTTGTTCACATCCATCAACAACGCCGCACAAAACTTAATCCCAAATCTTTTAAATGCATCTTCCTTGGTTACTCCAATCAAAAAAGGGTACAATGTTACTTTCCAACCACTATTAAAATAAATAGCTCCATGGATGCCACATCCTTTGAGAATCAATCTTATATTCCTAAATCTAAAATTCAGGAGGAGGATTTAAGAGTATCAAACTTTGGGTTTTTTCCAAGATACTCAAGTCATTTGTTCGTTAACTGAACCAACTTCTATTGTTAAAACCATCTCCACTTGAAGAATGAAACTCTATCATAGAAATAATGTCTCCACCCCACCTCAGCATGACACTAATAATCAAGAATTTCGTGCCTACAGCAAAAGAAAAACCATTGAGCATGTAAAGAATATTATGCAGACCCAGGTTTATCAAGAGCCAGAACCAAGTTATCTGATAATAATAATTGTATGGATTCTTCTACTCACGACTCTCTCGTAGCAATAATTCATGACTTTAATCAACCAATTGCACGCAAAAAAAAAGTATTTCAAGATGCACCGGTCATCCAATTAAAAGATATGTAGCTTATAGTGAATTATCTTGCAGGGCTTTTATGACAAATCTTGATAGTGGTGTACAAGTTCCCAACTTTATACAAGAGACTAAAGGTTCCAGCATGGATACTATCAATTAAAGAATAAATTCAGGCTTTAAAGAAGAATAATACATGAACACTTATAGAGTAGCCTCGTGAAAAAAAATCATGTAGGTTGTAAATGAATATTCATAGTCGAATACAAAGGAGATTGAAGTGTAGAGAGATTCAAAGCCAGATTGGTTACAAAGGGCTTCACCCAGTCTTACGAGTTTGACTATCAAGAAACTTTTGCACAGGTTGCCAAACTTAATCTGATTCGGTTTCAACTCTCTTGCAATAAATCAAAATTAGTCATTAACCAACTTGATGTCAAGAATGTCTTCTTGAATGGCAACTTTGATGAAGAAGTCTACATGACTATACCTCCGGATTTAAAAAATAAGTCAACCAACATGTTGGTTTGCAAGTTAAAGAAGTACTTATATAACTTGAAACAATCTCGTCGTACTTGGCCAAAGTGGTTACAAACAGATACCATTAGTGTCAAACTGATCATACATTGTTTATTAAATCCAATCCTAGAAGCAAAATTATTATTCTCATAGTATATATAGATGACATTATCTTAACAGGTGACTCGGAGAAAATTATCTCACTAAAAAGAATCCTTGCAACATAATTTGAGATTAAAGGGATCGGGACTCTCCGGAATTTTCTCAGAATCAAGGTGGCTCGGTCTAAAGCAGGAAATTTCATATTCCAAAGCAAATATATATTAGAAATGTTAAGTGAACCTGGTATATTTGGGTGTAAGCCTGCCAACACACCCATGAATGTCAATAAAATGTTGAATATAAGTGAAGAGAGTAGTCCAAATGATAAAGAAAGATATCAAATACTTGTGGACAAACTACTCTACCTATCACACGCAATACCTAATATTACATACTCAATCAGCGTAGTTAGCCAACACATGAATAATTCAAATGATGATCATTTGGAAGTAATGAATAGAATCACCAGAAATTTGGATATAATATATGATTTACACTTCAAAAGATCTAAAAACCGTGAAATTGAGATATACACAGATGTTAACTAGGTAGGAGAGGTAACTGATAGAAAAACAACAATTGGAAAATGTTCATAAGTCTGGGGAAATCTCATCACGTGGAGAAACAAAAATATGTTATCATCTCTTGGAATTGCAAGGAATCTGAATATCATGTTCTAGCGCTAGGAATATATGAGGGAATATGGATTCAAAGGCTATTAATAAAACTTAAGGTTGAGATGAAAGAGGTAATTAAAATTTCAAGTGATAGTCAAGCAACTATTAGTAAAGCTAAAAATTATTGTGCATCATGACAGAACAAAATATATCGAGGTTGATCGGCACTTCATCTCAAAAAAAGTTAACAATAGTTGTTCAGCTATGCATGTTCCTACAAGACTTTATATTGCTAATATTCTCACCAAAAACTACCAAGGACAGTCTAGATGATTTGAAGTCCAGGCTTGGTTTGAATAATATGTACAACCTAGTTTGAGGGGTAGTGTTGAAAAGTGTCAATCCACGTGCATAATTAGGAAGGATTTTATTTCCTTCCCTTGAAATATATATCACTAATTGTGTTTTTGTTTATTAGATATTCCTTGTTTTTTTTTCCTGTTTGATGGGATTTCTAATTTAAAAGAAACCATGTTTCCTATTTTGCAGACAGGTATGTAGGCCAAACTATTATATATATGTAGTAATCTATAATGCATAGTAATGAACAAAAAATAAAATTATGTTCAAGAATTCTAAATTAACTAAAGACTTCGACTCACAAAATCTCAATCACAGCTTCCATAATTGAATTGGCTTAGTGGAATTGCCTTGATTGATTTAGTGAATTCATTCACTAAGACTTGCATGGATCTTCACTATGATTTTTGCCAATATAAAATGGCTCACATAACTCATCCCTGCTATTGGAAAGTCATTAACTCGTAATCAAATACAATTTTTGCCTCGATTGTTGAAGAACCGTCCCATATACACTTGGTGACTTTGAAATTGTTTGGTATAATCAATGGCATCTTGCTTCACGGTCAACCAATGGTGTATGGTCTCTTCTACAAAAAAATGTCCTATTGAGTATCATTTGCAATCCCCGGAAAAAATTTCTTCCAGGACTTCTCTAACCACTTAAATTTAGAGACTTTTCATAATGATCTTAGAAAAAAGTTTAAATAAGGACTCTTTTCGAGATGAATACCTCAATGCTTTACGTCCCAGTGCACAGGCTTTGCTTCATATGGTAGATAATTTTGTCATTTTAAGATTGGCATGGAAATCTGGAATCAACTTCTCCGCTTTTGGGTGAAGTATTGCAATCTAGATTTGATCTTTAAAAGTGGGCAAATGACACACCCACTGGACCTACTAGAATATTTTGTCGAATGTGTGGTAAAATCAAATCTACATGGTCTGCTATTAAACATAAACTAAAAGGACAATATTCAGCCTTCTTAAAAGATCAATGGCATTGTCATTTTAAGAATTTTAGATTGAAATAACTTCGGTGTTTTAAGCATTAATTAATTATATTTTTCTTAAGATGATGAATAAGGAGTACTTTAAAACCTTAGAATTTAAAAGATACCATAGTTATCCTACTCTCAGTTTTATTGCACATCTATTTAATATTCTTAAAAGGTTATTAAAATCTTCACCAAAACCTTCGAAGCAAACAACTCTACAAGTATCAAGTAGAGGCAAACATGAGCGAGTTGGGGCTCTATCCTTGTTTGACTCGTTTGCTTTAATGATCGTTTGAAATCAGCTCGTGTTCTAAATAAGCACGTAATGAGTACATTTGTGTTCAACTCAATATTGCTCGATGATGCTTGAAATTGTTTGTAATCGGCCAAAACTAGGCTTGTTCGTTTCTTTGTTCGATATTGGCTCAAACCGGCTAGAGCTTAGCTCAAAAGAAGCTTGAAATTATTATAAAAAACTGTTGAATTCTTTAAATTTTTAAAATATAAATTTATTATAAAATATTTTAGATAAAAATAACGGCACAAAAAGTTTATTAAGAGAAATTCAAAACACATTTCCTTCTCCAAATTCCCATCCTTCACAAAAGTAACCCAATAAAAACTAATCCCGGCACTTCTCTTTCAACAAAAAGTAACATTCTTAAATCTCAATCCAAAAGGCACCGAATGGTGAGAAATCTCATTAATCAACTCTCATCAAAAGCATAAAATCTTAAATACAAAAACACAGTAATAACAGATTGAAACAGATAGGAACTCTAGGAATATTTTGACTGCAACACTCATTAGAACAGAAAATTAGATCAGCAGTAATAAAAAACCAAACATTTCTCAACTAAAGCAAAATCGGAGTAAAAGATCAAGAAAAATATTTCAAACTTTGACTAGTTAAACANTCACAGGATTTATGATCGTGTACAATTACACTCCAATGGGAAGCCGCAGCATCATATAGTCTTTATATTGTTTTGATTTTCTTACCTCTCTTTCCCTACTTCATAGAAGACTCTTTTTTAAATTCTCCCATGGAACTTATATTTGGTCTTGTATATCCTGTATTAATGCTTTCTTCATGATGCATTTTGAGCTTTACTGTCTATACTGGTCTCTGATTGATTTAAGTTAGAAATACTATATTTTCTGTCTGTATTAACATTTGCTCATGCTGGTTGTGATATATCTCTACTAGTAATGATCTACTTCTCTTCTTGTGATATAGTTACTGTGTTTTTTATCCCTTCTCCACTGGATATATTTGCTTCACTTTAGCAATATTATATTTTTTGCCACTGGTTGTGCAATTCTTTTTAGAGAGAGAGAGAGAGAGAGAGAGAGATAATAGCTTAAAATTGCTTGAATTGAAGTTTTTTCTGTGACGGCGGTTCCTTTGATTTCCTTGCCATTTTCTGCAAAGATAGAGAAAATAAACATCATTGTTTAAAGGCTCTTCAGTGATGTTTTTGGTTTCTTTGATTTATGCACTATTTTTGTATTAGGAAAAATTGGGTTTTTCAATTAGCTCTTGTACAAGTAAATTTAAAGAAACCATTTTGTCAACAATTATGCCTTGTTTTTCTCTTTACCCACCCTGCAAATTTTTTTATGCTGGAAATCAATGGTTATCATTGTGCTGGAAATTGACAGTCATCTTTATGCTGAAACTTATCTACATCATCTCTATATAGTTGGTGCTATTGCATTTAAGTTTAGTTTTTCCATTTCACTAAATTCTGTGGTTTGACAATCGAAGTGGCTTTAAATTTCTTGGAAATTTCCTACACAGATAACATGCTAATTTGATTTATTGTTCAGCATGTAGGATATGTCCTATTAAATTGAGAATTGATGTCATGAAGATCCAGTCGGCTGTCGTCACGCATATTTCATGTTATAATACATCTTATAATAATAAGAACTTGAAAATTGCTTTATTACTTTATATTCATTGCTAATGTTGCTGGTAAATTATCTCCCGTAACAATTTTTGTATGGTAATGTATTACTGCTTCATACATCTGGCATACTGAGTCCTATTTTGATAGAAGGAAATTTGACAGGTGAAAAATTTTCAATTCATTGGTTTCAGATATGAACGTGTGATATTTGTGGATGCTCCAAATCTTATATATATGTGAGACTCCATGATTTGTTTAATAGAACAACTTCATGTTGCCATGGTATGCATTGCTTTTTTTCATTTTGTTGTTTCCTGTTTGCTTTTATTAGTTCGTTTTTGTAGTTTCTATTTCTTTATTTGATTCTAGCAAATTGCCTGTTTTGTCTTGATGAATATTTACTAATTATCACATCTCTTGTCCACGTGTATGTTATGATTATTTGGCATATGATAGTATAGCTAGTGGGTGTAACCTGGCAAAATGTGTTGTGTTTCAAATAAAATGAGCTCTGATTGGTGCTAGGGCTGTAATGCAGAGCATGGATTAGTTTCACATCAAGATTGATTTTGGACTGAGCTTTTAGGTTCTTAGCTTTAGTAAGGCGCTTTATCTGGACCAAACTAGCCTGAAATTAATTTTCATCCAGGCCTGATGAATATTATTTTGTTTGCTTGGGTTGACGGCTTTGGCCTTTTTGGGGTGAGAGTGTAGATTGAGATTTGTGATCACTGTTCCGTTTGTTTCAGTTTTTTTGCTGCTTTTTTGTGCTTCATGGAACAACAAAATCAAATTTAAGCTGCTTGGTTAATAATTGCGAGAACATTAAAGTGTTATGCAAAATGAAAAGAAGTATTTTTCTTGGATCGATGCATATAGTAGCTTTTCAAATAAGCTCTTTAATGGGTTCTAGCTCATCGATATGATGAAGAACAACTAGCGTTCCTTATAACTTGAAGGAAGGGAGGGAATGTAAATGTCCTGCCAATGACTGAATATAACATATTCTCATAATTGAGATAAATACTTGCACAACTATTTATAGATGGGGAGAATTAAAGTGGCAGACAAGAGAAGTTGATTTGATTAAAGTTTTTATAAGTTCAAAACCAAAATATAGCGTCATAAATAAAAGAACGTAGAAATGAAATAATTTAATTCAATTTGATTTTAGCACAAACTTAAATGGATCATAATAACACTTATGCTGAAGGAAAAGGTACAACTAAGAGATCTAGAGAAAAAGTAGATTTAAATATTCAAATAAAATATCGAAATATCTAGGAGATGGTTTTTACAAGCACTGATAATCGTCCAAGAGACGCACACTTACCATCATTTATTCGGCAAGTAGTACACAAGAACACGACCAAGGAAACAATATCCAACTTTCATTCATAATCAAGCGAATTAGAGTACCATTGNCTGAATATAACATATTCTCATAATTGAAATAAATACTTGCACAACTATTTATAAGATGGGGAGAATTAAAGTGGCAGACAAGAGAAGTTGATCTGATTAAAGTTTTTATAAGTTCAAAACTAAAATATAGCGTCATAAATAAAATAACGTAGAAATGAAATAATTTAATTCAATTTGATTTTAGCACAAACTTAAATGGAGCATAATAACACTAATGCTGAAGGAAAAGGCACAACTAAGAGATCTAGAGAAAAAGTAGATTTAAATATTGAAATATCTAGGAGATGGTTTTTACAAGCACTGATAATCGTCCAAGAGACACACACTTACCATCATTTATTCGGCAAGGAGTACACAAGAACACGACCAAGGAAACAATATCCAACTTTCATTCATAATCAAGCGAATTAGAGTACCATTGACTCACTATTGATGGCTTAAAAATAGAATACTAACTCACATCCACACTAAATGAATGCAGAAGTCATAGTAGTGGAGNGTCGAGACCAAGTCTTAAGATGCGGCCAAAGACGAATGAAACGTTAGGTTTCACGCAGTTCGTTTAGGCTTATAACGTTATTAGGATTTAAGGATTTTTAAACGAGACTCGTTAGCATACAGTTGAGATTTATATATAATCATTCATATTAAAATATTCATTTTAATAGGAATTAACGCTNCCAAGTGTTAAGAGGCGGCCAAAGAAGAATGAAAGGTTAGGTTTCACACAGTTCGTTTAGGCTTATAAAGTTATTAGGATTTAAGGATTTTTAAACGTAGAGTCGTTAGCATACAGTTGAGATTTATATATAATCATTCATATTAAAATATTCATTTTAATAGGAATTAACGCTTTTTTTTCTAATTTTTCTAGTTAATATAATTTAATTAAATATAAATCAGTGTTTGCATTAAAATTATTTAAAAATAACACTTACAATATATATATATATACATACATATAGATACATACATACATACATACATACATACATACATACATACATACATATAGATATATATATATATATATATATAAACTATTTTGAACTAAAACAAACCAAAAACAAACGAACTAATCTTTATTCGTGTTCGGCTCGTTTATAAATCGAGCTCAAAGAAATTGTTCATGTTCGGCTCGCTTAACGAGTGAATCGAATACGAACTACTTAACGAGCAGAACACGAGTTATTCGTGAACGGCCTGCTTTTTTGCTATCACAGTATCAAGTATGGTCAAGTTTGATTTCATAGACAAACAATAATTCATGAATATTATATTAATAATGAAGTACATGAACAAAAAATTTACAATTACAACATTATCCTCTATTTTATTCGTGTATCAAAACTCATACTAAAATATGCATCAAAGTCCACAACAAAACATATTAAAAAAAAAATTAAACCTAAACTTAATCAAAAGTTAAAACACGAACCTGAGATCATGTATAAATCAAACAACATTAGAAAGTATCCCTAACTATGAAACAATGTGAATTAAACATGCTCAACTTGTTTAATCTATTAAACCATTCGATAAAATAAGCCATTAGCAACTATATACCAGTATCATCCTATAGACAAATAGACATGCCAATGACAATTTTTCTTTAATTCTTTAATTCTTTATTTATGAGTTTATCAACAGAATCTTATAAAGAAAGTTAAATTACAATAACATAATTAAGAAAATAATGTCAATTGCCTTAAAAACACTTGAAAATTTAATACTCCATCCACCCAAATAATCACAAAAATGTATTAATTAATTATTATTAACCATCAAATAGTTTGATTGCTTTCTCTAAAGATGTATGTGCATAAAATATGCATATCATATTTGAATCTATGGGAATGTTTTATCATCAAAGAATATTTTATGAAATCTATCACCCTAAATTTCAAGCTTTCCCCTTCTTAGCATGTATATAAGGATTTCTTAATTACACGCATCATACCTATTGCATTATCCATTACTCATATAATTGATTTGCTAAAAAGATAGGTTGATGAGAAGTTGATGTTAAATGCGACAAGTACAAGTCTGTCGCATATAAGAACATGAAATCTACGAAATTTAAAAAAATATGACAATGTCATAGACAAATAAATCAATAGAGATTTCCTCCAGCAACCATTAGGAAATTGAGTGCCAGAAAAGCAGGATCATATAAAGTAATATTCTCTATTCTCGTCTTGGGTGATCTTGAGGTCTCCAAATTCATAATTTTGTGCTTGCCAAATTTGGAGAATCATTTTAGTTTCACTCCATGAGCCCCATACTCGAACGAGTGTGCAATCAAGCAGATTCTGCGAGTCATTGTCAATTGCCTTTATACCAATATCTAAATTAAGTCAACTGTTTGCCATTGTTGTCTTCCATTATATTATGCTATGCTATATAGTTTTGTGTTGCAAATAAAGAGATGACTNGGACTTAATTTAGATATTGGTATAAAGGCAATTGACAATGACTCGCAGAATCTGCTTGATTGCACACTCGTTCGAGTATGGGGCTCATGGAGTGAAACTAAAATGATTCTCCAAATTTGGCAAGCACAAAATTATGAATTTGGAGACCTCAAGATCACCCAAGACGAGAATAGAGAATATTACTTTATATGATCCTGTTTTTCTGGCACTTAATTTCCTAATGGTTCCTGGAGGAAATCTCTATTGATTTATTTGTCTATGACATTGTCATATTTTTTTGAATTTCGTAGATTTCATGTTCTTATATGCAACAGACTTGTACTTGTCGCATTTAACATCAACTTCTCATCAACCTATCTTTTTAGCAAATCATTTATATGAGTAATGGATAATGCAATAGGTATGATGCGTGTAATTAAGAAATCCTTATACACACGCTAAGAGGGGGAAAGCTTGAAATTTATTAGGGTAATAGATTTCATAAAATATTCTTTTGATGATAAAAAATCCCATAGATTCAAATATGATATGCATATTTTATGCACATACATCTTTAGAGAAAGCAATCAAACTATTTGATGGTTAATAATAATTAATTAATACATTTGTTGTGATTATTTGGGTGGATGGAGTATTAAATTTTCAAGTGTTTTTAAGGCAATTGTCATTATTTTCTTAATTATGTTATTGTAATTTAACTTTCTTAAGAAGATTCTGTCGATAAACTCATAAATAAAGAATTAAAGAATTAAAGAAAAGTTGTCATTGACATGTCTATATTTGTCTATAGGATGATACTGATATATAGTTGCTCATGACTTATTTTATCGAATGGTTTAATCGATCAAACAAGTTGAGCATGTTTAATTCGCATTGTTTCATAGTTAGGGATACTTTCTAATGTTGTTTGATTTATACATGATCTCAGGTTCATGTTTTAACTTTTTATTAAGTTTAGGTTTAAGTTCTTTTTTAATATGTTTTGTTGTGGACTTTGATGCATATTTTAGTATGAGTTTTGATACACAAATAAAATAGAGGATAATGTTGTAATTGTAAATTTTTTGTTCATGTAATTCATTATTAATAGAATATTCATGAATTATTGTTTTTCTATGAGATCAAACTTGACCATACTTGATACTGTGCTAGCAAAAAAGCACGTCGTTCACGAATAGCTCGTGTTCAACTCGTTAAGTAGTTCGTATTCGATTCGTTCGTTAAGCAAACCGAACATGAACAATTTCTTTGAGCTCGATTTATGAACGAGCCGAACACGAATAAAGATTTGCTCATTTGTTTTTGGTTTGTTTTAGTTCAAAATAGTTAAATTATATATATATATATATATATATATATATATATATATATATATATATATATATTGTAAGTGTTATTTT
>JXCR01090540.1:7284-51167 GCA_002079205.1 Phalaenopsis hybrid cultivar
TAGTTTAAAAGAAGAAATCATTGTCAAACCAACAACAAGTCTCGCTTAAAACCAAAAGTAGTCTAAAACAAAAAGATAAAAACTTATCTCAAGTTCTTCACCAAACACTTGAAGTTCCTTTGAATCTCTTATCTTTTACAATCACTCAAAACAAAATAATAAAAAGGATAAAGTAAATAAAAAGTGGTTCCTGAAAAATCTCTCCTGAACTAACTCTCTAGAGAAGAACTTTCAAAACTTGCCGATATTTTCAGGACTCTTTTCTAAGTCCTCCATTTTTTCTTTTATAGCTTTCCAAGAGGTGCATTGGGATCTCTTCAAAATGTGTCTTGATTCGATGTATTTGCCCAAGAGACGCATCCTTTCATTAATTTTTGTCCATAGTGGTTACAACCACCTATTAAGCCAGTGGGTCTTCGAAATTGGTGAAAACTGATTTTACTCGTATAGTAACTGCCACTGGCTCTTAAGCATAGGGTCTCGGCGCTTAGGTGTGGCCTTCTCTGTTTAACTGATGCTTAAGCGCCGGATCTGGTGCTTATGCGCCAAAACTCTTTTGCAAAATTTTTCACCTTTTTGCTCCAAATTTGATTATTTTTCAGTCCTGTAAGTATTTTTTTCTTTTTCACTTGTATCTGCAAGAAAAACACAAAAATATCTTCCATTAAAGCGCAATATCTCAAAATAGAAATAAAAATGTGTCTAAAAACACTATATATTTTAGGTGTATCACTACTGCAGTTTGAAGTTTGGATTGTGTGTGCCTGTCAGTGTGATTCTCTCAAATTTTGGGCTTTATGGCTTTATATTTTTTTATAATCATTGGGAGAAGTGTATTCTGTATAGAATACTATTTTTACTGGACTGCAAAGATGAGCTTTACGGTAAAATGATGCCTTATGGGATACCTTTGTTGTTTATACTTGGAGATTGCGAGAGGATGTTTGCGTTGGTTGGTTGAGCTAGCGCAGTTTACAGTTTTCATTTTGGGATTGTTTGGTGGTGGCTGTCAGCATTTGAGACCATGAATGGTATCTTACTGCTATTTTTAAAAATTAGGAGGTTCCATCAGGAGCCTGATTTTCATGCCACTTCTCGGATTCTATTTCTCTGCAACACCCTTTACCATTGAAGTATAAAGAATGCTTTTTTAATGTCTCATCCACTTACTTTCATTATTTCTACTAACAGATATGGTCTACAGGTTTTAAGAAGCTGCCATATTACTGGTTTGTTTCTTTTCTAGGCCTGTTATATTGCTACTTTTTTGCTCTCGGATTGGGAGATCGAGCAGTTTCAAGATTTCTGGACCTATAGCTCGCATATTACTGTTTAACACTTTATGTATATGTTTACTTTTGGTATACTACTTTTGTTTGGTATACTTTTTTGGGGTACATGTATTTTTGGAAGTGATAGCTTTTTTGCGTCTTTTTCACCTTTTTTGTGTGGAGTTGTATTGTGGATGGAGGAACCCTTAGGTCTCAATATATTTTTCTGCTTCTTTTGTATGGATCCTCCTTCCCTCCCAAATTATGTACTCTCTTTATTATGAATAACACGTAAGGAGACAAATTATTTTGAGCCAAAATGAGCAGAACTCAAACGAACAAATCTTTATTTGTGTTTGACTGCTTATATATCGAGCGTAAAAAAAAAATGTTTGTGTTTGACTCGTTTGCTTAACGAACTAATCAAACATGAGCTTCATAATGAGTTGAACACAAATTGCTCATGAACAACGAACCGTTTTGACAGCTTTACTCAGTACAACTAGAAAACGGCTATTATCGATAAACCACCGACATACATTGATAATGATTATATTTCTAACCTCATTTTCTCTAATTTAGGAAAACATTGAACATATGTACTCATCATTCGTAGTAGTTATTTCTACTAGGCTAAACCCCGTGGTTTTTTTCACATTTCCAAGCATTTCAATGCAAAAATCAAGGTGCCTCATTTTGCTTACTATTTAAATATTAATGAGTGTGTGTTGGTGTCTCTTACAACGCCAAGAAGTAAATAATCACTCTACCGCAACCGACCTTTCGACACACATCATTTTTATTTTATTATAAGCAATGTATTAAGTCATCTATTAGTAGTTATGAATTCACTTTTTCATCTTCTCACTCGTGCTCATGAGAAAATGTATAATCATTCATATAAATAATTTTTGAATTTATATTTATTTGTAAATGATTAAAATACATAATTTTGTAGTATGTATTTAAAAGTCATTTAAGATATTTTAGCATATTCCCTAAATTCTAAACTATTAAATATAAAAAAAAAATCAAGATTTCATATCAAAAAAGTAAAAAATAAGGCACTTAAAAATTATAAAATATTAGTAATTTTAAATATAATATCAATTAGTCGCTAAATAATTTCAAATTCATAAATAATACTGTTATTACATACTTAATATATTATTTGTAATAACTTGAACTAATGCGGATAAATATTTTTAAAATAAAAATTAAAATATTATTATTATCTTATTTTTTTTCTTCGCTTAAATGTTCAATATAAAATTATTATTCTAGAAAACTATAATAAAAAAATTATCAATTTTAAAATAATAATATTTATAAAAATTTCAAAGATAACTGTTAGTTATAAAATTTACTAATTTCTAATTAGTACTTATAAAACTTAAGTAAAATATATACTCATCTTAAGAAAATAAAATATTTCTTAAAACTCTACTTTCACATCACTTCTAAACTTAAACTCTGGAAATTAACAGAAAAGTTAGACAAAATTGATACAATATTACCGATTTTATGACCAAATTGATACAATATTACCGATTTTATGACCATTGTCGACTGTAAAAGTTTTTTTTTTTTCGAAAAATATTATTTTATTAAGAAAAGTTTATATTATGTTGATTTTAAAAATTCCTTCATAAAAAACTGGATAGATACATCATCCAACAACAAAGCCTTAATCCCACTATATGGGGTGGGCTATATGAATCCTTTTTCTCCATTGCGTCCTATTTTGTGTCATATTTTCATTTAATTCTAGTAAATTAAGATCATTTTTAATACAATAAGCCCGAGTCTTCCTAGGTCTACCTCTGTCTTTCTCAACACAATTCGAATTCAAAACATCTACTCTCCTAATCGGATCATCAGATGATCGACGTTTAATGTGATCAAATCATCTAAAACGACTTTAAAAAATTAATAAATTTATAAAATCAATTATGAAAAAAGAACAAAAAATCCAAATAATTCCATATTTAATGAAAGGGAAAGGGGTGCGTTGAAACTTGAAACAAGTAAATAGTCACCGTAACTGGTAAAAAAAAGTAATATAAAACAGTGTTTCCTTGGGTAACAGACGGCCTTGATGGATGACACGTGGTCGTAGACATTTATCGGCGGAACGAGCGCGTGGAGGGCTGGTGCTCTCGTGCTCTGTTGGCCTGCCACCACATTGGTGCAACTCTGCAATAATCTAAAGGACTCTTTTCCTTAATAGTTCATAAATGATCCCCGTAGTATCTTCGCATCAACGTATCAAAACGATCCTTATACATATTTCAGGATTTGGATGATTGATTGCAGATATTTTTCACAATTAACCAACACGAGAGCTTTTCTCTTCCAGAACATTTTAGTTAAAAATAATAAATAAATCCAATTTCTGGGCTGGCATTTTTTGAACGTTCTGTGAAGTATTTTTTAAAGTAAATATGGTGGTAATTTTTTCGTTGATCAGCAATACTTCGAAATAAGATATCGTCTTTTCTCTCGTGGGGGGCGTGCAGTCGGCATAGTTAGTTTTTATTTATAATAATTATATAAGTGTTTATCAAAAGTGTGGTTATATAAAACATGTGATCACACCCGTCTCAAAAAAAACTTATGGGTCTCAAAGGCTGGCTTGCATTGAGACAGTGAACAGACGGAAGAATCGAGCGTTACTTGTTTCAATAAAAAATGTGGGTCAGCTACTGGAATGCTCAGCCGAATGAAATAATATGTAACATGTAAATTGAGGGACAATCATTTATAATCCCTTATTTGGTTCTAGGTTTCTTTACAAAGATGGCCAAAGGGCATCTCTTTGAATATCTTTTCAATCATCTGAAAAAGCTTCTTGTTCAAAGGAGAGTTGCCTTTCAGATTATGGTGATGCACCTTTTGCATGACGGTCCAAGTTCACTGTAACAACAATAGCGTCTTTATCGAGGATTCTTTCGATAAGGTTGATTGAAGTTCTTCTAGTCAACCGAAATTTTTTCCACCCATTGAATGATTATTAGATGATCGAATAACAACATCAGTGAGCCATTAAAGGACATCCTTTTTAAGCAGTTATGACTGTGAAATAGTGTCAACGTTAGTTTTGCATATTGAAGGGTCCCAGAGTCTGTTACACAAATTAAAAAGAGTAATATTAACTTGTAATGTCTCTATTAAAACATCGACAAACATGCATACCTCTATGATCTATAAATATAGGGTCATTTCTTCAAGAAAGAACTAAATTTACCCTCCAAGAACTTGTGTTATTATACACTCAGCTTCACCTATTTCTCTCTCTCAGTTCCTCTCATCCATCCAATGCTCTATACATTGGGCGTGGAGAAAAAAAATATTTTTTGTTCAACATCCTAAAAGTCGCGATGAGCGTGGAATTGTCTCATCAACAATAAGAGGAGAGTGACAAGGGGAAGGCACTCACTTGGGAGAAACCTTTAATGTGGAGTCCGTAACAGAATTTGTGCAACAAGTTAAGGAACTCTAAGACTAAATAATGAGACAAATGACAGAATTGCCCTGCATAATACTTGAGAAAAGAGCACAAGCTCCATAAGAATTGAAACCCGAGAGGAGAACCAAAACTTGAGACCACTGAACGACTCAGAGAGATGAAGGAATTGTGGAATTCCAACATCAAGGCAGTTATGGGTCTACATTGAGGTTTAGACCATGATTAAGGTGAATGGAAGTCTACCGTCAGCCGAAGAATGAATTCTCTCAGCAGATCACAGACACTGAGCCCTTTGAGAAATTCAAAACTCCATCTTTGGAATCTTACAAGAGTGAGAGTGATTAAGTCGACCATATCACCTCCTTTAAGTCAGTTATATATATGCTCAGTCTCTGACCCCTTGAAATGTTTAATATTCTTTACCACTTTGAGGGAGTTGACCCTAAGATGGTTTAATGACATTCACGGTGTAGTTCTCTAGCGTATAGAAGCCCTGAAACGAATTACTCTCCCTGTGGCGTTGAATTGTTTGTTCTTACATTATGTTAACCAATGGTTATTTCATAATTATAACCTACAATATTGGTTGTTGGTTATTAAGTTATTTAAAACTGATAGTATGAGCTTATCAGAGAACTGTCGGAAACACCCTTTCTACACAAACCATTGTTGTAATTCCATATTTCATTCTCCCTCATCTGTGCTCGGTCTCCGGATACTGCCCATACCCCTTCAACCACATTTCACGTATAGTGCACCTATTTTTTATTTCATTTAGTTAAATCGAAAGTAAACTCGACTCGAACCTTCCTTTATATTATCAGTTAATTTGAACTATTAGTTTTTTATTTTTTTATTTTTTTACACATTTTGAGTATCTATGTTTGAGCAAAAATATAATTTTTTAATTTGTTTTTTTTTTATGATTTACATGATGTATTTGATCGTTACATGCTTAGGGCTCATTTATTAAGTTTTCTCACATCTAAGAACTATGGATAATGAGCACAAAAATTATTTTTTAAGCCATTTACATGTATAAATCCCAAAACATTGCATTTTACAAATCTAACATGTTCACTTTTTATTCATTTTTAAGTGGTGTGAGGTAGCATACCATGAACACGATTTAAAAATAAATTTAACTTAAGTTTAGGAAAACACTAAAAAAATAAAAAACTAAATCCAATGTTCTATCAAATCAAACTTTATTGAATTTCATCTTTTTTTTTTGCTCGCAATCCATCTATTTCATGGCATAAATCTAGATTTATTAAATCTCATTGTGAGGTGGATTTACTCTGTCGTCTCTTTCCATTTAACAAATTCAACGTTAGATTTGATAAAATTCAGATTATTTAGATTTGTTAAATCCTATTTAACATTAATCTAGGTTGCAGCCAAACACGACATTATAATTCTCACAAGAATATAAAATTTTATTCTAAAACCCCAACTAATATTTTTTTAATAAAATTCTCATTGGTTTGATCGTGACGTGCATAAATTAAATACATCAGTTTGGCAGTGCAAAAAATAGCACATGAGTGCTAGATTTTGTAAATATCAATATTTCATGAATTATTTAAGTGATTATCTCTTTGTGTGTCAATATGTGAGTTTAGGTTTGAGAGATGTAAAACATAAGAATTGTGTGTTAAGCATGTGTATGCCCCTTTTTAAACACAAAATATCATGCATAGCACAAAAACATTATGTTTTTATTGGACCTTAATATCATACAAGATTAGAGAGAGATTTGTCGTACATGGTTTGTTCGTCGACCATCTAATCACTGTTTTGGTTTTTTTAAACTTGGAGTCACCAATTTGTCTATTTATCATCTTGTGATTTTCTTTTATATATAACTCTCTTTCTTGAATCGTCAAAACGATTCAGAGAAGAGGTAGGGCTATAAGAGGACAACATACAACAAAATCAGACAAACAAACTAAAATGAATCATGAAGAGCTTATTGACTCGACCCACAATTGCGAAAATATTTATGTTCCATAATATGACGAAAAACTTGACCCAATTTATATTTAGTGGCTAGTGCGATAAATGTAATGTTATAAAATTTAAAGTAATAGTTTTCACACTAGGGGTATTATGAAAGCATACGTATCATTTCAAGTAACATAGAGTTTCCTTTAAAAATCCTAGTATCGATCCCACAAAAAAAACGTGGTAATTTTATGTATGTGACTAAGAAAAAGCTTCACTCTATATAGTGGAATAAATTCTAGGAAAATATGAAATTAATTCAAGTGCTAAATAAAGTTTATTAATTCCTACAAGTGCAAATTAAAAGTAACTGCAGAGATTCGAAAATAACTAAAATTATAAAATTCAATATATGTAAAGAGACTTTCTCCTTGCAAATAATTCATAATTAGTGTAAGAATGCAAAAGTTTAGAAGTTTAATTGAAGTATTGTGATAAATAGGAGCAATCCTATTCTTTATCTCTTCCGAGCATAAAGAACCTTAGTTAATCCAAAGTTGGTGTCGACATGTATAGTAGTGTTGGGTAGGTTCTAGCCTCTCACCTCTAGATTACCCACTGTGCCCTCTCTATAGGACCTACCAGTGACCCTTAGTTCAAATCTCTAGACCAAATTAATAAAATAATCTAGTTTGCCACCCTAAAATATCAATTCTATGCCCATCAAATCTTATCTCCCTATCTATTTGGACTCCCCCTTGAGTGATCGTCATGGCTCTTTCCGAACGGAAATGTGGTACTCACTGGATAAAAAAAATTTAGCCTTCTCGGGTCTGTAAGTTTCTCAACAAATTTTAACAAAACAAATGACCAGTTTGCAAAATAAATGAAGAACCGGTGAAAATACCATAACAAATTTGTGGAATAAAAATAAGTTCTAAACAAATTAAATCCACCACATAATTACTTCTTTTTACAAGGAGAAAGAGAAAAAACTACTCAGAATTCATGAGGATATAAAAACAAATCACATTTATAAAACTTTACAAAAGAAAAAATATACAAAAACTTATCTCCAATGTTTCCCCAAACACTCCTCCGAAGATCCCTGACTTATCTAACTCCACAAGACTCTTACACGACTCACAATACTCTAGAAATCACAAAGACTCACACAAACTCACTAAGGTGGCCGCCCACTCAAGATTGGATCCTTTCGTTCTTAAAACAACTCCAAGACTTCTCTCTTTCATCCATAATCAATCCCAATAAATAGAGCTTCGAAAATCACCAAGGGTTGCTTCAGACATCATTTCAAAATTTTTCCAAATTTAATAAATATAAGTGTAACCGTTTCTAGCGCCTAGGCGCCAAACTGTAGCGTATGCACCAGCCTCAAATTCCATCTGGCGCCTAGGCGCTAGCTCAACTTTTTTTGGCAATTAACTTGATTTGGCTCATTTTGCTCATTTTTAGTTTATTTTTTCTCTTAAAATCTTTTTATTGCACCTACAACCAAAAAACAAAACAAAAAATACCTTTCATTAAAGCATAATATCGTAAAAAATGGATATAAAATGTGCATATAAAATAGGTAATTTTAAGGCACATTAGTTCTTCCAAACTTAAACGCCACTTATCCTCAAGTAGCCCTTTTACTAAATAAAACATTATAACATGTGATAGTGAGTTTCATTTAAAGATTCTTATAGTTCTTATCCTAAAAAATGTGATAGTACTAGAAGTTTTAGAATAATTAAAAGAAAAGAATTTTATGAGATCTCTACTATTAAAGATACTAATACTTTAGAGTTGTAAATAAACTTAGAAATATAATTTAATGTCTTTATTTAAGTTGATTCAAGTGAAACCAATTTTTGATTAGACATTTCCTCAAGTTTCTCCTCACATATTTTTTTTTTGTTTTTTCTTTTTCTTTTCTTATTCTTTTTCTTTCAGGATCTTTTTAATTCTTACTTTTTTTTTCTTTTTATGTGAGGATTACTACATTTGGATATCCTTTAATGATTTTGAATTTCACTATCATCTTCTTAAAGTTTAAAACCCATCAAATTTCTTCACTTAATAATGTGTATTAGTTTAAAAATGATTTTTCATATAGTCTCCAATTCTTTTTGAAGTGTATATTTAAGATTTCATAGCATTTCAAAAAATACAATTTCTCTACTATGAATAATAAAAGCATAATCCTAACTTTCATATCAAGAAACTTAACTTTCGAACTACCCCTTGCTACATGAAAATTTTACTTAAGACTATTATAACATTATAGGATAAAAAATAGTCTTCTAAAGTTAACATCACAAATCATATACTATTAAAATAATTTAAAAATATAGTTTACCAAGGAAAAATAAAGTCTAGTTTTTAAAAAGTTTTTCTCCCTTCCTAAAAACTTAAAATTTTAAAAAATTTAAAACATTTTTGTGCATATTAAGCATGAAGTGAGAAAAATTTAAAAGTTCTTCACTTGGAAGAGTATAGGTACAATAAGTAAAAATATGTGTTGAGCAGTAGAAGATCTAAATTAGAACATGTAGATCAAGAAAATTTGCAATGTGAAAGACTATTCTAACACACAAGCAAACTAGATAAACATAAGCAAATACAATAGTAAAAATAAAAGTACATAAAGTAGTTCTATATAAAGAACACATCAAAATTCCTCAATATGAATGATCTAAGAATCAGATCTATTTTAGAAAAGTAATTTTAATCTAATCCTCCTCACCATTATCATCCTCCTCCTCCTCATCATCAAAAGATATATCTTCATCCATGGATTCATGAGGCTCATATGGAGAAAATTGAGGGCATGTAGGAAACTAAACTGAACAATCTCCCTTCAAAAATTTCACTAATGCCTCATCATATGTTGCATCGCAATCACTCTTGCTCTAAACATATTCTGTCATATGATCAAATTTGATATCCATATCTTGCATACCTCTATGTATAATAACTATTTCCGTCTGATGCTCCAAGTATCTCTCATTCAACACATCCCAGAGAATAAGTGGAGGCTCAATAGAAGTAGAAATAGATGTTGCATTAGGAGCTCCACCTCAGGTTCGTCCATAAATATCAATATTATCCTTAATAGGTTTAGGTAGCTTCAACTAATCTTTCCAAGCATCAAATTTTACTCCAGTATTTGCAAATAGTAAAAATCAAAGAAGGAAATCCCAAGCTTGCAGTAGTATTGGCTCTGGTAGAAGCATTAATTATCTCAAAAAGAAGAGAGAAAAAATTAATAGGTTTCATTTTTTAGATGCAGTAATCCAATATGGCTCTTTCACGTGTCACCTCACTCAAATGATTAGAAGGTAGGAGGTGGGCTGAAATAAAATAATGTCAGGCCTTTACAGTGACATTGAGCATGGAAGAGGAAAAATTTACCCTATGATCATTTTGGATCTTCCAGACTCCACGTCCATTAGTCAGATATGCAATAATCTAGTCTAACTCTGCTTCAGATGGTGTATACTATGATTAGAATCAATCCGTAGCAGAAGACAAACCGTGCACCTCATTTATCCACTCAGGAATATACTCAACCCCTCTTCCTCCAATGAATATCTCATCATCACAAGCTTCAGTAAAATTAGCATAAAACTCTCATACTACAAAAATGACAGTTACGATAGTAAAATAATAGAGGTTCAAAAATAATATGATGTTTTAAGTATATATTTTATGCTTATTTTTTGTGATATTGCACTTTAAAGAAGGGTATTTTCATATTTTTATTGCAGGTATATCAATTTTAGGCATTTTGAGAAAAAAGTAGCAAAAAGGATGACATTTGGAGCCAAAACAGCGAAGTTTTGAATTCTGACGCTTGATGCACCAGATTGGCGCCAGATGCGTCAGATTGACGTCAAATGCGTCAGATTGATGCCAGATACGCCAAAACCTAGAATAGCGCGGTCTTCAGCAAACTGGCACATGATGCATCAGTTTGGTGCCAGATGCGCCATTTGACAGAGAGTTGGCGTATGTTGCACCAGATTTGGTGTCAAATGCGCCAGGGAGGACTTTTCACAGATTAAGGCGGTTTGAGATGAATTTTGTGTGAATTTTCAAAGGGACACTTATTATAAACACCCTTTGAAGTAATTCAATGCATCTAGGCTCTTTGGAAGGTTCTTTTATGAAGGGATATGTCTCTTGGATCAATGGACATGTCTTTTGAATTCAAAAGAGTTGACTTTTGAACAGAATTTAGGAGGAAATTTTGAATTCGTCTTGGAGGGAGGTAGAGTAAGAGTCATGAGGTGTGTGGCATGAAGAAGGAGATTTAGAGAGAGAGGAAGTCAAAGGCTTGGTGATTTTCTTCACGGATTGTAAGAGGAGAGGGAATGTGTGAGATTTATTCTTCATTATACTTCTAAGAGAGAATTAAGAGTGCTTATAAAGAGAGAAATGCTTGGAGAGAACTTCTAGGAGTTTTATTGGGAAGGATTGTGAGATAAGTTGGGTCTTTTATTTCTTTTATTTTATAAACTTGTTTTTATATATGAAATCCGTGTTTTGTCGTATCCTTCTCATGAATTATGAGTAGTCTTCTTTATCCTTCTCCCTACTTTGAGATATGATTTTGTGAAGAATTAATTTTATTTTTTATGGTTTTAAATGTCAATAATTTTTGATGATTTGAACTCCGATCTTCATTTACTTTTCGATCTGGCCAATTGAATTGTTAAAATGTGTTGAGAAATATATGTTTTGAAAGGGCTATGATTTCTACAGCATGGGGAGAGTCACATTTAATTTCATGAAAGAGAATTTCATCCATGAAATTGGTGCAAATAAATAAGGAAATATACTTTGCTGGATGTAGAATTGAAGATTTTAAGGTGACAGATTAAAATCCCCAATTTGGTCCAGTTGATTGGAAACTTATGCGGGATTGTTAGCCCTCAGAGGAGGGAGTAGTAGGAGCTCAAGAGTGGCAGCCAGTATCCTCCCAACCTAACCACAGAATTAGGGACCAAACTCTGGATCAGTCAATGTTCTTTATGCACTCAAAAGAGGGTAAAGAATAAGATTGCTCCTATTTGGCACAAAACAGTTTTTATATATATTTTCAAATGATTTTAATTTCTTCACAAATCATATACTCATTGTAAAGGGGAATGATGCTTTTTAAATTTGAACTTTTCGTCACAACATCTTAATTTTAATTTTCGTACATTTACTTTTGAAAGTTTAACATTTAGTTTAGTTAACTTTTTCTTTTAACTGCATTTTAATTAGCATTCACTTGTTTCTTAGTATTTAAAATTCACACTTTACTTTTTGTAGTTTTAAAATAGTACTTGACATTATAATCTTAAGAACTTATTTATAGGCATTTCCAACTTCCCTGTGGGATCGATATCTAGGACCTCATTAGAGCCCTTTATTACTTGAGCGATACATATACTTTTGTTATTTTTAAAAGAGATTTGACAGTTTAAAGATTATTAAAAGATAAAACTATTTTTTATTGAAGTTATTTTATTAGAATTAATATACATATTTGCTATTGTATCTGCTGTGTTGGTCGACACTATTTTAGGTCATGGAGTTGCCCGTTAGAAGCTATCGATCGCCATAATCAAAATCCCGTCGCCCGCTTTGGAAGAACATTTTAATTTACATATATATATATATATATATATATATATATATATATATATATATATATAAGTTTTAGAAAAATATGAAATCANTTACCTCAAACCCTGTATCTATCCCGAAGGATAAACACAAGACTTGAGGATGAGACTCGATCAAATAAACTAAAAATATATGACATCCAATTGGTCTACGAAACCATTTTATTTGCCGATAAATTCCCCTATTTAATATGAAGAATTTAATAGGATTTATATTAAGCTGGGTTCGGACAAGCTTCCTATAAGGGCAAACCCCTATAGTTAATTACATCTTAGATAACCGAAGTCACCTAAGAAAACTCTCAAAAAAAATCAGGGAATATTATCTTCAAGGAATTCAAAAGGATAGAAATTTTCAATGAAATCGGACAAAGAGGTGTGAAATGAGAATAACACAAATTTGAAACATTTTATTGTAAAATCCAAAGGAGGAAGAATTAGGGGATGTCATAGATCCGGAGGAGAACCTCGGTGACTTCCCAGTCCATCCTATTGTTTGGCTTTAGTTTTGAGGAGAAATATTTAGGTGTTGTATCCTGCCAATTTTATTTGTTAGGGCTTACATTCGTGTGAAACGATCACACAAATAGCTTAGAAGATGCGAGGGTTTAAGTTGTGATAGACAACAACCACAGAATCCTAAGACAAGTTAGGGCTTAGTATGTATAACAGAGCTGTACAAAGGCTTAAAGATAAGGTGGGGATTTATGTTGCATAAGCAAAAAATCTCAAAATCTTATGGCTTGATTGTTTAATTCTAAGGAAGGAAATTTGTTTAACTAGGGAAGACATGTTTTGCTGTTGAAGAAGGTCGTGTTGCCCAGAGTGCTAGATCTAAGCTTCTTGTCGTGGTGAGTTCAAGTTTTCTAGTGTGTCAAGTTATGATGTCAAATCAGATGACCCTATGGTTGTAGTTCTTTAAATGTTATAGGGAATGTTAAAGTTGATTAGAGCGACACCGGTTAGGATCCTACGGTTCCCTCGTTCCAATACCACTATTTTCTATTGGATTTGCTTAGTCTAAATGAATTTACTAAACTCAACTTAAAGAGTTTCATACTTTCATTTAGATCGTGAGAAGTCTCGTTAGCGACCATAGGTTACCTCCTCTGAGGGATTCCCGATCATCCAATAGAGACGTCTTAATTTAGTTGCAATTGTTGTTTTGTGATATTTGTGATTAAATTTTGAGTTTTATATTTTGAATGTTGTGGCAGTGAATTCTATTTTTGGTTGATTTTTTTAGTTTTGATTTTGGTTTTGTGGTAATCCTAACAGTTTTGGTTTTCATGTAGGGTGACATCATTGTTTAGCATGCAAGTTCGTATTTTAGTTATACATGCAGGTGAGTAAGTACATTAACGTACTAAAAAAAGTATGAGAAACGAAAAATGCAGGTTAATAAATCACAATAAAAGCATACCTGGATGGTCTTCCTGTCATCTCTAACAGAAACTCAAAATGCATGTAAGGGCATTTTATGTAAAGAGGAAAAAAGTAAGGTTCCTAGATTAATTCTTGGTAAGTCCTTATTGGTTTGATTAAGGATGATTTTATTAAACAAAATATATCAAGTTTAGTAGACCCCGAGGTATCCAACAGGTCAGCAGAAAAAGGCAGGTCCATGCTTTCCCCTCACCGCCTGGTGAAAAGTCTCGAGCTCATTTAAACTTATTATGTTACTTAATAATCCATTATGTAAATATTTCTAGTGTTCAACGAACAATGATGTTTCAATTATCCCTAAGAGTAGGATGATTATCATTTATCATTCAATTTGAGAATTATGCAGGTGAAGACCCTTAAAGGGGCAAGTTAGTGCTATTAAGACACTTAGGCAATTTTGGTTTTAACTTGGGCTTGTAGTGTTTCAAAGGTGTTGAATTTTTATTCACTTTTATAAAATTCATTTAACCAAATTTGATTTAGCTTAAGTCACCACCAAGCCCTTAAGATCCTGATGGATGTCTTAGTCATTTTGAAAGAGATTGAATTTTAAGTGACAATAATTCATCATCAAAACATTTGAATGTCAATTAAACACCAGATAGGGGCATTAAATTAGTGAGTTATTGACACCCAAACTGATTCATAACAAGAAGAAAGATATTTTCATATTTGGTGTTTTTCTTCTACAAAAACTCTAGTTATCTTTTTAAATTGTTATTGTTCTATCAGAATATCTAAAATACCAAAAATACTTAAATTTTCATTACTGCAAAAATCATCTTTAGTTTAGATAATTATCTTTTTATTAAAAATAGAAGGTTTATTGTTCAATAGTGCATATTGTGTATACTCCCTGTATGTTCGATATTTAGGTCTTAATCAAAAAGTCCTATATTACTTGATAACCATACGTGTACTTGCATAGTATCCTAATATATATAAATTAAAAGTTAAAATTCTTATTTTTCTTCAAAATCAAGTTTTTGGTTTTGCTGCAAAGTAAGGAAATATAAGTGAAATATAATCTGAATTATTATTGTAGTGTGCATATTAGCAATATTAAGGGGTTAGTACCTAAATTCTAATTCTCTTTTGGGGATTGATACCTAAATTTCAATTCCCATCTCGAGATTAATACCTAAATTCCGATTCCGTCCTTCCGAGGTCGATACCTAAATTCCAATTCTATTTTCGGGAATGATACTTAAATTTTAATTCTCATCTCGGGGTCAGTACCTAAATTCTGATTCCTTTCTTTTAAGGTCGGTACCTAAATTCTAACTTTCTTTCTGGGATTGATACCTAAATTTCAATTCTTATCTCAGGATCAATACTTAAATTTTGATTCTTATCTTTCGGGATCAGTACAAAAAATTTTGATTCCCTCCCTTCGAGGTTGGTACCTAAATTCTGACTCTCCTTTTTGCGATTGATACCTAAATTTCAATTCCTATCTTGGGGTCAGCTCCTAAATACTGATCCAATCCTCCAAAAACACCTGACACTTGATAATTTGGAACCCACTTTCTAATCCCCACAAGAATTCTGATTCCTTGATTTTGATCAAATGTTCATTTGCTAATTCCCTAGGAGAAACAACCAGCACATGATTCTACACTTTTTTCTAGGTCTACAACTTAAGAGTCTATTTTGGTTTTGTTGATCTCGTCGGTCAACGCCAATACGCGCGGTGTGCTTACCCAGCACACCCCACCTATAGGGGGTCCATTTGTTGACCTCACTTTTGATTGAAGTTTAGTCTTCCGTCTATAGTAGCCTAGGTTCTAGCCAAAGAATTTTTCTGTTGACTATTCCTAGAAAACTAGAAAAGGAACCCTCACCTTTAGAAACTCTAAACTCTTCTGTGCTCAACTTGAAGTTCCGTATAATGGTCATAACCTCTAGCACTTTGTAGGTGGGGCCACTATAGAGGAAGCTCAAGGGGAGTCCCCATAGGACTTCTTGGCCTTAAGGTTGACCCTGGATGTTGGTCTGGAGCTAGTTCACTCACTTGCACCCACTTTCACTCACAACCCAAAAATCCATATTTGTTGACTTTGATCCTTTGATATTTTGGGAAACTCTTGTTGATGGTCCTCTTGACCCACTGGCCCTAGGCTGGAGTTTAGTTAAGACCAGTACATAGAGAACCCAAATGGTTATTTCATTGGTCCATAGCTCATATAAGGTGGCTGTCACCCAATTCTACCAAAATATCCAACTTAGCCTTTTACCCCCAAATCCACCCAAATTACCTAAATGCCCTTGAAACCTTAAATTTGACCAAAATTCCCAAATTCATCCAAAATATCCTAAATTATTCAAAAATCATTTCAAAACATTTGAAACTACCCAACTTTGTCAAAACATCACAAAAATTTTGAAATTACCAAAATACTCTCAAATTTGCCAAAATTACTAAAATATCCTTGGTGCTCAAACTTTCCAAAAACCATCAAAATCATTTCAAATGTCCCCAAAACTAATTTGGACCCTTTAATTGAACTCAATTTGGCCAATTTGACCTAACTGCCCCAAATTTCCTTTGAAGGCCCAATTTCTCAAAATTCACATCATATACCCATCAATATGGCCCCAATCCTCCCCAATTTTAGTTCTAAAATCAAATTCATCTTTCATATGATCAATTTAAACCAAATTCAAGCCTAATTTACCCATGCTTTGAGCTCAATTTTGATCCAAATACCCCCCCAATTTTGACCCTATCACTTAATCTCACGTAATTGAACCACATGATCCACTCAATTGCCCCAATTTGAATCCCAAATTCTTCCTAAAATTACTACACATCAAATTTTACCTTCAATTGGCCTTGTTCAAGCCTAAATTTCACTCAATTTCAACCCACATTCAAAAATCCCCAAATTTACCCCAAATTGGCTGTCTCCAAATTCCACCAAATTGAATGCACTAAACCTAAAATTGACACCCAATTTATGTTGAAAACACTTTATGAAATTCCTCTAAACCATTTTGAATTATCAATTTGAACCTAACCCAACCTTAGCCTAACCTAAACCCAAGTTCAATCCAATAACCCAAATTGACTAAATGACCAAAACTCATCAAATTGAACTTTCAAATCAATTCAAAATCACTCCAAATCTTTTCCAAATCTCTTGTGACAATCATCTACACAATATTGATCAATTAATTAAGCTCAATTTCATGGCTATCCTAACCCAAAACCAACCTGTAGCCATTTTGATCCAAATTGAACCCCTTCACTAAAATTGACTTGGCCATGCCAAAGTCACCAAATTGATGTTACCACAGCCACTAAGCACACTCTATTGACCAAGCTAAACCACCTTAAACTAGCTTGGTGAGCTATGGACTAAGGATCCCCTAATTTAAGTGATCTTATCACATTTTTGTGTCTAAACAAAAATATTCCCGCCATCATCACTAACCATTAGGGGTAAACCATAATTAAACCTCCCACTGGTTCACTTGACCACCTCCCCTGTTTTGGACAACCACCCTACTCGCTGGAAAATGCTAAAACCATGAGCCACCACCCCTAAATCAAACCCAATTTCAACCCTAGAGGCCAGCTCATCCTAACTGCTCTTTCGAGCTCCTCAGCCCTCCACCTAAGCAGCTCTTTACACCCATCAATTGGACCTGGTAGCTAGCCCAAGCTCCTCTATTTAATCAGCCCACTCCATGGCCAAAGGGGAGGAGTTCCAAATCCTTGGGGAAACTCTGCCAAAATCTCACCAGAGACTCTCCAAGCATCCCTAAGCTTAAGCCAACCATCCTCCCCCTCTGGTTCTCTCTGTGAGAGTTTAATTTTTAGCTTAAAATCAGGCCAAAACTAGGACACATTCCTCCATAGCTCCATAGTGAACCAAACTCCAATGAAATGTGCACACACCATCTCCACAGTGAAAGGAGTTAATCTCCCATGAAAACCCTCTCTCAATCAGCCTCCAACCTAGCTCCAGACCAACACCTGAAATCGTGTTTGATCAAGATCATACCTAGACAATTCACCAGGGCTTGAGACTTCATCTGAAGGTTCGTTGGATCCAATTGAAGCTACCAAAACCATCTGATTGAGGCCTCTCGTCTCAGACAAAGGAATTGAGCTCTAACCCTAGCCCAAGCTTCTTTTGATTCTCCATTTGCAATGGCTTGATTTCATACTTGATTAACCATATAGATGTGTTCGCCTTGAGTAGATGAAGGTATAGAAATAAACCTCATGTGATTTGGTTGAGTCTAGGCAGAGATCTTAAGGTTTTAGTGTGAACGGCTTACGGGTTAGGTCACTTGGGGATGATAACAGGGAGTCGTCCGATCACACGTATATCCAATGGGCTGAAGAGATCGAGTCAAACAGACTCTTGGCGCGTGAACTGCGGGCCGCGTGGCATGCCTAGGTGGAAAGTGCAACGAATGGGAGCGCACTGCGTATGAGTTCAGAGGCATCGTAGGATGAGTTGGCGTCGCGTGGATAAGTAGAAAAATATGGATTTTCTGAATTTATTTTAATATATGAATTTCAAAAATCCATATCATTCTCTAAAAAAATCATAAAAATAAAAGAAAAAAAATCCTTTTACTCAGTGAACAGAGGACAATAATGTGAACTAAAAATAAAAAATATTTTCTTATTCCATGATTTTTAATGAATTAAATTCCCTCTGGAGTATTTTAATTCATTATGATTAAACATTGCTCACCATGACTTGAAATTTTGAGGGTTTGTTCCTCATGGCAAAGACTATGTCCTCTAATTTTTTCCAAGGTCAGAGGACATCTCTATGCTTCTAACCTTAATTTTCAAGGTACGGTAACCATTTTGACTTATTTTAATTATATAAATTAAAATATCACTTGGAAAATTATGGGAATAATTTTAGTAGGTTTCCTATGGTCAAAGAAGCTTAGAAAAAAATATTATGATGGCTTGAATAATTTTTTGAATTTCTATATTTACTTAAGTGTATTTATCTTGTGTTAATTTATGTCAAATATATACTTATCAAAAATTGACATAATCAATTCCACATTGTGCATAAAAGTCATATTTACTTACTATAAAAAATTAAAATTTATTTAACTTAGTTTAAGCAATAAAATTGATTTTTAAAAAAACTTTGTATTCTTGTACAAAAATAATTATAATAAATTAAATAAGCTTAAAAAAATCTTGAAAAATTGTTTTTTCAGTTCCTTGTGATTAGAGGCATTTAATAAAAATAAAGTCTATTATTATGAAAAAATGTCATTTTTTAAAAGTGTATTTTAAATTTAAAATAATTAAAATAATCAAAATTTTCAAAAAATACAAAAAATGGTTCAAAATGTGTACTAATTTTCCCTGATCACTTAGAATTTCATTAGGATATTTTTTTCTATTTTTCTAAGTTAAAAATAATTTTTAAAAACTTAAAAATGAATTTTCCTTATTTTCACATTAAAATAAATATAATAGTGAAATTAAGAAACATAAAAATACAAAAATTGATTCTATGAGTTTTATGAACTCAGAGAAGTCTAATAAAAATATAAAATAATTTTGATAATTAAAACACTTTTTTCTATTTAATTAAATCATTGAAATTGATCTAAAATTAAATAATAATAAAAATAATAGTTTAATTCAAAAAATCATGAAATTTTGCCTAAGTGTTTCTCTGACCTAAGGGAATCTCTAATAATTTTCTCATAAATATAAATTTTGTTTTGGATAGTTAAATAAATCAACTTTGAAAACCCTATTTCTTGAATATAAATAATTATTGAAATTAAATTAAAAAAAATCACATTATCCTCCTCTGATGTTTAAATTAACTCATGAATATACCACTCTGAATGCTCAAGTCATTTTAGTCGTCTTTAATGAGTTATGAGGTAAAGTACGTCAAGGGAAAAATAATCATTTTTGATTTTGGTCCTCAATCAAAAACTAGGATTAACTAAAGGAAAAAATGGGAAAATGTTGATCTTAATAAATATGATTGGTTGATTGTAATACAATGGGACTAAAAGGTAGAAACTCACTCACCACCTTTACAAAACATCAACATGATCATAATTCTCCTAATCTTCATGACTTGGATGTTAATTAAGATAAAATGATTCTTAAGTGATGGGCTTAAAATAGAAAAGATGATAATTTACTTACCTTGAGCCTAAGATTTATGATGATGTGATCTTCCAATATGAATACATACCACTTAAATCAAAATTTTGATAATCACCATTTCACCTATCATGATTATTAAAGGCTTAGCAATGACATAGGCTCGATGTCTACACTTAGTTGATCGGATTTAGAAGATAACATGATTGGTGCTTAACATCTTTAAACACTACAAGCCTGACCTTAATTGTGGACGCCACAATCTTAAATGACTTAAACTTACCTTAGGGGCACCCACTCACATAATCTTTAAACGAAACATCAATTGATTAAACGGGTATCCTATCCTCGGGATAATTAAATTTTCAAGTTTCACTGAGATACGGGGTAGCCACACTTTAACCTCGGATAATTAATCAAACAATATGATAAGTTCAAAATGAACTCGAAATATTTCAGGAGACCTTCAAAATGGTCCAGGGCCATGACTCAAGCATTTTGGAATTTATTGGACATTCTAAAGGGCTAATTGGACTTGTCATATTTTTGTTCTAAAATCATCCACCAGGATCTTCTGAGATTCAATAAAGTCATAACTTAGGGTTTTGTAGCTAAATCTTATCTTCTCCTGTAATTTAAATTCCATGCAAAATTATCAACATGTCTTGCAAGTGCTAACCTTTCAGGTGGAAGAACAAGAAGAATCGACAGATACACTTTTAAATTATTGCATTTACCTTTTTGCACTTCTTGCCTCGAGCTTGCATGTTAAACAACGATGTCACCCTACATAAAAACCAAAACTATTGGATAACTGTAAAACTAAAACCAAAACTAAAAACCAATCAAGATAAAATTTATCGCCACAACATTCAAAATATAAGACAACTCAAAATTTAATCACAAACATCACAAAACAAAAATTGCCACTAAATTAAAATGACCTTATTAGATGATCGGGAATCCCTCGGAGAAGGTAACCTACAGTTGCTGACGAGATTTCCCTCGGTCCAAATGAAAGTATGGAACTTATTAAGTTGAGTTTAGTAAATTCATTTGGACTAAGTGAATCTGAAAAAAAAAGTGGCGCTGAAACGAAGAAACTGTAAGATCCTAATCAGTGTCTCTTTAATCAACTTTAATATGCCCCATAATATTTAAATAATGATGATCCTTTGGGACATCTGATTTCACATTATAACTTAACACATTAGAAAACCTAAACTTGCCGCGACGAGGAGCTTGGAGCTAGCATTGTGGGCAGCACGACCATCTTCAATAGCAGAACATGTCTACATCAACTAAACCACTTTTTTTCTTCAGAATTAAATAACCAAGCCATAAGATTATGCAACATAAATCCTCAACTTTTCTTTAGAATTTTGTATAGCTCTGTTGTACAATTTAAGCCCCAACTTGTCTTAAGATTCCGAGGTCGTTGTTCATCACGACCTAAATCCTCACATCTTCCAGGCTATTTACGTGATCGTTTCACACAAATGTAAGCCCTAATTAATAAAATTGATAAGATGAAATATTTAGATATTTCTCTTAAAAACTGAAGCCAAACCATAGGTCAGCTTGGGAAGTCATCGAGGTTCGCCTCTGGGTCTGTGACATCCCCTAGTTTTTCCACCTTTAGATTCTACAATAAATGTTCCAAATTTAAACCATTCTCCTTTCACACCTCTTTGTCTGATCTCGTTGAAAAGTCTTATCCTTTTGACCTATTTGAAGATAATATTCCCTGATTTTTATCAAGAGATTTCTTAGGTGACTTCAGTTATCTAAGATGTAATTAACTATAGGGGCTTGCCCTTAAAGGAAGCTTTTTCCAAACCCAGCTTAATATAAACTCTATTTAATTCTTCTTATTAAATAGAGGAACTTGTCAGCTTGTAAATAAAATAGTTTTCGCAGACCAAACGAATGTCATACATTTCTTAGTTTATTTGATCGAGCCTCACCCTCAAGTCTTGTGTTTATCTTTTGGGATAGATACATGGCTAGAAGTGTAGTGCATATGAGATCAATTTGATTTCATATTTTTCTAAAATTATATATATATATATATATATATATATATATATATATATATATATGTAAGTTAAATGCCTTTTTGAAGCAGGCAACGACGTTTTGATTCAGGCGGCTGACAGCTTCGAACGAGCAACTCCTTAACTAAAATTGTGCCAACACATATGAAAACTGCAATCAGTGAAAAAGATGACTATAGCAAATAAAAACAATAAAAAGTATGATAAGTGCCAAATATTCTATATAATGTGATTCATGCCAAGTAAAATCATATACTTAGGTGGACACACAATGTGCCTTGGATGAGTTAAGTGGCTAGAAACAATAACTCACACTAAACACAACATGAGAGATCTATGTCACTCCCAGATTATGTCGTAGAGAGGTAAGGTAGCACAACTCTCATGGAAGGAGATTGTTCAATAGGTGGCATTATTTGTGGGCCTCATCCTCGTAAAGTGTGAAAGTATCTTTATATGTGTGTACAGTGAAGTATGTGGGAGTGTACTTATAGGTGGAGGTGCTCAAAGAGACACTGCAAGTAAGGGTGCTCAAAGAGACACCTAAACATGCCAAATATTAGACAACACACAAGGCAAACACAATAAGCAATGCAATGCAAAAATTCATGTGAACATGCAACAACCAAATGAGATCGGGCAAAGATGGCCGACCGGTCCTAAGTGATCGACTGATTGGGCCAAGATAGTTGATCATACCAAAGTGATCGGTATATCAGGTCGGGGTGGTCAGTCAGGCCAAAGTGATCAATAAATCAGGTCAGAGCAGCCAATCAAACCAATGTGGTTGATCAATCAGGTTGAGATGACTGATCAGACCCAAGTGATCAGTTAATCAAGTCCAGAGGGGTGATTGAACCAAAGTGGTCAGTCGATCATGCCAGAATCAAACTCATGTAATCGATCGATCGATTGAACAAAAAAGATGGGTTGATTCGATTGGAGTGGCCAATCAAACAAAAGTGAACACATAATCAAATTGCCACATGAAAAATGCTACACACAAAACGTGATGAAGGGCATACAAGCAATGAAACCTTACGCACTCTATGACAAATCAAACTCGTTATATTGACCTCACATAGAATCTAGGTCTATTGTTGAAGTCGTTGCTATTATTTGGTATGCAACTTAATGGAGGGCCTACCTCTAATCGTTCGACAAATTGCGAAGATGCTTTTCCATAAAAAAAAACTTCACAAAAATAAAAATTTTCTTTGTAGACATAGACTTCTCGATATAAAAAAAAAAGATCGAAGAAATTCCTCATTCTTGAGATCGAGGTGACTTCAACTCTTTCATCAAGACGTGAAGTTTCCAAACAATCACGAGATTACCATGCTCCTGAGGCACTTAAGTCAATGTGCTAAGTATCGAGGAAAAAATCTCAATGATTTGTAGGGGTAAAATCAACATAAATCACCATAAAATATTGATTAACTCTAACACAAAATTCTAGCCCTAATTTATTTATCAACTAGATTTGTGGGGCTGCCAAAGAAGGAAATTACTAGAATTTGAAGATGTTATACCTTTGTGACTGTGCTTTCAGTTTTCTCCAAGCTCCTACTTTTCTTCGGTAATGATTGTCCTACTCCTTCACTAGAGGTGAAATAAGCTCTTCTTCTCAAAGAGAGTCCAAACAAGCTCCAAGCAATTTTCCCCTTATTCCTCTGATTTTTCTCAGGCAAAAATGAAGGCTGGTGAAGAGAACGGTGTGGAAGAAGAAGAAAAAAAAGAATATGATGAAGAAGAAAGTGAGAATGGAGTAAGATCTCACCAAATCTTTTCAAAAGCTCTCTAAGACTCTGAAAATCACTCTCTCGCTTCTTGTTAAGCTCTACACAGTCAAATGTGTTCCATCCCTCTCCACATGATGTCTCACCTGCCTAACCACACCTTTGTTATGATATCCAGAAGATCAAGGCTTCTTATCTGCTTCTCCAATAGAAAAATATCTAAAAATGACAAAGTTTTCATCATCTATTGGTTTCTTTCCACGAATGGAAAAAGAATCGATAGATAAAAGTTCCTTTTCTAATAGTTCAAAGGTTGCGAATGGTAGATTTTTAAGGACCAACTGTGCAAAACACGTGAAGCAGATATACTAGTGTGTTCAGGCCTGGATCCAGTTTAATTATTCTCGATATGTATGCTAATACACATAAAAAATATAGTATTTTTATACACATTTTTATAACTATTTTTTGAGATTTTGCACCTTAATGAAAGATATTTGTGTATTTTTCTTGTAGGTACAATTAAATGGATGAAAATGCTAAATGACTAAAAAAAGGTTAAATTTAGAGAAAAAATGAAGAAATGAGCAAAAATGAACTGGGCTTCTAAGCGCCCAGGATTGACGCCTAACCGCTAGATGATCCACGCCTAAGCACCAAGTACCTTACGTTTAAGCGTCAAAGTTAGTTACTTGAAGAAATATTTAATTGAAGCAGAATTTTGAAAAGGTGTTTGAAGCAACCCTTGAAAAAAACATGGAAAATAGCCCATGGATATGAAAATTCATTCAATTGGCTTATGAGGAGGTAACTTCTAGAAAATTCATTGAATGGAGACACCTTCTTGAAGAGACACCAAGAAAACCCTTGGATTTTTATAAGAAAAGACTTAGATTTTTCAAGAGAGGGGGTCAGCAACCATCCACCAAAGTTTACCACTGCCACCGCCATCGCTGGCCACCTTTATTTTATTTTATTTTATTTTGAGTATTAGTTTGCATTGTGAGAGGATGAAGAAAATTCAAAGGAACTTCAAGACATTTGGTGGAGAGAATTTAAGAGAAGTGTTTATCTTTATGACTACACTTGGTTTTTAATTTAGATTTCTTTTTTTATGCTTGATTTATACTTTTAAGCTTATGTGTGATTGTGTTTTCTCCATGAATTATGAGTAGTTTTCTTTATCTTTTTCCTTAAAATGATAAGTGATTAAATGTTTAATGAAAGTTGTGTGAAGTATTAGTCTTCAATGTTGGAAAAGGTTGTGATGATTCAAGACCTTGCACTTCATTTACTTCTTAATTTGGCCAATTAAGATGTTAAAACCTATTGTGAGAACATGTAAGATCCGAGATGGTATTGTCTCAGTCAAATAATGGTTAGAATTGCATATCAATTGATTTCATGAATGAGAATATAGTTCATGGAGTTCAATGCAAATAAATAGGGAAATATATTTTCAAGGGTGTAGAATTAGAGGACTTTAGAGTGACAGACTAAAGCCCCTAATTTGATTTATAGTTTTAGATTTTGATACAAGATGTTAGCCCCTAGGTGGAGGGAGAAGAGGGAACTCTAGAGTGAGAGTTAGTATATTCCCTGCCTAGCCGGTCTTCAAGACTATTAAAACTATAGATTAACCAATGTTCTTTATAGCATCTTTAGTAAGGTAAAGAATTTCACTGCTCCTATTTGGCACAACACATTTAGCATACTTTCGCAGCTGAATTCCTATATTTATAACTGATTCATAATAAGGGAAAAGATATTTTACCTATATTGCATTCATCTTGCAAGTATTTTAATTAAATTAATTAGTTTCTCACTTTATTTTCAATTATCAAAAATTATAAAAAGAATTAAACTTTCATTTCTATTATAGCATCTTAAGTTTGAGTAAGAATATATATTGCTAAGTATTTTGTTATTTAAATCCAATCCAACCTATGGGTTCGATATTCGGGCATAATTAGAAAGTTTTATATAACCTGATAACGATACATATTCTTGCGTAGTATCCCAAATTAAAATATTGTAACTGCATTCTTATTAAATTTACCTAGCCTTTGCTTTGGATCAAGTTTTTGGCGCTATTGCAAATTAAGAATAACTATTAAGAAAATTTATCATATAATCACATACATCGCATTTTACATCTATCTTTATAGAATGTCGGGATTAAGTTCTTGACACCGTTTCTAGGGAGGAGGAGAAATATAATAGTAATTTGCAAAAATATTTTCAAAAGAAGTTTTTGGATAGCAAAATTTTTAGTAAGTCTTATTTAAAAGATTTATTTTAGGAATATTGTAGAGTTATTTTTGTATAAAGTTTTTGATAGTGTATTTTTTTATTTCCTTTTATTTTGTTTTATTTTATAGTGATTTATAGTAATGTATATGTAGTTCAGGTTCCACAAGACTTGTACCTTAAGATTCTGAATTAGAGAGAATTATTAGAAAAACAAAAAAAATTTAAATTATTGAAAAATTTCAAGAAATGGCAAACCAAAATAATCAAAATCTTGAAAATTTTAGTCCTTTAAGAGATTATGCAAACCCTACGGTGGATGAACTTCATTGTAGCATTCAAAAACCTGTTGTAGTTACTAATTTATTTAAGCTTAAACCTGTTATTATCCAAATGGTATAAAATAATCAATTTGGGGGAGCACTAACTGAAGATCTAAATTTACATCTTGCCAATTTTCTAGAATTGTATGCTACATTTAAATATGATGGTGCATCAGATGATGCTATAAGACTTAGATAATTTCCTTTCTCACTGAGGGATAAGACTAAGATATGGTTACATTTGTTATCACCTGGATCTATTCGAACTTGGAGTGTTTTAGCATAGAAATTCCTTGCTAAATATTTTCTACCATCGAAGACTGTGAAGCTTAGAAATGATATTACATCATTTAGCCAGTTTGTAGGGGAATCTATTAATGAAGCAAGGGAGCGATTTAAAGAACTATTAAAACATTTTCCACACCATGCTATACCAGATTGGTTAATAATTCAGACATTTTATAATGGATTAGCTAAATCTCTTAGTTCTATTATCGATGCCGCTGCTGGTGGTTCATTGATTTCAAAACCATTTAATAACGGTTATGCTTTAATACAAGAGATGGCTACAGACAATTTTCAATGGCCTTCTGAAAGGGTAAATCTTAAGAAAGTAGCTAATGTTCATGAAACTGATGCCTTTTCCATGTAAGCAAATCAAGTTGCTGCAATTTCAAGGAAGTTAGACTAATTTGGAATGAATTTTCTCAACCAATTCTTATGATTGAAGAGAAGTCATTAAGCCAAATGGTAGATTCTCAAATATCATTAGAAATTTTGAATGTCATAAATAACAAGCAGAATAACCCATATTCAAATTATTATAACCTAGGTTGGAAGAACCATCCCAACTTCATTTGAAATAATAATATGGGTGGTAATAATCAACAATGGGGAAACAATCAAGTAAACCCACTGGGAAACTAGAACAACCAAGAGAATAGTAATTATAGACCTACATATCCTCCAGGTTTTAATAGTAAACCACAATTTAAGGAGAATAAGTTGTCTATAGAAGAAGTGGTGTTACAAAATGGGAAATCAATTATAAAGTCAAGGAGCTACAATTAGAAATATTGATAATCAACTTAGAAAAATATCAAATTCACTAAGTAATAGATCCCAAGGAACACTTCCTAGTAATATAGATGTAAATCCAAAAGACCAGAATAAAGAGCAAGTAAAAGTTGTTCACTTAGAAGTGGAAGAAAATTGGAAGGTAGAGTTAAAAAAGAAACTGAAGTAGAGAGAGAGGAGATTGAAGAGCCAAAAAAGGACGCTCCAAAAGGTTTAGAGAGACCTATTTCTCCACTTAAAGTTGATTTGGAAAAACCACCACATCCATTTCCTTAATGGCTTCGACAACAAAGGTTGGATAAGCAATTTTCAAAATTTTTGGAAATTTTTAAGAAACTTACAATTAATATTCCATCTTCTGAAGCCTTAGATAAATGTCAAGCTATGTGAAGTTTGTGAAAGGTAATCTTAAAAGAAAAAGGAAGTTTGAAGATAATGAGACTATTGCACTTACTGAGGAATGTAGTGTTATAATTCAGAAAAAAGCTTCCTTAAAAGCTTAAAGAGCTTGGTAGCTTTACAATTTCATGTGCAATATGAGACAAATTTTATGGGAAAGTTTTATGTGATTTAGGAGCAAGCATCAACCTTATGCCATTATCAATATTTAAAAGATTGGAATTAGGAGAAATAACCCTGACTACTACAACTCTGCTGTTAGCAGATCATTCAATAACATATCCTAAAGGAGTTATAAAAGATGTCCTAGTGAAACTGGATCAATTTATCTTTCCTGTTGATTTCATTGTGCTAGACATGACGAAGATAAGAAGATACCTATCATTTTGGGGAGACCTTTCCTAGCCACAGGAAGAGCAATGATAGATGTATAAAAAGGAGAATTAACTATGCGTGTTAATGATCAAACTGTTACATCTAATATTTTAAAATCAATGAAGTGCCCTGCAAAAGGTAAAGATGATGAATGAAATCAAATGGATGTTATAAGATATTTTATTGAATTTCATTTCACAACAACTTATGAAGAGAAATCTGAGATGAATAAGTTGTAACATGAGCAAGAAGAGGAATTAGATCAATATGAAGATTTATATAAGGAAGATTCAAATTATGCTCGAGAAAGTTTTGAAGTTTTTGACATAAAAGAGATAGATACATCTTTTTGTCCATCAATTGAAAATCCTCCTGAACTTGAGATCAAGTTGCTTCCTGAACATTTGAAGTATAGCTTTTTAGGTGATTCCTCAATATTACCTATTATAATTTCCTCAAAGTTAACTACAGAAGAAGAAGAGAGTTTGATAAAGATTTTAAAGAGTTATAAGAAAGCCTTTGGATGGACAATTGCTGATATAAAAAGAATCAGTGCTTCAATTTGTATGCATAGAATTCATATGGAAGAGAACTACAAACCCAAGGGTTATCCTCAAAGGAAATTGATTCTTGTTATGAAGGAAGTTATTAAGAAAGAAACTTTAAAGTGGTTAAATTCTGGAATTATCTACCGTATTGCAGACAATGCATGGGTTAGTCTAATTCATCGCGTTCTTAAGAAAGGAGGAGTGACTATGAATTTGAATGAACATAATGAGTTAATACCAGCAAGACAAGTCACAAGATGACAAATTTACATTGATTATAGAAAAAAAAATCTCTCCATAAGGGAAGATCATTTTCCACTACCCTTTCAAGATCAGATGCTGGATAGACTAGCTGGGCATAAATACTTTTGATTTCTAGATGGATATACGGGTTAACACCAAATATAAATAACTCATGAGGATAAAAAAAAAAAACTTTTACCAGTCTTTATGGTACATTTGCTTTTAGAAGAATGCCCTTTGGTTTATGTAATGACCTACTACATTTCAAAGATGTATGATGACTATTTTTTGTGATTTAATTGAGAAAGGGATTGAAATTTTTATAGATGAATTTCAGTGTTTGGAACTTCATTTAACTTATGATTAGAAATTTACCAAAAGTTCTTAAGCACTATGAAGAAACAAATTTAGTCCTTAATTGCGAAAAATGTCAATTTATGGTAGCAGGAGGAATAGTTTTAGAGCATTAAATTTTGGAAAATGGTATGGAAGTAGACCCTGCAAAAATTCAAGTGATCGCTAGTTTATCTTACCAAAAAAGTGTAAAGGAGATTAGGAGTTTTTTAGGACATGCTGGATTCTACAGGCTATATATTAAAGACTTTTCAAAAATTACGAAGCCTCTATGCCATTTACTTGAAAAAAAATCTAATTTAATTTTGATGAAGTGTGCTTAAAAGCTTTTGAATTATTAAAATAAAAATTAGTCACTACACCAATTATTGTTTCACCATATTGGGATAAACCTTTTGAATTAATGTGTGATGCTAGTGATTATGCTATTAGAGCTGTTTTAGGACAAAAGCATGATAAGATTTTCAAAGTTATCTACTATGCTTGTAGAACTCTTAATGAAGTTCAAATTAATTATACCACAACTGAGAAAGAGTTATTAGCAATAGTATATACTTTTGATAAATTTAGATCATACTTGATTGAAACCAAATGTATAGTGCGTACAGATTATTCTGCTATTAAGTATTTAATGAAAAAATATGATGCAAAACCAAGATTGATAAGATGGATTAGTCTTTTGCAAGAATTTGACTTTAAAGTAGTAGATAGAAAAGGACCAAAGAATCAAATTGTTAATCATTTGTCCAGAATTGAATTAGAAAAACCACTCTATTTTGAAAAAGAAATTACAGAACATTTTCCAGATGAAAATTTTTTTAATATTAATGAGTGGCTCATTCCGGTATGTCGACAATGTGAACTTCATTGTTAGTGATATTATACCCTATGGAATGACATTCCAACAGAAGAAGAAATTTATATATGAAGCTAAGACTTATTTTTGGATGACCCATTTTTATATAAACAAGGAAAGGATCTTATAATTTGAAGATGTGTGTCTTTAGAAGAAACTTATAAAATTATCCAAAAAATGTCATAATTCTGATTTTGGGGGACATTTTGATGTTCAAAAAACAACATACAAAATTTTACAATCTAGATTTTATTGGCCTATAATCTTTAGAAATGCTAATGCTTATATCAAAACTTGTGATCGATGTTAACGGTAGGTAATAATTCTAAGAGGAATGACATGCCCCTCAATTATGTGTTAGAAGTTGAGATATTTGATGTTTAGGGATTAGATTTCATGGGACTATTTATACCATCTTTCAAAAATTTATAAATATTGTTAGCAGTAGATTATGTATCAAAATGGATATAAGTTGTTGCTTTACCTCGATTTGATGCTCAAAGTGTTGCAAAGTTTTTAAGAACAAATATATTTTGTAGAGTTGGGATGCCGAGAGTAATCATAAATGATGGGGGAAGTCATTTTAGAAATGCAATAATGGAAAAATTATTAAATAAATATCATATTAACCATAGAATTGCTACTGCTTATCAACCTCAGACAAGTGGTTTGGCTGGATTATTCAATCATGAAATTAAAAGAATATTAGAAAAATCTATTAATCCAACTAAAATGGATTGGTCAGCTAAACTTGACTATGCTTTGTGGGCTTATAGCACTGCACACAGAACTTCTATAGGAATGTCCCCATTCAGGCTAATATTTGGGAAAGTTTGTCACTTACCAGTTGAACTTGAGCATAAAGCATATTGGTCTATAAAGAAATTTAATTACAATTTGAAATCTGCTGGTGAGAAAAGATTATTGCAAATAAATGAGATTGAAAGGATAATGAATGAATCTTATTAAAATGTTAAGATTTACAAAGTAAAGATGAATATGTGGCAAGATCAGAGGAATCTTACCAAAAACTTTTAGCTAGGGAAACAAGTTTTCCTTTACAATGCATGGTTAAGATTATTCCCAGGCAAACTTAAGTCCAGGTGGATGAGCCCATTTGTTGTGATGAAAGTTTATCCTTATGGAGTTGTGGATATTAAAGATCCTAAAACTAATAAAATATTAAAAGTAAATGATCACAGACTGAATCCTACTTCTCAGGTGACCAACTTAGATTAAATGATTTTCTGATGTTGGGTCAACCAGAATAAGCATTGGTTACGTCGGGCTGACGACGTTAAACCAAACGCTCTTTGGGAGGCACCCCATAGTTATATATGTGTTTGTTTTTTATTGTTATGTTGTTCTGTGTGAATTAGAAAATTATGGTAGTATTTTGACCATATAATGAGTTAGTGATTATTTTAAGATCATAAACGATGACTTAGACATGTTAGAATGAATGTTTGAACGTTAAGTTGACCTATGCTAAATTGAGCACTGGCGCTTAAGCGCCAAAATTTGGTGCTTAAGCGCGACAGTTAAAAAACATGTGCAAATTTGGTTTCTAGAAGTTCTAACCATGAATTGGTTGGCTTGAACGTGTAAGAGCTGTTCTAAGACGTGTCTAGGAGTTATGAGAGAGGTTTAGAGCCTATAAATAAAATGGTATGAGTAGAAATCTCACCACACCTTCATTTAACCTTTAAATTCTAAGTGAAAAGGAGATAATTTTGAAAAATGTCTTCTTAGGAGAATGATTTGAGGAAGAAGGAGGAAGTGATGAGAAAGAAGTTTATTAGTCAGAGTGAGCAAGAGATGTATAACAGTTTCCTAGCCGTTAGTATTGAAGGAATAATGGAGAAAATCATGAGGATTGAGGCTAAAATTGCTTTAATTGAAGCAAAAGTGATGGAAGTTAATGCACTTTTGGATCATTTTGGATGGCAACTAAAGATGCAGTTTAGCCATACCAATTTTATAGATGAAGCATATTAGGCTATGTATCTGAAAAACAAGTGGATTGAAGAAGATTCAAACAAAGTTATTAGTCATCATCCGTTTTTTCAGATATACACCAAATGCTGAAGGAGATACTAACGATAAGCCAGAATTTGTTCCATCAACTAGAGAGTGGAATTAAGTTTGTGATTCTGTGTTTATGTGCTTAGTTTTTGTTTATGTTAAGTGTGTTTAATGTGTGTTTTAATTTTATGAAAGTGTAGTTTTGTGTTAGGAATTTTCCATCCAAGACTATTTGGATTGAGAATTTATGTATTCAAAAGTGTTTGTAATTGTTTATGAATTAATATAAGTGCTTTGTTTGTGTGAAATTTTGTGTTCTTTAGTGTTGAATCGAATTAGCCAAGATTGGTGAAACTTGAGTAAGAGATGAGATAAGAGGAAGAAAATAGTATATACAGTGTTTTGAGACCATAGATGGTTGGTTGACTTAGGCTAGGAGTGCATTTCACTTAAATGAAAAAACTCAAAATTTACGCACTAGCGCCTAAGAGCTAAAACCCTCGCTTAAGCACTGCCTAAACAGATAGATTGTCACCTAAGCACCGAACCCTTCGCGCTTATGTGTCGGTTTGTGAATGGTTTTAAATAAATTTTTGGTCCAAAAAACTCCATTTTTCTCTTCCGCTCGCCTTCTTCCTTGGTTTTTCGCAATTTCTAGGCTAGGGCATCACTTATTTTGAAGATTTCTTGGTGGTTTCAAGCCGAAATTGTTAGATTTGATCTTCTTGAGAAAATGACACCGAGAATGAAAAGAAGCAAGGGGAAAGCTCCATTTGATTTGAGCAAATTTTTTAGTTCAAGAGCTTAGTACAGGTATAGAAATGCACTGTATACAAGAAAACTGATTCCTAAGCGATTTTTTAAAAGTCCAGGAGGAGTTGTTGAAGAGTTGAGTGTTACCCGCCAGTGGGAGCGGTTCTGTTATTTTTCTGCTACCGCCGTGATTTCCGTTGTACAAGAATTCTATGCTAATCTCTTGGAGGCTGATGAAGGAGTCATAGTGAGGGGGAAAATAGTACCATTTTCTTCTGAGGTAATTAATCATTTTTATCATTTGCATCCTAGTACTTTGTGTTTTTATGCAAACTATAGTCCTACTGAGGAGGAGCTAGATGAGATTATATCATCTTTAACTACTGGGAGAGGATTATAGAAGATTACGAATGAAAGAAGAGTAATTTTTTTTGCCCTGAAATTGGATGTTAATGCAAAAGAATGACATTGTTTTATTTCTGCTCGTCTGCTACCGACAAATCATTTCAGTGAAGTGACTCGAGAAAGAGCAACTTTGAACTACTGTATTCAACATTCCAAGCCTATTGATATTGGAGGATGGATTCAAGGAGTTATTACCAGTTATGCCATCACTGCTACTACCGCAGGTTTGGGATTTGCATCCTTGATCTTTTCGTTATGTGAGCAGGCTAGTGTTAGATATGACATATGGGAGGAGATCTTATAACCATTGAAGCCTATTACCAGTGTGAATGTGAAGACTTATTCACATAATTTTATTTTGGTTGGAAGGGTGAATTCTCTAGTAGTTATGTTGCCTCTACTTCACGAGCCTCTACTTCACATGCTTCTACATCACGGGGTCAGACTTCTGGTTTTAAGTCTCAGACTGATTTATTACAAAAGATTTTAGATAATGTCAATCACACTGCAGATAAGGTATTAAACTTAGAGCATTTTGCAGAGCATATGGATGGGTATATGAGAAGAAGAAGTGATTATGAGGAGGAATACAAAATGGTTATGGAGCATCTAAATAGAGGTAACCGAGATGTAGTATTTCCTCAGTACCATAGATATCCACCATATTAGCCTACAACTGCATGACATAGTGATGATAGTGATGAGGAAGATGATGCTTAGCTGGATTTGTACTTCTTTTTTATGTTTTATGTTGTTTTCTGTTTATATATTATTATGAACCGTGGATGGTGCAGGTATTCTATACTTTTTTGTTGAGTTCAGTTGAGAGTATTGAGACTACTAGTTTTTGTTATGTTGTGTTTTGTTTAGTACACCTTTTATGTTGTATTTATATTTGAGTGTTGTTAAAATGTTTTAGTGGTAGTAATTATGTTAATTGTGTTGTTTTGTATAATTAGTTAGTTTTTGTTAAACTTAATTCTAGAATCTTTGAAAGGTTTAGAATTTAGTTAACTTATTACTTTAAGCTGCATGTTTAAAATTTTCAATTTACTACCAGTTTTTTTTCTTTATGTTGCGGTTATGTTTGTTTGCTAGTATGATTATTTGCTTTTCAGTTATACTCCATTGCATAAAAGACTTATGAATCTCTGTATTTAAAATAATTAAAAAAAAATGATCAAATTAAATTTTTACTCCTGTTTTTAATTTTTACATTTGCATATTTAGGATATGAAAATTCATGTAAGCTTGTCATAGTTAGTTTTCATTCTTGCTTATTTTGTTAAAAATTTAAGTTTAGGGGGATGAAAAATTAAAAAAAACTTAAAGTTTATTTTGTTCTCAAATGTATTTCAAATAAATTTAATTTTGATTTAAAAAATGATTATGTGTATTAAGTTATATTAAGGAAGTAAAATTTTGATTTTAGAAATGAGTAAGAGAATTTAATTAAAATTTACAGTAATGAGGAAAACTTAACGTTAAAAATTTTTAGAAAGGAAAATGCTAAATATAGTGTAACTATCTTTAGTAAGAAAATTTGTATTTTAGAAAAATTTAGAAATTTAGACATTTTATTTTCAAAACTTAAATTTCTTTTATTGAAATTAATTTTCAAAACTATTATTATGTTTTTAAGTGAAATAAAATTATCAACTCTTTGCTTTAGGAAATGAAGAATAGAATTCAAAACCATTAAAGGCCCATCCAGATGTAGTAATGATTGTCTAAAAAAAAAAGGAAAAGAAAAAGAAAAAGAAAAGAAAAAAGAAAAAGAAAAAGAAAAGAAAAGGGAGGAGAAGCCTGAGGATTAGTGCCTAATCAAAAATTTGTTCCACATCTGATCTTTTTAAAGTATGAGACTTGAGAAACTCTTAAGATTAAGGATATAATATATTAAATAAAATTTTGCTTAATAAAATTTTTTTAAGCGGAGATAATAAAATGCCTCAATTCTATATTTGTAAAATCTACAATATTTTTGAATTAGATAGAAACTCATATTTTCATATTTCTTAACATTAAAAATTTCTAAACTTAAGGTTGGTCTCATTTACTAATATTTTTTCTAAATTGGACTACTATATTTCTAAATCTAAATTTTGGTAACTCCTAAAGAAAACCGTATACATTATCTACTTATGTTGGTTTTTAAAGATTGAAAAGTCACTTGAGGACAAGTAACATCTTAAGTTTCAGGGATTTTGATACACCTAAAATATATAGTATTTTTATACACATTTTTATACCTATTTTTTGAGATATTGCGCTTTAATAAAAGGTATTTGTGCATTTTTCTTGTAGGTACAATCAAGTGGAAGAAAGTGCTAAAAGAAGTGAAAAAGGGTCAAATTTGGAACAAAAATGAAGAAATGTGAAAAAATGAACTAGGGCGCCTAAGCTCCCAGGTTTGGCACCTAAGCGCCAGATGATCTTATGCCTAAGCACCAAGTACCTCGTGCTTAAGCACCAAAGTTAGTTACTTGAAGAAATATTTAATTGGAGTGGCATTTTGAAGAAGTGTTTCAAGCAACCCTTGATAAAAATGTGGGAAATAGCCCATGTACACAAAAATTCATTCAATTGGCATATGAGGAGACAACTTCTAGAGGATTGATTGAATGGAAACATCTTTCTGAAGAGACAGTAAGGCGCCCCTTGAATTTTTATAAGAAATGACTTAGATTTTCCAAGAGAGGGGGCCAGCAACCATCCACCAATGTTTACCACCGCCGCCGCCGCTGCCGACCACCTTTATTTTATTTTATTTTATTTTGAGTATTAGTTTGTATTGTGAGAAAATGAAGAGAATTCAAACGAACTTCAAGACATTTGTTGGAGAGAATTTGAGATAAGTTTTTATCTTTGTGACTACACTTGGTTTTTAATTTAGATTTCTTATTTTTGTGCTTGATTTCTACTTTTAAACTCTTATGTGGTTGTGTTTTCTCCATGAATTCTGAGTAGATTTTTTTATCTTTTTCCTTAAAATGATAAGTGATTAAATGTTTAAAGGAAGTTGTCTGAAGTATTAGTTTTCAATGTTGGAAGAAGTTGTGATGATTCAAGACCTAGCACTTCATTTACTTCTTCATTTGGCCAATTAGGATGTTAAAACCTGTTGTGACAACATGTAAGATCCAAGATGGTATTGTCTCAGCCAAGAAATTGTTAGAATCACATTTTGGTTTCATGAATGAGAATGTAGATCATGGGTTGAGTGCAAATAAAAAGGAAAATATATTTTCAAGGGTGTAGAATTAGAGGACTTTAGAGTGACAGACTAAATCCCCCAATTTGACTTATAGTTTTAGGTTTTGATACAAGATATTAGTCTCCAAGTGGAGGGAGAAGAGGGAACTCTAGAGTAAGAGCTAGTATCTTCCCTGCTTAGCCGATCTTCAAGACTATTAAAACTATAGATTAGCCAATGTTTTTTATAGCATATCTAGTAAAAGTAAAGAATATTACTGCTCCTATTTGGCACAACACATTTAGCATACTTCCACAACTGAATTTCTATATTTATCACTGATTCATAATAAGGAAAAAGATATTTTACCTATTTTGCCTTCATATTTCAAGTATTTTAATTAAGTTAATTAGTTGCTCACTTTATTTTCAATTATAAAAAATCACAAAAAGAATCAAACTTTCATTTCTGTTATAGCATCTTAAGTTTGAGAAAGAATATATATTGCTAAGTATTTTGTTATTTAAATCCAATCCTCCCTGTGGGTTTAATTTTTGGGACTTAATCAGAAAGTTCTATATTAATTGATAACGATACGTATACTTGCGTAGTATCCCATATTGAAATATTATAACTACATTCTTATTTATTTCATAGTGAAAAATTTACCTAGCCTTTGCTTTGGATCAATTTTTTGGCACCATTGCAAATTAAGTATAACTATTAAGGAAATTAATCATATAATCACATCAGTCGCATTTTCCATCTATTTATATAAAATGTTGGGATAATCTACCAGCAAGGCTAAGCCGGCCTCGGTTGTGCACACGCTCATAAAAAAGTGTCGTGAGTAGTGTCACGGTACAGGCTAAGAGGCATGGTCATGCCGCCCCAAGAGTGTCAGAGCCCAAAGAAATATGTGGTTATCATGTTTGCTTCGATCATGGTCATGCCAAAGGCAGAGCTTGGTCACGCCTATTTTAGGAATGGTCACCATAAGCCCTCGCATCTGCAGTGCTAGTCAAAGTAGTTTTATGGTTGTTCAAATCAGAAGAGGCTCAATGGAGCATGGTCATGAAGAACTAAAATAGGCATTTATTATGTCCATATTGGAATTATTGTCACCCAACATTGAGCACTGCCAGGTAGGGGTGAATTGGTACTGATCCTGATTTTGTACTCGATGCATGTTCCAGGCGGTCTGGAATGGATGCCTTGGATTTATGGAAGAGTGAACGTAGTCTCATGGTATTAAAATGGACATCCCACACATACAACATCAAAAAATGATGCCAACACACATCTATAATTTCTATTTTTCATTTAAATAATAATAACAATAAAAGATTCAATTTATTGCTTGGAATATGATTACAAAGTCATAACATAATGGTGGCCTTGGTATCCTTGCTTTTGATAATATCAATATTTTGTGTAAGAACAAAAACATTTTGAAATTATAATGAATGCTCCTATTTCTCCAGGTAGATTTTTAATCATTATGACTCCATGAAATAATTCTCGTGTTTCTTCTACTTTCTTTTGGAAAGATTTTGTTAAAACTGCCTGTAATCTGAGGATTTATTTTTTTTATCGAAAGAGCATTATTCGGCTCCTTATGCATTCAACATAAAAAAATTTTTACAAGAAAGAGGAAAAGGACCAAAACAGCCCCATTACAATGCACACAACAAAGCAAAAACAAGAAAACTAAAGGTCTGATTCCCCAAAAAAGGGAAAATACAGAGAATAAAAAACAAAACACAATATAAAAAATAAAAGCTAACAAACAAGATCTTTCAAAGCTAAATCCAACAAAATAGAAGGAACACACTTAGAAATCATAGCACCATTCATCTTTAAGCCAGCTTTAACCGCCCAATGAGCAACCATATTTCCTTCTCTCTTAATATGAGACCAATTAATAATCAAATTCTTGGAAAGTACAAAAATCTTCTTCATCTTAATATTGATGCTCCAATGATGATTTATCTGCAATTGACGACACTTCCAAAGAATCAAAGAGTCAGTTTCAATATTAATGTACTTCCAGCCAAACTTTACATCCGCTTGCAGAGAAAAACTAATGCATCAGTTTCAGCCACAAGAGGGGATGTAGAGAAAGAACCTGTTGAGAACCAACAAATAATAAGCCCAAAAAATCTCTACAAACACGTCCCACACTAGCAAGTAAGGAATTCCAGCAACCATTAATATTAATTTTTATAAATGGTGCCCTCGGTTTATTCCACTTTACAGTAGAAATGTTCATGGTATGCACAAAATAAGGAATAGCCAACTGCTGTAGTAAAGGTACAATATTATTCGTCAGCTTCTTATTAAGAGGCATCAAATTCAAACCTTTATAAAAATAAGAAATCACCATACTAACAATATGATGCACATTAGGAGTTATATTCTTGAATTTCCCCTCATTTCTAGTAATCCAAAAAAACCAAATAATTGCAGCTGGTATTGCAATAAAGAAAGCATGACCAAGTAATTTCCAAGCATGGAAAATATCAACCACAGTGTTATAAGGAATCAAACTCCTATTTAACTACAACTTCATAAGAACCACATTCCAGAAATGAGTAGAAAACTGACATTTAATTAACATGTGATCAATAGATTCTTCATTATTTTTACACAAAACACAACATGAAGGCAACCTCAAACCTTTCATCTGAAGTATATCATCACTACAAATTATTGTTTCCATTCATTTTTCTCTCTCTTTTTTTTAAAGGAGTCGACAGCTTGTCGATCGTTGTATACTTTCCTCATTCAAGTAAATCTCCCTCTCGAACCGTATAAATTATTCGAAGAAGAGAGGAACTGAATAAGAAAAGACATATGACAAAGAGACAAATAAGAGAAAAGTAAAATGTGGAGAGTCTACGTGCGATAAACCTTGCAAGGATAGGTTAAGAATGTTTGCCCAAACAAGATCGGGCAGAGGCACCTTAAACCAATATCCGTGAAAGAAGTATCTACATAGACTACCCACAACCAGAGAGTCAGGTGTATGTACCTGTTCTGGGGTCAAGAGCACTCCCAGAGGAACGTGTTCCTACTGGTTAATTACATCTTGGGGTGGGTCAAGAGCACTCCCAGAGGAACGTGTTCCTACTGGTTAATTACATCTTGGGGGATACCCCAAGAATACTCTCAATAAAAGGAGTTTCACTTAATAGTATCATAGAGTTGAGGTATAGGCAACCAAAGGAAAGTTATTCTGTGTGGGAACAGTCCCAATGCTTTGAAGCTCACACTAAGCAATCGGGTAGAGAATGAGTCTCTCACATCCCAAAATGGGTAGCGGCTCATCGGCACATGGGGCCCACAGAATAACCTAAATCATCTTGACGGGGATATCTCAATACATCAAAGCACGTCCGGGCTAAAGGGCAGAAGGCAAATCATCGTATCCTAAATGGGCGACAACTCATCAGCATCGGGCCGTCAAGGTGATATCAACGAGGTCAAAGAGCGATAGGGCTCAAAGGGGCTCAACAAAAAGGAAGGTAGAGAGATCCTAAAAGGTAGAGGTAACTGGCGGGGTACCACGGACCCTTCATACACAGCTACTAGGACCCTAAGTCTACTTGGTCGTGAAGGTAGTCGACCCAACACAACCTGAGATACCCGGTCAACAATCCGTGAATTGCATCATCCAAGGGAACCTCGATAACCCTAAGGTCAAAGGAAGGAAACTCTATCCTATTACTACAAGCTGGAGCTCCAATATGTCGGACTTAACCCTTCCAAAATAGCAAGGATGCCTCAGCAAAGAAAGAGAAGTGGAGGTTCAGCTACAAAGCTGGAAACACTCCAAACAAAAGGACTTATACCCCGTCTGGGTCGAGGAGCCCTTCTAACATCCTAGGCACACTAGACAACCACCTATAACAGGTATGTTGGGCCGGTCTAGTTGGAGAAGCACGGGGACTTCTCCTCGGGACATGCAAATATGAATGCAGTTATCTAGAGCGGTCCTAAATATTGTGGAGGCCTTATTAATATATGCAGGAAAGTAAAAGTTGCAATTTTTAGATCCTGAATATTTTAATCCTAAATTTTAATTATCTTAAATTTTTTATTTAGGATTTTATAGAAATTTAGAATTTAAATCCTAAAGAGCCTATGTTATATCGTGAAATCCTAAATAAAACACAGAAAGAAACAAAGAAAACACATGCAAGTGTAAACATGCAACATGATGAAAAAAAAACAAAACAAGTCAAACCAAAATAATAAACAGACCGGTGCCGCTGGGTCGACAACATATCCCAGAAAATAAAATGGCGGTTGGACTCCACATATACATGCCCAGTCCTAATTCTATACATCAATATAAAATGCATAACTAAGATACGGGGCACGAGCATATGCTCATGTTCCCTTCACGTGGTTCTCGTGCTAACGTCTTGGAACCCGTTGCTGTATCTTATTTCTTCTATAGGACTCTCCTAGACTTTAAAAATACATAGAGAAAAGAAAAAGACTCAATCCTGCGTGAAAACAAGTGTCAGCGGGAAAACTCACATGCACATAATGTATCATGAGTCATGCCTTAAAAGTGGGGGGAGCTAATAGCACCTGCAAGCAAAAGGGTCAGAAATCATTACTTGCTCCCCCCATAGCGGTACCTGTGTGTGTATAAAAATAGGCATGGCTCCCTGTAGAAAAATTCCCTAACACACTGTCATACATATGCAACATGCAATCACATCACAAGCATAATGCAAAAGAAAGATGTCGGGGTAGGGCAACAAATCCAACAAAGAACAATAGCCAGGCTTCAAAAACATTATCTAGCACCCTAAATTCTAGCCTAGCACACCATCTACCGAGAAAGTGCATCGACTTAATATATAACTGAGGGTTAAGTCTGAGTATAGTATGACTTTGACGGGGTCTTCATACCGGCCCCACCCTAAAGATCTGAAGGATCTAAAGGGTGTCACGAAGAGCGGTGACACAAGTTAGATCTATTAGATCTTTAGCACAATCATGCTCGTGTCAATCCCGATGACTTAACTCGCATTGCTCACTGGGATCAACCCAGCAAGCAATGCTGTTAAGGCATCGCGACCAACACGAGGTCACTCTCCTAACGAACCTGGCTCGCTATCCATGCAAACATGCTAATGCAAATGCTAATGCAAACAAATCAAAACATATAAGTAGTGACAAAGAGTATGCCATGAAGGCCGTGACTCGTAGAAATGGGCATGCCATAGTGGCAGGGGCTCGAAAAGAGGATATGTCGGTAAGGCAGTGACTCAAAGGTGGGCATTTCGTGGAGGTAGTGGCCCAAAAAGAGGGTATACCGGTAAGGCAGTGACCCAGAGGTTGGCATGCCATAGTAGCAAGGGCCCGAAAAGAGGGTATACCGGTAAGGCAGTGACCCGGAGGTAGGAATGCCGTAGCGGCAGGGGCACGAAAAGAGGGTATGCCGACAGGACAGTGACCCGAAAGAATGTAACTCAAGTAGATGATATCGATCATGCAGACAAACATGTACATGCACATACACAGCATGTAAAGAAGCAAGTGGTTGGTCGATCGAGATGGAAAAACAGATCAATCCAATGTGCTGTACCAACCGAGCCCGGGTAGCCGGCTGAAACACAAGTGATGTGACCAGTTCAGGATAACAGACCAAGCCACAAGTGGTGTCAACCGGTCTGGGGCAACTGATCGATGCACAAGTGGTGCAAGTGTAAGAGCAAGTGCAAGATACAAGGTGCAAGTGCAACATGTTAATGTAAGTGCAAGTGCAAGTGCAAGTGCGATATATGACATACAATATGTAACATGCAAGACATGCACATGCAAACAATGAGGTGCATATGACCACATATGATAGCGAACCACACTCGTACTAACAACCTCACATGGGGAAAACTAAGGTTTAGACCCTTGGATATGTGCCACCGTCGCCCCTTACTTTGGTGAGGAAATGTGAGGAGTTTCTCCCCGGATCTCCGAGAGGCAAACTCTCCACGGTATCATGAAATAGGCTAGCTACAAAGCTTTTCCCTTTTCGTGAACTCCTCCAAACTTTGCAAAGCGAGCCAGCTACAAAGTTTCTCTCGCTTTGCCAAGTCCGACCCCCTAGCTTCTCCAAGTAAAGCTGAGGAAACCCAAAGCAAGGGGAGTGAGGGAATCCGACCCATCTGGACTTGTGCTAAGGCTCACAACAAAAAAGGAGACACTCGGCTCTACGGGGGATGTTTGGTTACACATAGGAAGTCCTAACCTAACGACTCACTATAGGAAATTGACGATCAATCACATAGCTACGTTGATGCACCGACCCATGCCGACGCACGCACCCCGTGTGGGCAATCGAACCCACATGCCTATACACCACTAAACCTAGGGCTAGCTATGAGTTTAGGGGATCTCACCACTGTGAAGGTTGTGGATGCGTTCTCTTTATGCTGATGGAAAACCCACACTTCCGTTTTGTGCGCCAGTATGCCTCGCAATGAATCATGCAATGAGATATATAGGAGGTTGTGAGGTACGCAAAAGAACCCAAAAATAATAATTTTGGCATATAAACTAAATAACCAAAATATACCTTCACGAGGGAGGTTGTTCGATGACGGCGAAGGAGGGAAACCTATGCAGTAAAAGACGCACACGCCTCCTCGAACAGCGGCAACACTCGCTGTCCGGCGACGTCAAAGTGCTCAGGGGAGGTATCCAGCCGCCGGGAAGGTAAAATTGCAAGGTTGGCGGGGTTGGCTGAGAAAAATAAGAAGAAGAAGAGGAAGAAGAAAGAGAAGAAAAAGAAAAAAAAATTAGGAGAAGAAGAAGAAATGGAAGAAAAAGAAGAAGAAGAAGAAGAAGAAGAAGAAGAAGAATTAGGAGAAGAAGAAAAAGAGGAAGAAAAATTGGAAGAAGTGGAAGAAAAATTGGAAGAAGGAGAAGAAGAAGAAGAAGAAGAAGAAGAAGAAGAGAAGAAAAAGAAGAAAAATTAGGAGAAGAAGAATAAAAAGAAGAAGAAGAAGAAGAAGAGGAGGAGGCGGCGTCGAACCTCGCCGGCAAGGAGTAGAATGACAAGAATCTTGGCGAGGGAGCTTAGGCAGGCTTCACGAGAGAGAAGACCGAGTGCTCGGGCAGGTTGGCTGGAGGTGGCGGACGGACGACTGAGGGAAGATCTTACGACGGTGAGGAGCTCTGGCCGGCGAGCAGGGCGTGAAGGCCGGCGGTCCGACATAACCGCTAGGATTCGTGAATCCTCCCTGTGCGATCCACGTGCGACCGGGGATAGTGAGGAGAGAGGGTGCATTTTTAAAGGATAATATATATATATATATATATATAT
>JXCR01090540.1:51389-74527 GCA_002079205.1 Phalaenopsis hybrid cultivar
TATATATATATATAATAATAATAATAATAATAATAATATTATTATTATTATTATTATTATTATCTCTCCGCATCTTTTTTTTTGCCGAACACGTTATCGTAGTGAAATGAGCTTCTCCCCTAGGTAAAATCGACGTTCTGGACGCACTGGTGTGGCATGTTTCATCGTTCGGGGTCGTTCAAACCACTTTGTCAGCAAACGAGTCCAAAATGAAAATTTACGCATTTTTACCCCGTATTCAAAGTGTTAACGACATGGACGCCCTCCTTAGGTAATATCGATGCCCCCCGAGACACATGACATCAAAAATGATGCCAATAAAGGACTCCCAACAAGTGTGCTGTGCCACTAAGGCACAGTGCAATTGTTGGAAGCATCCTTAAAGGAAAGACTCTTCTGGTAGTTGAAGTGACATCCTAGGAGAAGACTAAAGGAATCTCAACCAGGCCATGTAAACTGGATAAGGTATGGTCAAGGGTGTGACTAGCCAGTAGAAACCTGACCAACCAGATAAATGGGTTCAGAGGCCTTAGAGGCATGACCTAGGGAGGTGGTTCAGAGGCTGTAAAGGCATAACCACAAAAATAGGTTCAGAGGTCATAAAGACATAACCTAGAAAATAGGTTCAGATGCCATAAAAGAATAACCTAGGTAGGTGGATCAGAGGCCGTAAAGGCATAACCACAAAAATAGGTTCAAAGGCCATAAAGGCATAAACTAGGGAGGTGGTTTAGAATCCGTAAAGACATAACCACAAAAATAGGTTCAGAGGTCATAAAGACATAACCTAGAAAATAGATTCAGAGGACGTAAAGGCATAACCACGAAAATAGGTTTAGAGGTCGCAAAGGCATGACCTAATGGATCCCAGCCAGGCCAGATAAACTGGACATGGTATGGTTGAGGGAAAGTTTGCCAGACCATATTTGAAATGACACATCGATCTGTCTGACCACAATCAAAACAACAGAATCGATGGAAACCCCATACATGACCTCATTCAAAATGGTAGGGGAGAAGGCTTAATCATCTCGTGTGACCAAGTCTTCTGTTATGTTTCCCTTGAAAGAGATCCAGATTGCTAGTCTAACTGATCTCCTTGAGATGAAACACCCATCACATTAATCAAGTGGCTATAAAGCACAACATATCCTGATTAGAGGTGGTGATCAAACCAGTGACTATATAGTATGGCTGACCGAAAAGGATGGTTCAGAGGCACTGAAGGCATAACCAAAGGGTGGGTTCAGAGGCCGTAGAGGCATGACCCATGGAATGTCTAAAGACGGAATAATCTCATAAACCGGCCCAAAAGGGCATGTGGTTCGAGAAGCATCAAAGTATAAAGCTATAAGAAGCCAAAGGTGTTAAAAAACAAGATATCCTCATAATATAGCCGACCCTAAGGTCACATGGCTCGAGGAACATGGATAGAAAGCCTAAGAGTGTCTGAAAATAAGACACACTCATACTGAGCAAACTACAACGTAGTTGAGCTTGAGTGACATCGAACATATGGCTATATAAAGCCGAAGACGCTCTCATAAAAGAACCGGCCGAAACGGGCATATGATTCCAGAGGCTTCAAAGCCAAATGACTACAAAACCCGACATGCCTCAAAATGAGGTCTTATAATCAAGGGTCGGCCAAGTGAAGGAAATAGTTCCATTGATCAGAACATCAAATGATTACGAAGGTATATACCCCGATCAAAATAGTCTAGGAGGTATGTATCCTGACCAAGTATCAAATAAGGTAGAAAGTATGTATCCTTCTCGAATATATCAAATGACGTAGAAGGTATGTATCCTGGCCGAGCAGATAAAATAACGCAGGAGGTATGTATCCTGGCGAAATTTTAAATGAACACTCATGCGGCATAACATCCTGAGGTATCACGCTCAAAGTATACTCGGACATCCAAGTAATCCGACTGAACATGGATCAGTGGTAAAACTGATACAACATGTCATTCAACTTGGCAGACAAAACCTACCAAAGTAGTCAATAAGAAGATATGGTTATATGAACAAGATGGTCTAACCATAAGAGTGCTTCCATAAGCATTAATCTCCACTGTGGTTTATGATCCAGAGAACTTACTATAAAAATATTAAAATATTTTGAGTTCATTTGATAACTTAAGTTGATTTTTAATGATAAATACCACTTTTGACACTTAACTAATTTTTTTAAAAATCAAAACATAACTCAAAAAATTATGAAACTTAGTTTTTTGAGTTCTCCGTGATCATGGATATTTTATAAAGATAAAATAATATTTAGAATAAAAACTTAACTTTTAGCATATTTTAAATATTTAAAAATTCATAAAAAAACAAAAATAATAAAATTCATGGAAATGTTCTAAATGGCTTCTTGATCACTTAGGAACAATTAGAATATGTTTCCTGATTTTCTAAATAAAGATATTGAATTTCAAAGCTTAAAAATAATTTTTAAAGGCTATGAATTTTCACTAAAAATAATGCCAATAAATCAAATAAAATTCAAAAAAATATAAAATCTTCTCCTCCTGATTTTCTAAATAAAGATATTGAATTTCAAAGCTTAAAAAATAATTTTTAAAAGGCTAAAATCACTAAAATAATTTCAATAAATCAAAGAAAAATATGAAAAATATAAAATTTGCTCCTTTGATCAATAAATCAAAGAAAAATCAGAAAAATATAAAGTTTTCTCCTCTGAGTTCTCTGACCTTAGGGAGATCTTTCAAAAATACAAAACTTAATTTAAAAATCAGAAAAATATAAAATTTTCTCCTTTGAGTTTTCTGACTTTAGTGAGATTTTTCAAAAATACAAAACGTAATTTTCATCACTTAAATCAAAGAAAAAATCAGAAAAACATGAAATTTGCTCCTCTGGGTTCTCTAACTTCAGAGAGATTTTTAAAAGACACAAAAATTAATTTTCATCATCTAAAATGTTTTATTTTTATTAAATAACGCAGAGCTTAAAATAATTCTGATAAATCACAGAGAATTCAAAAAACCATGAAATTTGGTCCAAAGACTTCTCTGATCTAGGTCTAACTCCAGTAAAAAATCTCAAAGCATTAGAATTTATCTTAGTGAAGTTAGGAATTTTCTTTGAAAATCCTATTTTTGCATGAAAATAATTATATAAAATAAATTAAATTCTGAAAAATCATATTTTCTCCTTTGATGTTTTAATTGACCCACGAGTGAGGTAAGATAAACATTTAAAGTCATTTGAATTGAATTTGACAAATTATGAAGTGTTAGAGCATTAGGGGCAAATGTGTAATTATGGAAATTTAGCCTTAATTAACATTTAGACTTAAGTCAAGGAGGGAAATGGGCTACCTCTGATCTTAATCAATTTATTTGATGTTTGGAATACAAGGGGTTAATTGGTAGAAACCAATCTCACTTTCTTAATTAAGTTAAAAATTTTCAAAATTATTAAAATTTGAAAGTTTATTAAAATTAAATGATCAGGGACATAGGGGTATGACTTTTGAAGTCAATAATTAATCAATTTAATACCCCTATTTTGATTTTCAAATAAAAATTCAAATTATGAATCATGACCACTTAAAGCCTAACCTTTTCAAAACTAATTAAGACACTCACCTAGGTCTTAAGGGCTTAGTGGTGACTTAGGCCAAATCAAAATCAACTAAATGAGGATTAGAGAAATAAACCTAACATAATAAAACAACCTTGAAACACCACTAAGCCTAAATAAAAAAATTGGCTAAGTGTTCAGGTTACACCAACTTGCCCTTTAAGGAAATTCACTCACATGAAACACCAGTAAGACTAATTAAGAAATTGGCTAAGTGTTCAGGTTACACCAACTTGCCCTTTAAGGAAATTCACTCACATAATCATAAATTAAATGATAAATGATAATTACCCCTTTCTTAGGGATAATTAAGACATCAATGTTCATTGAGCATTAGTGATATTCATAGGATGAACCATTAAGCAACATAATAAGTTTAACTCGATGCATTTCACCAATTGGCGAGAGGGAGGCTTGGACCCGCTTCCTCCAACAAACTTGTTGGATACCTCAGAGGTCTATTAAACTTAATATACTTTGCTCAATGAAATCATCCTTAATTAAACTTTTAAGGACTCATAAAATACAACATAGAGTTAGGAAAACCACCAAAGCTTTACTTTTCTTGCTCTTCATAAATGCCCTCACATGCATTTTTAAGTTTTAGGTGGTGGAAACAACATAGAGTTTGGAAAACCATCAGAACTTTACTTTTTCTGCTCTTCATAAATGCCCTCACATGCATTTTTAAGTTTCAGGTGGTGGAACGAGAAGACTCACCCGGTACGCTTTTATAGTTTATAGTACCGTCTTTCTTGTGCCTTTTTCTTACATGCTTTATGCTTACATTATTTCTTTTTATACTTGCATTTACCTACATGTATGAAAATAACATAAACTTGCATGTTAAACCAAAACCAAAGCCCAGAACCAAAACTAAAATCAACCAAGATAAAATTCACCCCCACAACATTCAGATTATAAAACAACTCAAAATTTAATCACAAACATCACACAAAACTACAATTGCAACTAAATTAAAATATAAAACAGCTCAAAATTTAATCACAAACATCACACAAAACTACAATTGCAACTAAATTAAGACGTCTCTATCTGATGATCGAGAATCCCTCAGAGGAGGTAACCTACGGTTGCTAACGAGGCTTCCCACAGTCTTGATGATCGGGAATCCCTCGGAGGAGGTAACCTACGGTTGCTAACGAGGCTTCCAATGGTTTAAATGAAATCAAAATTTAATCACAAACATCACATAAAACTACAACTTCAACTAAATTAAGATGTCTCTATCGATGAATCGGGAATCCCTTAGAGGAGGTAACCTACGGTTGCTAACGAGGCTTCCCATGGTTTAAATAAAGTTATGGAACTCATTAAGTTGGGTTTAGTAAGTTCATTTGGACTAAGTAAATTCAATAGAAAATAGTGGTGCCGGAATGAGGGAACCGTAGGATCCTAACCGGTGTCGCTCTAATCAACTTTAATATGCCCCCATAAAATTTAAAGAACTTCAACCATAGGGCCACTTGATTTGATATCATAACTTGACACACTAGAAAACTCAAACTCATCGCGGCAAGGAGCTTGGAGCTAGCATGGTGGGCAGCATGACCATCTTCAATCGCAAAACCTATCTTTCCCAGCTAAACCAATCTTCCTTCCTAAGACTTAAACAACAAAGCCATAGGACTTCGAGGTTGCTTGCTTATGCAACGTAAATCCTCACTTTTGTACAGCCCTGCTATACAATATAAGCCCTAACTCGTCTTAGGATTTTGAGGTTGTCATTTGTCACGACCTAAATACTCACATCTTTCAGGCTATTTGTGCGATAGTTTCACACAAATGTAAGCCCTAACTAATAAAATTGGCAGGATGAAACATCTAAATATTTCTCCTCAAAATTAAAGCCAAACATTAGGATAGCTTGGGAAGTCACCGGGGTTCTCCTCTGGATCCATGACATCCCCTAGTTCTTCCTCCTCTGTATTCTACAATAAAATCTTCCAAATTTGGCAGGATTTGAGGTACAGTGCTCTTTCATTTTAAACTATGAAAAATATGGGGTCAGTTTGATTTCATACTTCAACGTCCTTCCGAAGCAAGTGACTGGATTTCGATTTCGGTGACCGACAGCTTCTTACGGGCAACTCCCCACAAACCCCTGAAATAGCGCCGACAGCATCTGGCGACTCCGCTGGGGACGAGCTTTTCTCTCCATACAAATCAGGAAATATTATCTCCACACATCGGTAATGTGTCCATGCCCCTCTTGGACCAAATTACCCTTCTTCCATTGGCATACTTTACCCATTTATGTATTGGCAAGGTACAATCAACTCCTTGGACTTCAGGACTAGCTGTTCAACCATTTTTAAACAGAGGGGTTCAAAAGACCTTTATTGACTCTTTAAATTTTTCTGTGGGGTTGGACCCCCAATGGGTGTGTCGGTGGACTAGTTCCATCTGGGCATTTTCTGCCACTGAATAGGTCCCGCACTGGGTCCTAAAATATTTCATATCTCCCTTCCAAATTTGATTTGCAATTCCGCAAATTAAACCAAATCGTGTTGTGCTGCGCGCACTTTGAAATTTTCTTATATTAATTAAATTTTACACTTTTTTAAACAAAGATGTTAAAAATACCCATAAATCAAGACCAGCCCGGTCTACAGATCAACCTCTATTTTTAGTGCTTGCACTAAAGATTATGAGGTTTTTGGCCATATAGCTAACCTTAAAATTTTATGTTTTTAAAGCCTACTGCGATGGCCTACCTGACACTGACTTTTTTGTGCAACTTGCCAACAAGTCACGAAGCTCGAAACATCGCTCCTACCATAAAATTTGGAGCCAGATCTGAAGATCTCGAGGTCATCCTCGGGAAAGCCTCGTTTGTGGTAATGAAGATCACTACTCTGAAAATACTGGAGCCATATGCAGAGTTCAGTTTGAACTGCCTTCAAGACTTCCCTGCCTGCAAGAAGGCTAAAGCTGCTGCCGTCAAGACACTCACCAAACCTTCTATCCCCGCTGCTGATAAGGGGAAGGAAGTGATGATCGTTGAGGATCCGACTGAGGGATTGACTTTCCGACCACCTGTGTTTGAAATCAGATCAAGTTCACGGACTGTACCACTAACCCGAACTCAAAGGAGGAACCACAATAGAAGAGTTCGGAGGGCCATTAAAGCCCAGGCTCTCTATGAGACACACGGTGAGGAGGAACCTCATCAAGATGAAGAAATGCTATCAGAAATTTATCTACTCCTGCGAGGAAGTAGATTCCATCCTCTGATGGATACCGAGGGATATGAGAGTACCCAGAGGATCACTGCCGCATTATCGTCACTTCATGGACATAGTGAGGAGAGAAAGAAGTTCACTCCTATCGCTCGAGTTAGTGTTGTTTTCAGAAGGCTTGCTACCAAAGAATGATGTTTGGTTAGTGAGTTACTTAAACGAGTGGGAGATGCAATTTCTCCTTGCATGAAGAAGGAAATTTTGAAAGGCGTCAAATCCGCTAGATCATCCCGTAAGACAACTGGAGCACCGCCTACTCGCCTTCACGTTTGGCTCCGCTTAGGGAACGGCATTGATACCGCTGTGATTACTACTGATCATACTGCCACCATTACCACAGGTCATCGACCGGCTAAGTCGAGACTGGGTCTGAAGATCTTAGCCGTCATTCCTGCAATCCCAGAGATAAAAATAAAGTGATTACCTGACATTGTAGCCGGTCTACTCCACTGGGAGCATACCTTCCCTCGACATATCGATTTTTATACTAAGAAGCCCCGTCCTGATACATCATCGTCGAAAAAGAAGAGGGTATGGGACCCAAGGTCGCTACACCGATACAGTTCAGTGAGCCTGCAAGGCAGGAAGTAAAACTAGTGCCTGAAATATCTGACATCGTCGCGACAATAGCCAGCGAGATGGAGGAATAAGAGAGGATATCCAACAAGGTCCTCCAGATCTTAAAACAATCAAGGAATCAATAATTGACGAGAATGTTGAGAAACTCATGATTGATATTTCTGAGTTAGCTCGAGAGAACGGAGTTTCCGTCAGTAGTGACAATGAAGATTTTGATTACAATGATTACCCGGAGTAGGATTTCATGGATGTCCATGTGATCGAAACCAGAGCTACCACATCTGTGCGTGAGGCTAAACCTCACACCAAAGAGAACACAATAGATGAGCTATGTAGGGTTATCCTCCTATGGGATCAGCAAGTCAATCTACAGGAGAAAAGTATTGAAGAGATGACTGCAGCTATGACCTCCATGGCTACCATTCAAGGGCAATCACAAGCACCGAGATTGGCTTCTCCAGAGATTAATCAGCCAGAAATCATACACATCACGGATGAAAGAAGAGAGGCTACTTCAACAGACAAAGATGAACAACCAAAGAAAGATTCTCCATAAAGTGCCATGCCTTAAAAGGAATTCAAGCAAATGGTTGAACAAGTGTAGGATGCCTTTGCCCAATCCAAGCGCGGTGCATCAATTTTGAAAGGTAGACCTTACCTAGAGGAGTTCAATGTCATACCTTTTCTCAAGGGTTTTGTGGCCCCAAACTTCAAGATATTTGATGGGACTGGAAATCCCATACAACACATAGCACATTTCCGAGCCAGTTGTGGAAACACGAGAAATAATGAAGCTCTACTCTGCCAGCAATTCGTCAGTAGCTTGTCAGGAATTGCTTTCGACTGGTAAGCTGACTTGCCCAACGGGTCAGTTAAAACATTTTTTGAGTTGGAACAGTTATTTATGAAAAGATTTGTCGGGGCGCAACATCATGTGTCTATTGGAGAGCTCATGATGGAGAAACAAAAGTCCAGTGAAACTTTGGCAGACTATATTTTGAGGTGGAGAAACCTTAACATGAAATGTGAACCTCAGCTACAGGAACATCAAGCAATTGAGATTCTACTCAAGAGCATTCATGGTCCAGTAGCTTTCATGCTTAAAGGACTCACCATCAAATCCTTCGAGAAACTACTTAATAAAGCCAACAGTCTTCAAGAAGAAATGAAACACATGGAACAACATGAAAAGGCTAAGGTAACCAGAGTGTTCGAAAAGAAATCAGGAGTAGTAGCGACTGCTAATAAAGAAAAGCAGCCGATAAAGATATATGCAGAAGAACATCGCCAGTCTTTGTCACAGTACTCTCAGAAATAGAACAGTCAATCCAACCAACGGCCGCCTCAGGAGAGATCACCTCGAATAGTGGGTAAAATAATATCCCTGTTAGAGCGACATAAAGTTCTGTATTCTTTCAAGAATGAAGCCATACCTAAAATATTCAAAAGCCTGATGAAGAAACCAGAATTCAAACTACCTGATCCAAAGAAAGAAGAAGTAGATAAGAAGAATGAGCCAAATTATTGCCCATACCACCGGTTGATTGGGCACACTATAGACAAGTGCTTCGTCTTTAAAGACTGGCTCTAGAAGAACCTCAAGGAAGAGAACATTACAATCCCAAAGGAGTATTTGAGAGAACCTGAAAAAGGTTCCATTAACATGATTTTAGCTGAGTCAATCTCCTCAATTAATCTGTATACTGAAACAGATGGATGGAGTACAACTTGGGATGAACTCAAGAGGGTCCTTAATCAAATACATGATTCATCAAAACAAGCTTCAACGAATCCCAAATAAGAATGAAAGGAGGTATGGAGCAGATCGTCCAAGAAAATACTGAACAAGATATAGTCTGCATCAAAACAAGCCTCCATTCAGGGACCACAACATACCGAGCTCGAGATGAAGATTTTGCCAGGAGATCTGTCATCGTCAAGGAGAAAGAACAACAAGAAGAAAAACGCCACTGCCAAGATTGATAGCACGGGGGGTAGGATAGGGGCTGCCTCTACTAGATTGGTTGTCTCGGATTTGGGGAAGAAAATCCTTGAACCCTTAACTTTGTATGATTATCTTTTTGTCCCTCCGGGGTCTTATGAAAATAATGATTGTGATTTTGGCTACGTTTTGACTATTTTTGGTGATAGCATTGCTGATTATGACCGATCTAGCTTGATCTCAATCCCCAAAATGATCCTCAAATCGTACTCGAGTCTGATGAACTTGTTGTCAAGTCCAAAGAAGGCATCAATGATATTGCTTATGACAACACCGATAACGAGGAGCCAATTCTCAAGCATCATGGTACACCGCTCGCCATCAACTTAGATCTTATCGAAGGAGAGGAAAAGACACCGGATGATTCAACAATGATATCTCAATAAGAATAAATCACAGAAGTTAACTTAAGGAGTGAAAAAGTGTTACCACCAAGATTAGCTCCAACAGATAAAGGAAAACAAATAATGACTCGAGAAGAGATACCCCCACCTCCACCAATGGAAGAATCACATGATCAAGATAAAATTGGAGGATCCTATAAAGTAGACTATAATATGCTAGCTCATCTTAGGAAGTTGCCTGCCCGACTAAGCATCTACGACGCTCTGATCCTGTCAAAGGAGATGAGAGAATCTCTGGTTACAACTTTGCTTGATCCAGAAATTTGCTTAGCTCAGTTGGCTAGCACATCCTCAGATGAAGTTTGCTCATTGAGAGAACAGTCAGAGGTAACCGTCACAGATGAAGACTTGCTGCTCGGTACCGTCGACCACAACCGTCCGCTCTACATCTCCGTCAACATTGGCAGATTTGTGTTATCTAGAGTTTTAGTGGATCCTGGAACATCTCTTAACTTGATGAGCCTGCGGACATTGGCGTATTTGGATATTGAAGTTTAAGAGCTTACGGTCAATAAGATGATGTTAAAAGGATTCAACTAAAAGGGAGAAATAGCTCTTGGATCAATTACATTACTTATGAAGGTTGGAAAACTTGTGACAACTGCTAAATTTCATATCATCGACGCCGAGACCTCTTTTAACACTCTATTGGGTCGACCATGGATTCCATGAGCATAACATGGTGCCTCATCTCTACACCAGTGCATCAAATACCGCAAAGATGGTCAAGAAAACTGCATCAAGGGAGACCTACAACCACTTTCAGTGCATTAAGTTGGTATCCATGAAGATGCTGCCTGCTACGCGCCTCCAAAGAAGAATGTCTTCTCGTGCGAGATTTTGACAAATAGAAATGAAGATTCAGAAGAATCACAAAGAGGAAGCCAAACAACTCCGCTTCAACAACCTTCTACCACTCCTTTAGAACGAGTTGGTGGAGGTTTTTCTAGTTCACATACCCGAGGTCGAGGCCGGGGACGTGGACGAGGAAAGATCAATTTAATTGTTGAACGGACTAGGCCAACCATCAACATTGGTGATGAAGACAGTTTTGAAGATGAGATAATGATGACANTGAAGGTCTCAGATTTGGTACAGTTGGACCAGTAGATGATTCTGAATTTTGCATGGTTGTTACTAGTGAGTTAGAAGAGGATTGTCTCGATGTAGAGGATGACTCTACTGATGAACCAATAGAAGATGCTCTGCCAGAATTTGAGGAAGAAATTAAATCCATTATTGATGAATTGAAAGCGATTAACCTCGGTACTGAAGAACGACCCCAACCTACATTTATAAGTTCCTTACTTGATGACGAAGAATCTGCAGAATTGGTTAAACTATTTACAGAATTCAAAGATTGTTTCGCATGGAGCTATGATGAAATGCCAGGACTGTCAGCAGAGGTTGCAATCCATAAACTTGGGGTGGAAAGAATATAACCCCAGTAAAACAAGCTCCCAGAAGAATGCGCCTTGAAATAGAGCAACAAGTCATTGCGGAGGTGAAGAAGTTGATAGATGCCAACTTTATGAAAGAGGAGCAGTATCCCATATGGTTGGCTAATATTGTACCTGTTAAGAAGAAAAATGGATAGATCCGCGTTTGTGTCGACTTCAGAGATTTGAACAAGGCATGTCCAAAAGACGAGTTTCCACTACCTATACCAGAAATGATGGTGGACATGTCCAAAAGATGAGTTCCCACTACCTATACCGGAAATGATGGTGGACATCGCTTCAACACATGTGCCTTCATGGACGGATCGTCGGGATACAACCAAATCAAGATGGCTCCTGAGGATGCATCGCTACATGAGTTCCCACTACCTATACCGGAGATGATGGTGGACATCGCTTCAACACATGAAATTTTCTCTTTCCACTACCTATACCAGAAATGATGGTGGACATCGCTTCGACACATGAAATTTTCTCCTTCATAACAAATTTCTACTCTCCATACCAGAGATGATGGTGGATATCGCTTCAACACATGAAATTTTCTCCTTCATGGACGGAACGGGATACAACCAAATCAAGATGGCTTCCGAGGATGCAACACTTACAACTTTCAGAACACCGATTGGAATTTTCTGCTACACAGTGATGTCGTTCGGCCTAAAGAACGTCGGAGCAACATATCAGCGTGCAATGACAAAGATTTTTGAAGACCTCATTCACAACCAAGTAGAATGCTACGTAGATGATTTAGTTTCATCAAAAGTAAACGGAAAATAGACCATTTGTACGATTTGAGGATCGTGTTTGAACAGTTACGACGATATGACCTTAAAATGAATCCCTTAAAGTGCACCTTAGATGTTACCTCCAGGAAATTTCTAGGATTCGTTGTCCGTCATCAGGGATTCTAGATCGACCCGGATAAGATTAAGGCTATCTTGGAAATGCCTCCCCCTAAAACCTTGAAACAACTACGTTCCTTCCAGAGAAAGTTAGCATATCCGAGACGCTTTATTTCTAATCTCTCAGGTAGGTGTCAGCCTTTCTCGACATTAATTGAAAAGGACGCCAAATTTATTTGGGAAGAGAAATGTCAGCGGGCCTTTGAGGTTGTTAAACAATATTTAATGACACCTCCTATTTTGGCAGCCCCTATCCCAGGGAAATTGTTGATACTTTATACCGCTGCTTTGGATGACTCTCTGAGAGCCCTCTTAGCCTAAGTCAATAATGAGGGTAAGGAAAATGCACTCTACTACTTAAGTCGTCATCTAATACCGACGGAGAAAAGGTATCCACCTATTGAAAAGCATTGTCTGATGTTAATTTTCGCCGCCCAAAAGCTTAAACATTACATGCTTTGTCATAAGATGACCCTAATCTCGAAAGTTAATTCATTGCAATATCTGATGACCCGACCAACACTCTCCGGACGTTTGGCAAGATGGTCAATGATATTATTGCAATTTGATATAACTTTTGTGTCCTTCCGTGCTATCAAAGGACAGATACTAGCAGACTTTCTCGCTGCACACCCACTGCCAGCTGGGTCCTCTCTCAATGCCGAGTTACCAGACGGGCAAATACTACAAATGGAGTTCTCCAGTACGCAATGCGGGGAAATGTACTTCGATGGCGCTTCATCAGCCAGGAAAGACAAAGGATCAGGCACAGTATACCAGGTAAAGCAGGGATTCGTTTGATCTTTGTTACTCCAGATAAGGGTATGTTGAGGTTCTCATACCACCTAACAGAGACGTGCACCAACAATGAAACAGAATATGAAACTTTAATCACCGGATTGAAAATGACAATCTCAATGAATATAACAAGCATTGCCATCTACGGTGACTCCCAACTCTTCATTCAACAAGTCGCTGGACAATACAGAATTCTGAAACCAAGACTAGCAGAATATCACTGATACACAATGAAGCTTCTGGAGCAGATTCTCGAGATGACTTTCTACCGGATTCCTCGGGGGAGATAATGCCCATGCCGATGCTCTAGCAAAACTTACTAAAGAAATGGCGTGTCCCCCGGAGGATTCCATCGAAGTCACGGTGCAAGGAAGACGAGTATTGTCTTGGAACGACTTCGAAACTCTACACAAGCTTGGAAAAGAAGAAACAATAAATACAGTTGCAGACATCAACAAAGATTGGCGCAAGCCATTAATAGAATATTTGCATACTGGAAAGCTACCAGAAGACAAGTCTGAGGCGCACCACATCACAAGGAGGGCTATGTCTTATGACCTGGTAGGAAATGTTCTCTACAGAAGATCATTCGACAAAATGTGGCTACGGTGTTTGAGCAGAGCTGAAGCACATAATATTGTCAAAGAGGTACATGCCGGATTGTGTGGTGCTCACCAGTCAGGGCCAAAAATAAAAATGAGCATAATGAATATGAATATGCAAGATCTAAGAGTGATTGATAAGAATGTCAATCTTTAGAAAATCTTTCCAGAAAAAACCAAATTTTGTTATTAATATTTGCAAAAGATTTGAAAGCACCAAATCTTTTCATATAAACAACATTATTCACCGCAGTAACCATAGGCTCTAGAATGCTAAGAAAGTTTAAATTATAGGTACGAATAAGATTTTGAAGTATATTAGAAGCATTAGATTTTGTAATGCCTCTAATATTCCAAAATAAAGTGTTAAACTTCATCAATAACAATCTTTCCCCTGTTAGATCTACTAACAATAGTCGTTTCAGGCTTAAATGAGCATGTAAAGCTTTAGGATTAACGTAACTCAGTTCTCTGTATTCTTTAAATTTCCTTTTTTCTGGATGATCTTTAGATCATCCAATCCTCTTCTAATTCCAAATGAGTAAGAGCAGGACCTTCATTAGTAAAAGGACTAACATGCAAAATCAATTATTTATCAACTTGCAATTTCCCAGAATGGGAATGAGAACCATTGAAATTATCATTCCCCATCCCATTAAGAACCAAAATTCCAGTATCAACAATAGTTTTCAAAGTAATAGTAGAAGGAGGAATATCATTTGCAAGAATCAAAGAATTATCTACTAATTTGGGAACAATAGCATTGTTCAAAGATCCCATATCAACATTGTTATTCACATCTGAAATAGAGAATTCATTAATATTTAAAGACTGTAAAGAAACAACGGCATCTGCCTTATGAAGTTGGTTAATCTCAAAGGATTTAGTTTCTACATTCAAATCATTTTGATTTTTATCACTACTATTTTTATATTTCCGTAATTTAGGATGAGAATTGTAACAATGAGAAATGAGATGTCCAAACATTTTGCATTTTGTGCAGTAATGTGGGACAAATTTCATCTCAACTTTCTGCCAATACCCATCATTTGAATTCCCCATCCAAATAGAATCATGAAAAGCAGAAGTAACATCGCGCTCAACCAATATTCTAGCCATCGAAGGTCTGGACAAATTACTCGTAGCCACATCCATTTTCAATGGCTTACCATAAATTGATCCCAAAGAATAAAGAACTTTAGGATTCAAAAAATGAAGTTTCAACCCTGGAAATCGTATCCAAACAGGCACAATAGGAGTCTCTTCTATAGGAATGAAACCAGGGGTCCATTTAAGTAGCTTCAGATAACACTTCTCAATGGTCAAAATCTTTTTTGCAAAAAGAGAGGTACAGTCCTCTTTTAATTGCAATTTTATCATCAGGTTTTGATTATCAATCAAACCCAGATTCCGTCCCCCCATAAGATGCAAATCAAAAAAGAACTTCCGAATAACCTCCAATTTAGGATGAGCAAAAGCAAATTTACCGATTAAAGTATACTTTAAAGGCCCAGTCAGTATTTCTGTATCTTCTTCAAAAAAAAGAAGTGTAGGTTTACCATTCTTACGGGAAGCTTTTTGAAGCAAACCCCCATTAGGGTTCTTAGTAAGCTGGCCATGAAAACCTTCAGAGAAATGAACTTCTCCCATGCCGTAAGGTTGACCTGTAACCACATCTTTGAACGACGGAGCACCCGGAGCCATGGTTTAAAGCTGGGTAGAGAAAATCCAGCCCAAACTTCCGAAAAATGAAGAAAACCTAAGAATGAAAACGTCGAGGAATCAAGTCGCTCCAAGAAAGCCATTAGCTCCGGTTTCTTCTCTCTGTAGGGGTGCAACACGAGGACTTCCCAGAAGGTCACCCATCCTAGTACTAGTCTCACCCAAGAACACTTAACTGCAGAGTTCTGATGGGATCTGGTGCACTGGTGTTAATATGGTCACACCAGTTATAATAGTTATAATAGTTAAATAATCTGAGAATTTATTTAATTCTAAGCAAGTTATAATAGTTATCTCTTTTTTATGATTCTTGGTTTAATGGTTTATCTTTTAAACATTATTATGATGATATTATTTTTACTTAGTTTAATCTTCTTCATTATGACTTACTCAAAGATGTTATTATTGATAGCGGATGAAACCTTTCTAATTTTAATAATGTTACAGATTATTGTCTTTTTTCTCTTAACAAAATTCCTATTTCTTATGGTGATGCTTGTCTTTAGAATCAGAAAAATTGTTATTCGCATAAGATTATTTATTTTTTTTAAGATTCTTTTCCCTGTGTTGACTAGTTTATATTGGTTTGATATAAAGGAATTTTTATTAAGTTTGTCTATCACACTTGGAAAATTATTCATAAAGGAATGAGTACTTGTGACATTCTTTCACCAAGAGGGATGAATTTTAATAATATGAGTGCTATATGTGGTAATTATTTGGAGGCTCATGACCATCATTATTTTGAATGTTATTTGTCGATTCACTTCTTAATAATTGTGTGCTTAATGAATTTTTTTTATCGCTCCTACCAAACTTTTATAAGTTTTATACTTTTTTTATTTTATATCTTACAAGTTTCATAAAAGATTTCATCTTCTGCATGTGGAAGTTATCATTTTTTATATTTAGTTTGAGAGATATTAAAAAAATTTTAAAAAAAATTCATGAGATTACAAGAAAACAACAAATTAGCTTCAGACTCAATTTCGACGCAAAATTAGCCGCTAGTTTGCATCTATTGATCATTGCTCATTGTTTTAAGATTGAAAGTTTCAATGCAGAAGAGTTTCATTTAGTCATTGATGTTGATTCGACGTTGTAGCATCGGATTACCGTTTGCATTGTTCTGACACTAAATTTACTTATTAGTGTCTGAATATCGGACCCTAATTCCTATGCTTAAAGAATTTATGCAGGCTTAACATCTGTATAGCATCAGAATTTTCTGATGTTACTAAGTTTCTTAATAACGTCAAAAAATTTTGACGCTATTTCGGATGCAAAAGCCTTAAAAAGGCCCCCTCCCGACTCAAAGTTCATTTCCGTGAAAATTCTTCTCTGTGCAGTGCAGGCAGCGAAACTAACGACTCCTAGATGAATCTGACAAAATCCGATGATTTTGGTCACTTTGAGTGACTTCAAGTACATTTCCACTGGCCAAATCTCATATCTGGCGCGATGAACCCCTTCCTTAAGCTTTTGATAAGTTTTCTCTTGAAATTTTGTGTATTTAAGTTTTTATATTATGTATATTATTTCTTTAGGTGTTAGATCTTTAATGCATATGGTTTTTTTATTATGTGAAAATTCTTTTTTTTGTTTATTTTTGAAATTTAAATTTTAGGTGTTAGACGGATAAATACATAGGAATTTTGTGACATGCATGCATATTTTATCATGTAGATAAGAAAAAATTAATACGTAAGAATTATTCAGCATGTAGATAAGAAAAAAATTAAATTTAGGTGTTAGACAATAAATACATTAGAAATGTGTGGTATGCATGTAGAGAGAGTGTGTGAGAGAGAGACAGGGAGAGGTGAGTTAAAGTTCAGAAAAAGGTAACACTCGGTTTGATGGGTGTAGGAATTGGGAGTTTTTGAATCGTAGCGAAGTGGAGGAAGATGGAGTGGGGCATCAATTGGAGAAACGAGGATGGTAATGGGGAGAGGGATGGGTCGACATGTTATATTTTTTTTTTATGACTCACATTTATTTTAATAACTTATGAGATTTATTTTGATAACTTAAGTTATTTATTTAACTCCTAAGTTATGTCATAAATTATGATAACTTATGATATTTATTTTGATAACTTAAGTTATTTATTTTTATAACTCATAACTTATGAGAACTTATGATATTTATTTTGATAACTTAAGTTATTAATTTTCTTAACTCATAACTTATGTCATAACTTATGGTAACTTATGATATTTATTTTTGTAACCAATGATAACTTAAGTAATTAATTATCTTAACTCATAACTTATGTCATAACTTATGATATTAATTTTATAACTCATATAATCCCTTAAATGAATAAAAGTTATTAACTTATGTCATTGATTTTAATAATAAAAAATTAATAAATTTGATTAAATTATCATAAATCTTATTGGTTTGTAACCCCCTTGATGGATGATGGTTAAATAGGGCATGATTTAGAGAATGAGTCATCTCTCTTCCTAACAAACCCGATACATTTCCCACCATCAGAAAGTTTCAAGGGATTAGGAGAGAAACTTAGTCTCTTCAAGATCAAATTTCTTCAAGATAAAACTTTATCATCATGAATACATGTATGTGTTACTTTATTATGGATATGTAAAAATCTTGAATTTAAAGATCTTGGCTATTATGTATTTTTAGAATTTGTGTCAAAGTTCAAACATAATTTTCTAATATGTGGTATCAGAGCCATGAATTCATGATTTTCATATAATTTTATTTATGTTAACTGTATTAAATTTCCGTTGTAAATTAGATCTTGAATTAGATCACTAATACTAAAGTAAATTGATATGATTGACATTATTATTTATTTGATGTTTATGTTATGTTTAATTTGTTAGTCACCAAAGTGACCAAATTAGTAAGTTTAATAGACGTCAAATTAAATAAATTCAATTACTTACGAGTACGTGATGCTTGTTATAAAATAATTTAACATTTCATTATAAAAATATTAAAATTCATTGATTATAAAATATTTCTAGATCGCTCAAAGGTTGATCATTTGTTTTATAATCTTTGAATATAATTGTAATCTATTTATATACTTAATTAAGATATGTTTATATATCCAAAGATAATAGACATATCTAATTTGAGTATAAACAATTACTAATTATATTAAATTTAAGTCAAGCATCAATTATGATTATTATCGTGTATTGTTATATCACCCAAAAGAGATTTCAATACACTATTATTATTATGACTATTATTTTAATATGATTTTATATCAATATATATGTAAGAATGTTCAAAGAATTAATGTATGAGCATGTTTTATTTATTTGCAGTAACTACTCCTGTATCTCTTTATTCGCAAGCTACATCTGTTCAAACTTTCAATGGGCTTAATTTCTCTGAATGGCGTGAGCAAGTCCACTTTCACTTTGGTGTTTTGGATCTTGATTTGGCACTCACGATAGAGAAACCCCTTGTTCTTACTGATTCTAGTAGTGCCGAGCAAATATCTTTCTATAAAGCTTGGGAAAAATCAAACAGATTAAGCTTAATGTTTATGTGAATGATTGTAGCAAACAACATAAAGTGTACATTTTATAACACTGAAAGTGCTAAGGAAATTATTAAATTTTTTGAGAATTGTTCTCAGTCTGACTCTGCTGATAAGTTTCTTGTTGAGACACTATTGACTACGTTAACTAACATGAAATTTGATGTTTCTCGTACTATGCATGAGCATGTCGTTGAAATGGCGATCATAGCAGCAAGACTTAAGACCCTGGGAATGAAAGTGAATGAATATTTACTTGTGCAATTTATCATTAACTCCTTGCCTTCTGAGTATGGTCCATTTCACATGAACTACAACACTATGAAAGATAAGTGGAATGTAAATGAACTACAATGTTGCTCATTCATAAAGAAGCAAGGCTTAAGAAAGGTACAAATCACTCCATTAATCTCATGGGTCACAAAATAAAAGCTATAAAGAAACTTGGAAAGAAGAATGGAAAGGGCAAGCAAGGACCACTAAATATTAATGTGTCGCCTGCCCCAATTTACAAAGAGGAACATAAAGGAATTAAGTGCCACTTTTGTAGAAAGCCTGGACATTATCAAAATGAGTGTCGAAAGCACAAAAACTGGTTCCAAAAGAAAGGGATTCCTTACAACCCAAATCATAAACCCAAATGAAAAGTTTGTCTTCATGGGAAACCGAGTCAAAGTGTCAGTTGAAGCTATTGGAACCTATCAGTTGATTTTAGATACTAGACATCATTTAGACCTTTTTCAAACCTTTATGTCCCATCTATTTTTCGTAATTTGATTTCATTGTCTAAACTTGATTCTATAGGATACTCCTTTAAATTTGGAAATGGTTTTTTCGGTTTGTTTAAACACAATCATCTCATAGGTTCTGATATTCTTTGTGATGGCCTATATAAGCTGAAATTTGATAACATTTTCTCTGAGACTTTGATGAATTTGCATCATAATATTGGTACTAAACGTAGTTTTATGAATGAAAGCTCAGCTTATTTGTGGCATGAACGTTTGGGTCATATATCCAAAGAAAAAATTGAAAGATTAGTAAAGAATGAAATCCTTAATGAAATGGATTTTACTGACCTTAGAATTTGTATGAATTGTATTAAAGGAAAACACACAAATCACACACTTAAGTAAGCCACCACAAGAAGCACACAGCTCCTTGAAATTATACACACTGATATTTGTGGACTTTTTAATGTTCCATCTTTTGGTGGAGAGAAATATTTTATCACCTTTATTGATGATTTTTCATGTTATGGGTATGTCTACTTATTGCATCAAAACTTTGAAGCTATAGATGCCTTAAAGGTATATATAACAGAGGTTGAGAGACAATTAGACAAAAAGGTAAAAATTATTAGGTCTGATAGAGTCGGTGAATATTATGGAACTTACAATAAATCTGGACAATATCCAGGTCCATTTGCTAAATTCTTTCAAAGTAATGACATATGTGCTCAATAGACCATGTCAGGAACACCACAACAAAATGGTGTTGCAGAAAGACAAAATTGTACTCTAATAGAAATGGTTAGGAGTATGATGAGTAATTCTTCTTTACCCTCATCATTGTGGATGCATACTTTAAAGACCGCTGCATATTTATTAAACAGGATTCCTAGTAAGGCAGATCCAAAGACTCCTTTTGAACTGTGGACAGGAAGGAAACCTATTTTAAGGCACCTGCGTGTTTGAGGTTGCCCAGCAGAAATAAGTTTATATAATCCACATGAAAAAAAACTGGACTCAAGAATAATCATTGGTTTCTTCATTGGTTATCTAGAAAAATCTAAAGGGTATAGATTTTATTGTCATAACCACAATACAAGAATTATTGAAGCTGAAAGTGTCAAGTTCATTGAAAATGGTGAAGTTAGTGGGAGTTTGGAACCACATAAAGTGGAGATCCAAGATTAGGGTTCAAGTTCCTTTACCCAAAATTTCTTTTCAAGTTGTTATTCCTACAATTGTTGAACAATTTGTCAACTTATAAGAACAACAAATATATGATAAAATACCCCATAATGAAAATGTCACTAATGAACCTACATTAGATGAACCATATGAAGTAGTACCTAGAAAGTCTCAACGACAAAAACGGTCTGCTATTTCCAATGATTATGTAGTTTATCTTCATGAATCTGAATTTAACTTAGGATTCAATGAAGATCCAGTTTCATTTTCACAAGCCATGAAATGTGCAAATTCTTCTAAATGGTTAGATGCAATGAATGATGAGTTAAAATTGATGGATCACAACAAAGTCTAGGATATCGTTAAATTGCCTGAAGGTTGTAAAAGAGTCGGGTGTAAATGGGTCTTTATGACTAAGCGTGGCTCGAATGGCAATATTGAACAATATAAAGCGAGACTTGTTGCCAAATATTTCACTCAGAAAGATGACATTGACTATAAAGAAACATTTTCTCCAGTTTCTAAGAAAGATTCATTTAGAATTATCATGCACTAGTAGCTTATTATGATTTGGAGTTACACTAAATGGATGTGAAAACTGCCTTTCTGAATGAGAATTTAGATGAAGAGGTCTACATGAGTCAGCCTGAAGGATTTTTGGTTGAAGGAAATGAACACATGGTGTGTAAACTTAAAAAATCAATATACGGACTTAAGCAAGCTTCCCGACAATGATATCTTAAGTTCAATGATATTATCTCGTCCTTTGAATTTAATGAAAACACTGTTGATCGGTGTATATATCTAAAGGTCAGTGGGAGCAAAATCATGTTTCTCATTTTGTATGTTGATGACATCTTGCTGGTTATTAATGATCTTGTCTTATTATATGAAACCAAGAATTTTCTCTCTAAGAACTTTGAAATGAAAGATATGAGTGAGGCATCCTATGTGATTGGAATTGAAATATTTCATGATAGATCACAAGGTTTATTAGGGTTGTCTCAGAAAACATATATCGAAAGAGTTCTTAAGAGATTCAATATGGAAGGGTGCTCAGCAAGTGTTGCTCCAATTCAAAAAGGAGATAAATTCAGCCTTATGCAGTGTCCAAAGAATGATTTGGAATGTAAACAAATGGAAAAAATTTCTAATGCATATATTGTTGAAAGCTTAATGTATGCTCAGACTTGTACCAGATCAGACATTAGCTTTGTTGTCGAGATGCTGTGCAGGTATCAAAGTAATTCAGGAATAGATCATTGGAAAGCTGTAAAGAAAGTTTTAAGGTATCTACAAGGAACAAATGACCACATGCTCACTTATAGAAGATCTAAAGATCTTGAAGTGATAGGATATNCAATATAGACCTCCATAATTCAATTTTTTTCTGAACTATTGTTTTGTAGTGATGCTTTAGCTCAGTGAGCTTCATTTACTCTCAACCTAGCCAACTGTTAAACTGTATTGTGATATGGTACTACAGAAGTAGCCTAATAGAACGATAGGGTTAAGTCACACTAATTTAGGAAAATAAGGTTTATTACTTCTGGATTAGTGTAAATGCATTGGAAACTTTCTAATGCTAAAAAAATCTTCGGATTGAGGAAATAATGTGTATTTTCCTAAATGTCATCCATAGACCATCGAGAGGGGGAAAGTATGAAAATCATTCTTGATTGTCCCTCTTATCCCGATCACTTAGTTAACCATAGATTTTTATGATTTAATTTAGGGGAGAACTTTTCACTTGAAAGAAATCACCACTACTTTTACTTATGTTTTAATTTTTGTAGAATTTAGGATTTAGTAATTTTAAAATTCACAAAAAACTTCAACCCTTCAAGTTTGAATTAATTGAAAATTAAACATGTTCATTGTGGGATCGATACACATTCTCTTTTTCCATATATTACTTGATCGACATATACACTTGTATGATTATTGGTGTTTAACTACATTTCTTGCATCAAAGTCTCTAGATTTTATAAGGTTTTTAAAAAATGATAGGTCCTTTTCTTCCACTTGATTTATCACTACAAATGCATACACAATAATATATAAAAGCTCAATTTTTGAAATTGGTCTTATTTATCTCATTTCTTTGTCTCTTACAAAGTAGTAAACTTGTAAATCAGTAGAATGCTCAACTTTAGTAGATTGAATTTTAGATTCTTATAAAATATTTTCATACTCATCAACATGGTCTTCTTTATTGTTCATCTCCACCAAAATTTTATCAAACTTGTTAGCTTGAAAATATTATAGCATTTCCAAAGCAAATGCAATAACATCTGAAAAACTCTGGCTATGAATGTGGTCTTATTTCTTTTCTTTCTATCT
>JXCR01090540.1:77599-93158 GCA_002079205.1 Phalaenopsis hybrid cultivar
ATCTGTGTGAATTGTATTAAAGGAAAACACACAAATCACACACTTAAGAAAGCCGCCACAAGAAGCACACAACTCCTTGAAATTATACACACTGATATTTGTGGACATTTTGATGCTTCAACTTTTGGTGGAGAGAAATAATTTATCACCTTTATTGATGATTTTTCACGTTATGGGTATGTCTATTTATTGCATAAAAAATCTCAAGTTATAGATGTCTTAAAGGTGTATATAACTGAGGTTGAGAGACAATTAGACAGAAAAGTGAAAATTATCAGGTCTGATAGAGGCGGTGAATATTATGAAACTTACAATGAATCTGGACAATGTCCAGGTCCATTTGTTAAATTCCTTCAAACTAATGGCATATGTGCTCAGTACACTATGCCATGAACACCACAACAAAATGGTGTTGCAGAAAGGCAAAATCGTACTATAATGGAAATGGTTAGGAGTATGATGAGTAATTCTTCTTTACCCTCATCATTGTGGATGCATGCTTTAAAGACCGCTGCATATTTATTAAACAAGATTCCTAGTAAGGTAGTTCCAAATATTCCTTTTGAACTATGGACAGGAAGGAAACCTAGTTTAAAGCACCTACGTGTTTGGGGTTGCCCAGCGAAAATAAAGTTATATAATCCACATGAAAAGAAACTGGACTCAAGAACAACCAGTGGTTTCTTCATTGGTTATCCATAAAAATCTAAAGGGTATAGATTTTATTGTCTTAATCACAGTACAAGAATTATTGAAACTGGAAATGCTAAGTTGTTGAAAATGATGAAGTTAGTGGGAGTTTGGAACCACATAAAGTGGAGATCCAAGAAATTAGGTTCAAGTTCCTTTACCCAAAATTTCTTCTTAAGTTGTTATTCCTACAGTTGTTGAACAGTTTAACAACTTACAAAAACAACAAATATATGATCAAATACCCCACAATGAAATTGTCAGTAATGAACCTACATTAGATGAACCACATGAAGTAGTACTTAGAAAGTCTCAACGACAAAAACGATATGCTATTTCTGATGATTATGTGGTTTATCTTCATGAATCCGTATTTAACTTAGCAGTCAATGAAGATCCAGTTTCATTTTCAGAAGCCATAAAAAGTGAAAATTCTTCTAAAAGGTTAGATGCAATGAAAGATGAGTTGAAATCGATGGATCACAACAAAGTCTGGGATGTCGTTGAATTGCCTGACGGTTGTAAAAGTGTCGGGTGTAAATGGGTCCTTAAGACTAAGTGCGATTCGAATGGCAAAATTGAATGACATAAAACCAGACTTGTTGCCAAAGGTTTCACTCAGAAATATGGCATTGACTATAAAGAAATATTTTTCTCTGGTTTCTAAGAAAGATTCATTTAGAATTATCATGGCAATAGTAGCTCATTATGATTTGGAGTTACACCAAATGGATGTGAAAACTGCCTTTCTGAATGGGGAATTTAGATGAAGAGGTCTACATGAGTCAACCTGAAGGATTTTTGGTTAAAAGAAAGGAGCACATGGTGTGTAAACTTAAGAAATCACTATACGAACTTAAACAAGCTTCCCGACAATGGTATATTAAGTTTAATGATACCATAACGTCCTTTGGATTTAAGGAAAACATTGTTGATCGGTGTATATATCTAAAGGTCAGTGGGAGCAAAGTTATATTACATATTCAGTATGTTGATGACATCTTGCTGGCTACTAATGATCTTGGTTTATTATATGAAACCAGGAATTTTCTCACTAAGAACTTTGAGATGAAAGATATGAGTGAGGCATCCTATGTGATTGGAATTGAAATATTTCGTGATAGATCACATGGATTGTTAAGGTTGTCTCAGAAAACATATATCGAAAGAGTTCTTAAGAGATTCAATATGAAAGGTTGCTCAGCAAGTGTTGCTCCAATTCATAAAGGAGATAAATTCAGCCTTATGCAGTATCCAAAAAATGATTTGGAACATAAACAAATAGAATAAATTCCTTCTGCATCTATTGTTGGAAGCTTAATGTATGCTCAAACTTGTACCAGACCAGACATTAGTTTTGTTGTCGGGATGCTGGGAAGGTATCAAAGTAATCCAGGAATAGATCATTGGAAAGCTGCGAAGAAATTTTTGAGGTATCTACAAGGAATAAAGGACCACATGCTCACTTATAGAAGATTTAAAGATCTTGAAGTGATAGGATATTCAGATTCAGATTTTGCTCGATGTGTTGATACCAGAAAATCAACATTTGGCTATCTGTTCCTTTTGGCTGAAGGAGCAATCTCATGGAAAAGTGCGAAGCAGACTATCACAACTGCTTCTACTATGGAAGCTGAATTTGTGGCTTGCTTTGAATCTACAATTCAGGGTTTATGGCTACAATATTTTATTTCAGGACTTGGAATTGTCGACAGTATTGTCAAGTCGTTGAAATTTTATTGTGATAACTCCGCAGCAGTCTTCTTTTCCAAAAACGACAAGTATTCCAAAGGTGTTAAACACATAAAATTAAAATATCTTGCCGTTAAAGAAGAAGTTCAGAAACATATTGTGTCAATTGAACATATTAGCACTAATCTCATGATTGTAGATCCTTTGACAAAAGGGTTGTCAACGAAGACATTTAACGAAGATGTCGTGAGAATGAGCATTACCAAAATCCTTTATTAGTTTTATGCTCTTTATATTTTGACATTTTGGGCCCAATTTCTTGTTTCTGATATTTATAAATCTTGTTTTTATCGTTAGTGTACACTTTATGTTGCATGATGTTCAACANTTCAGGGTTTATGGCTGTGAAATTTTATTTCAAGACTTGGAATTGTCGACTGTATTGCCAAGCCGCTGAAAATTTATTGTGATAACTCTGCAGCAGTCTTCTTTTCCAAAAATGACAAGTATTCCAAAGGTGCTAAACACATAGAATTAAAATACTTTGTCGTTAAGGAAGAAGTTCAGAAACATAGGGTGTCAATTGAGCATATTAGCACCAATCTCATGATTGCATATCCTTTGATGAAAGGGTTGCCACCGAAGACATTTAACGAACATGTCGTGAGAATGGACATTACCAAAACCCTTAATTTATTTTATTCTCTTTGTACTTTGACACTTTGAGCTCAATTTTTCTTATTTCTGATATTTATAAATCTTATTTTTATCGTTAGTGTACACTTTACCTTGCATAATATTCAACAAGATTTGTCTTTTAATAGACATTGTGGGACCATGATGTTAATTCTCATTATGCTAAGTATGTAATTGATATTGTGGTACATGGAGGGGACTGTGTTGATAAATTGATGCAAAACCGCCATGATTCATATTAATTTCATACTTATTAAATAATTTATGATTTAACCAATATAAAGAAGGATTTATCTTACATTTTGTGCAACATGTTTTGCACTATTAAAATTAAATGAGCCAAGTGGGAGAATGTAATATTTTTTTATTTATGGCTCACATTTATTTTAATAACTTATGAGATTTATTTTGATAAATTAAGTTATTTATTTAACTCATAACTTATGCCATAAATTATGACAACTTATGATATTTATTTTGATAACTTAAGCTATTTATTTTCTTAACTCATAACTTATGAGAACTTATGATATTTATTTTGATAACTTAAGTTATTAATTTTCTTAGCTCATAACTTATATCATAATTTATGATAACTTATGATATTTATTTTTGTAACTCATGATAACTTAAGCTATTAATTATCTTAACCCATAACTTATGTCATAACTTATGATACTAATTTTATAACTCATGTAATCCCTTAAATGAATAAGAGTTACTAACTTATGTTATTGATTTTAATAATAAAAAATCAATTAATTTATTAAATTATCATAAATCTAATTGGTTTATAACCCCATTGATGGATGGTGGTTAAATAGTGCATGAAATAAAGAATGGATCCTCTCTCTTCCTAACACACCAGGTACATTTCCCTCCATCAGAAAGTACAGAAAGTTTTAAGGGATTAGAGAGAGAAACTCCATCTCTTCAAGATCAAATTTCTTCAAGATAAAATTTTATCATCAAGAATACAGGTACGTGTTACTTTATTATGGATATATAAAAATCATGAATTTAAAGATCTTGGCTATTATGTATTTTTAGAATTTGTGTCATAAAGTTCAAACATGATTTTCTAACATGGCACAAATCAAACCACTCGAAGTTAATCAAATGGCTCACAATTGTCCTCATCACTAATTATTTTAATGACATACTACATTCTCTAATTAGTCTACAAAAATGATTAACACAATATAAGAGTATTTAACTTTTATTTTGTACAAATTTGAATTGTGCACAAATGTAATATATTCTGATGTGATTCTCGTTTATATCAAACTAAGAAGAAATAAGACTCATTAATTTTGTTGAGGAAAATAAACATAATTTTGAGTGAAATAAAATAATTGTAATTATCACCCTAGTTTGAAGGTTGGGCAGAATCATCAGTCTTAACAGATTAAACTAGTAAATTCACCTACTAAATCATAACAAAAGACATGGCTTTTTTAAATAGTAGACCTGTCATTCCCTTACTACCACTAAAAGCTCTCTTTGCATCTTGCATGCCCCCTCTTTGCCACTCCTCTTCTTATCTCCCTCTCTCTCTCATTCTCTCACAATGACTTTCATCAAACCTCACACAATAGGGTTTGGCTGTAGAAAGATCGATATGCAGCTTACAAATTTATATAATTATGTGACTTATATTTTTCTAATATGATCGAGCATGCTAGGAGCTTGACCGAGAGCCATCCATTGAAGAGTTTCATGTCCTCACACATCAGCACCCTGACACACGGCAGTGGGTATTCGACCACATGTCATCATGTCAACGTATGTTTAAATATTTAATTTTCTTCTATTTGTTTCGGGGAGGTGGGGGGNTGTCAATAAATGTTTAAAATTTATTTTCTAGGACTACTAGTAGCTCCGGGAGAGACAAAGGAAGATGAGTAACCAGACCTCACCGGCGGCCAATAGCAGTGGTAACTAGTCTACCACTGCTCAACCCAATTTTGAGTTGTGGACGTAAGCGGTGGGGAACAAGAAGGGGAGGTTGTAAGGCATGGGCGCAAAGGGAATAGCATTTGTAACCGAGTGCTCTTTTGCAGTACTAGGAGGCCCTAGCTCGCTATAAGCTCAGCATGAGAAGATTGTCAGACAACCCATGATGATGAATGAAGAGCTCTGATAGATATGTTTAGGCCAGCAGAGAGTAGAAGATGGTCTAGCACGCCTGATAGAGTTTTGATTGTCGGAGCAAGCAACATATGAGTGTTGTTGAGGATGTGGAGGAGGATTAGGATTAGTTTTTTTATTATTTCTTTGTTGATTTTCCCCAACCATAAGAATTGATTATATGATTTTAAATTTGTGTCTTTTTACTAGCTTCTTGTTGTTGTTGCTAGTGGAGGTTGTTTCTTCCTTTTTCATAGATAGGCTAACTTGGAGAATTGCTTTTTGTGATTTGTTAGTTGTTGACTTTATTTTGGTTATCCTGTAAGATGCTATTGTTGTTCTCTTTGAAGATTTACTTCAAAGATGTTGTGTGTATTTCTGCTATTTATGGATTTCAGAGTCTTCTTCTCGTCATTATTAAGTGTTTTTTCTGATTAGCAATTGTTCTATTTTGATGGTTCTATTTTTTTTGTTATTTTATCTTCTTGTGGCTGATTGCAACTGTTCACTTGAACTCTAGTATTTCTCTTTTGTTTATGTTGTCTGGGATTGTTGTTCCTTTTTTAAAGTTGTCCTATATCGAGTTTTGTTGTATCTCCTCTTTTTTTTTTTAGAATAAAGTTAAGCATGGCTTAAAATTTTTGTCCCAAAACAAAATCTCAACCAGTCTCTATGAATATCTCACACAGTAAACTTCCCTTCCATAAACTCTTTACAAAAGAAAAAGCAAGCAAAATATACCAATACTTTATGCAAGGAAAAAAGAGTGATAGAATAAACTGATAACCATCCATCTTCATACAACAACAGAAAATTAAATATAAAACGCCCTTCAGATCAGCAATCTAACTCCATTTTGAACACAAACTTCTTCCATAGTAAAATAATGTTTTCCCCACAATATTAGATGACACACATTGGCTGTTTTTATTACTATAGATAAAAGCCACCAAGACAAACTCTTAATGAAAGGAAAACCAAACTTGTACTATCAACTGCTCATGCAGTGCCATTCTCTCCCCCGTGTAACAACAGCTGATCAAAGTGCCAAACTCCATGTCCTTTGCCAACCCTTCTCAGCTGAGCAACATACTCCGATATCTTCTTTATGGCCTCAACCTAATCAATAAATATATAAAAAATGAAGAAAATTTTAGGTTTATGTTAGTTGATAATTTAGTCTAAATTTAAGTAGAAACATGGAAAAATCGTGCAATTATTTATAATTGCCAATTTATTGCAACAATATAAAAAAGAAAGTTAAAAGTAGGAGTGTAATTGAGGCTCAGCTCGATAGGTTGCTTTAGAGGTTTAAAGTTAAAAAAAACTTTTAGTAAAATCATCTACAACAAGACAAATTCAAAAAAACCAAAAAACAAAAATTGGAAAGAAAAAATTTTATGATAAAATATTACAAAGAAACATTTAAAAACTGTTTTATGNGTTTTCTTTTTTATGCCAAGTAACTAAGACTAAGAGTCTGTTTGAGATAATTTAACTTAATTGTAATTGTTTGAAGAAACAGTTATGAAGTTGTTGTTCTAAAAATTGTTATAGATACTATAATTTTTTTTCCAAGAAGACTAACCACTTAGCCAGTCAAGCTGCAAAAGGCAATTTTTCATCATGATTTTTAAAAAAAATAGGCAAAACTAACTGTTTTGGGAAACAAAAAAATACCATATGACGCAACACCGACCTAAATAATTTAACTGATGAACATCTGCCGGCGTTTCTTCACAATTATTTTTTGTTACTAAAGTTGTATTTATTTGTTTTCAATAGCTATGACTTCCCTCACAATCCAACAAAGTACATTCCTTTTTATGGAGGGGCAGAGTACCACGATTATCATCACTACGTTGGACGCCACAGTCATTGTAACTTTGCATCTGTTTTCACCTACTGCGATTACATTTATGGAACTGATAAGGTTTGCTGGCTAAAAACTTATGAACTTATCGTAGAATCATATCATTGAAATCAAATTCTATATTTTTCACGCAGATGTATATAGCTTGTTGAAGCTTTCACTAAGACTTTGCTTTGCTGTCTTTCAGGGCTACAGATATCAGAACAGCAAACTTGCCAAGGTAATGAAATAAGTCTCTTCTGAATAAGNTATTAAAAAAAGTAAGAATTTCATACATACATACCACTCAATTCTTATTTATTTATACATCTAACACCTAAAATTCAAATTTTACATACATACCCACCTTATTTATGCATTAAAGGTGTATTTTCACTTTCAAAAGTTAAAATGGTGATATTTTGTATGTTATAAGTGGGATTTGGTGTAAAATGCAAAGTTTAGAAGTTAGATTTGTAAATACTTAGGTATTAGGTGGTATTACGTATGTAAACAAATCAGTGAAAAAAGAAAAGAAAAGAAAAGAGAATAAAATAGAGGCTTCACCTGCTCTTCAAGGAACTCGCCTTCAATGAATTGTGTTGTGTTAGGGTCATTGCAACGTGTTGCTACCTATTCATTCATATCATCTACATCACTATACAATTCTTTATCATAAAATAAATGAAAGATATTAAATATATATAAGGATACTCACACTGTGTAGATAAAGGAGCTTCTCATTTACAAGCCTCTCAAGGGACAACGCCAACTCCATTGCTACAGCAACGGAAAGATGAAAGCATTATTGTAAATGAAGAATATTAGCACCAAATGGAGATGATTTCTCGAAGTTTACATGTTTACATTCATCCCACCCAAATCTATCATATCACATAAAAAATACAACCATTTTTACTTTGAAAAGTGAAATACACATTTTGTTGCCTTAATCCACAAAACTTTATATTAATTATTTTACATAAAATCATTTTCATAATAGATCTTTGTTATATAACTAAATTGCTTGTTCAAAAGATCCAATACTTTGAGTAATTTAACGCCATACTAGATTGCACTCTATTGTTTCTTTAATGAATGACAAGATTTATTTTATGTATTTAGCACAAACTTGAATACGATATGTATTGCATATATACATTTAAATTAATTTAAAATAACCTTTACTTGAGTTCGTTGCTAAAAATTGAAGGAAGGTTGAACTAGTGCTTAGAAAAAGAGAGACAGATGACTGAGTTTAACATAACTAAATTTAAAATCGAGCTAGTAAAATTTGAAACATGTAATGAAGTATTTCACAATATACAATATTGTGAACTAGTAAATTTTGTATTCATTTATACACAATGCTTCAAAATTTTAAAATAAATGCTTTTTATTACATTTGAAAATATGTGAAACTAAAAGTTTTTTTGAATAACTTTTAAGTGCTTTGGTATAAAGCTATGACAAAAGAAAGAAAACAATGATCCAGTGATGGTAATCTCTGGTAAAAGTTCACAACTGTTTAAAGTTTGTAAATATAATTCCATTACAAACTTGACCTTAAAAGCTTATATAAAAGAATACAAAAGTTTGAGGCTGGTTCAAGTGTATATTCCAAGATAAAAATAAATAAATAAAAGATTGGAATATAAATATATTACCATGGAGAGCATCGCCTTTCTCCTCATTTTTGAACTCACTCAATGGCATCAGTATAGATTGGAGCTTCACTCTACCACCACGCTTGTTCTGGTTTAAAAGCAGCATAACATATTAGCAGCCAACGATGCTTCTTTCTTGACATATCTGACAGCTAACTTTTCATATTTACATGTATAACACTCAAATAACACAGAGAAGATAATCTTCTTTTTAAAAGTGAAGTACTTTTTTGATGCGCAAGTTTTAAAACAAAAACGTTATAAATGGAATTACCAAACTTAACTATTAGATATGTAAATACATAAGAATTACTGGGTATGTATGTAAATTTCCCAAAAAAAATATACCAATTTATATATTCACAAATCACCTGATATTTCATCAACTTCTCAGCATGTTCTCTCTCCTCCTCGCTCGATTCCTTGAAGAATCTAAGTAACAAAAACCCATAAAAATAGACCAAAATAAACGCAGAAGAAAAAAAGCAAGAAGAAGGATTGGTGATTTTAGGCCTACTTGGCCATGCCTCTGAGCGCAACATCGTCCCGATCGAAGTAAGCAAACATTGCATGGTAAACGTAGGAAACGTTGTATTCAATGCTGCAAATTTAAATCAAGTCTTGAATCAGACATAAATAATATTGGTGTCAACTCAAACAAATCAGAAAAAAAATGGTATTATGAGGAGTATGGATAGAACCACTCAAATTCAAGTCAATAACGAAACAAACATTTCCCTCATTTATGGCCAACTACAATCAACAAGGCCCACAACTCAGATAACCCCCAATACCCGATCTCTACAGTCAGTCAAAGTTATTGCAACTCGCAATTGCAGCCTATGTGATCAATTACGACCAAAATAACTCACAACTTTTGCAGCTTTCTACTATGTTCATTGTGGCCAATCAATGCTCCTAAGACAACCATCTGTGACTCACAATCAACTATTACCATAACTTTCAACTATTGTCTATAGAACAAACTGGTGCCATGGATACCGTTTACAACATTCACGGTGGACTAATGTCTTCATAACAATTGACTACGGCCCTTGCAACATTTTATCAGTGAGAACTACACTCATTATTAGGGGTATAAACGAGCTGAACACGAGCAAGCCCGGGCTCAGTTCGTGTTCGGCTCATTAAAAAATATCATTATTTATGCTCGACTCGTTTATATTCCGAACATTAAAAGTTTGTTCGTGTTCTGCTCGTTTGCTTAATGAATCGAGCACGAGCCGTTCGCGAAGAAAGATTGTTTTGACAGCCTTAATCACACAACTGTAAAATGTTAAGGGTTAAGGCGAGATTTAAATCTTTCTGGTTATATTAAAATATTATTTAAATATAATTTAATATATATTTTTATTCTATTTATGAAATATATATATATATATAAGTGCACGTTCCGTGGTCTGTTGGTGGAGCAGCCTCTCCGAAGATCGTAAGTCCCGCAGGCCCCGGGTTCAAATTCTCTGGTGGCGCAGTGTCACCTTAAGCGAGGTTGTACTCGATTTATTTGCATATCGGGTCTCGCCCCTAACTTAGTGGGGGTTGAGCCCATATGGTGGGTTGGGGACCTCACGCCCAACCAATTCTTTAATATACATACATACATATATATATATATATATACATATATATATATATATAAGTTTAGGAAAATGTGAAATCAAACTGACCTCATATTTTTCATAGTTTAAAGAAAAAAACACTCTACCTCAAACCTTATATCTATCCCGAAGGATAAACACAAGACTTGAGGATGAGGCTCGATTAAATAAACTAAGAAATATATGAAATCCATTTTTATTTTCTGACAAGTTCCCATATTTAATATGAAGAATTAAATATGATTTATATTAAGTTGGGTTCAAAAAAGCTTTCTATAAGGGCAAGCCCCTATAGTTAATTACATCTTAGATAACCGAGGTCACCTAAGAAAACTCTCGATAAAAATCATGAAATATTATCTTCAAGGAATTCAAAAGGATGGGACTTCTAAATGAGATCGATCAAAGTGGTGTGAAAGGGAAATGGGTCAAATTTGGAACAATTATTGTAGAATCCAGAGGAGAAAAAACTATAGGATATCATAGATCAGGAGTAGAACCTCGGTGACTTCCCAGTCTATCATATTGTTTGGCTTTGGATTTGAAGTGAAATTATTTAAATGTTTCATCTTGCCAATTTTAATTGTTCAGGGCTTACATTTATGTGAAACGATCTTAGAAATAACCTGTAAGATGTGAGGATTTAGGTCGTGATGAACGAATATCTCGAAATTTTAAGACGAGTTAAGGCTTATATTGTATAGTAGAGCTGCACAAAGGCAAAAAGATAAGGTGAGGATTTATGTTACATTAGCAAACAACCTCAAAACCTTATGCTTTGTTGTTTAATTTTAAGGAAAGATATGTTGTTGTAGTTCCTCTTTCTGTTGAAGATGGTCATGTTGTCCACAATCCTAGCTCCAAGCTCCTCGTCATGACAAATTTAAGTTTTCTAATGTGTCAAGTTGTGATGTCAAATCAGATGTGCTTATGTTTATAGTTCGTTAAATATTTTGGGTCATGTTAAAGTTGATTAGAGTGACATCGGTTAGGAACCTCTGGTTCCCTCGTTCCGATACCAGTATTTTATATTGGATTTAAATAGTCCAAATGAATTTACTAAACTCATTTAGGACTTATCATATTTTTTCATTAATCATCTGAGGTCGAAGTGTGACTACCCCGTTGCTCATGGAAACTTAGCAATTTAANAAAACTTTATTCGTGTTTAACTCGTTTATATATTGAGCGTAAAAAATTATTCGTGTTCGGCTTGTTTGCTTAGAAAACGAATCGAGCACAATCTTCTTAATGAGTCGAACACAAATTGGTCGCGAACAACGAACCGTTTTGATAACCCAACTAATTACAGCTAGACTACGACTATTATTGATAAACCACAATTGTACATTGATAATGATTAACTTTTTAACTTCATTTTTCCCAATTTAGCATAACAATGGACATATATACTCATCATTCATAGTGAATTATTTCTATTGGACTAAACTGCGTGTTTTTTTTCCATTTCCAAATGTTTACATGCAAAAATCAAAGTGTCGTCCTGCTTACTGTTTAAATATTTCTGAATATGTGCTCAAGTCTCTTACAATGCCAAGAACCTAAATAATCACTCTAATTAAAATACATCATAATTTTGTAGTATGTATGTAAAAGTTATAGAATCGATTATAAACACAACTTTGCACAGCAGAAAAAAGGCACAAAAAATCCAAAAAATCCCATATCTGATGAAAGAGAAAGGGGGCTGGTTTAAATAGTCCGCATAACTCGTAAAAATAAAAAAAAAGTAATCTAAAACAGAGTAATTTAGAACGTCTCACTTGATCTGCTCGTTGATCGCAGCTTCGCATTCATCGAAGTACATCTGACGGGCGAGCGACTTATCAGGCGAGGAGGACACCAGCGCGAGCTCATGCTGGACTTCCTTAAATGGATCAAAAAAAAATCCGGTCGAAGCGCTGTCGCTCTCACGTCCAGTAGCAGCCACGATTCTCGCTGCCGACCTCCCCACGATGGGAATCTTCAAAACGCCGGCCATCGGCGCCCGCCGGCGAAAAAAAGCTGCCGGAAAAGAAGCGTCTGATAAAGAAGAAAGAACGGAAAGAGCGGAGGACGACTGGAGAAGCATCTTCACCACAGGTGGAAGCAGAAATCAGGAGAGAAGATGAAGAGTATTGTTTCGGTGAGATGAATGAGTGGCAGAGAAAGGTTGATATAGAGGCGGAAGGCCGACGGAGCATGTTTGCTATGTGCAACAGACGGCTTTGATGGATGACACGTGGCCGATAGATATCGATCGGCGGAACGAGCGCGTGGAGGGCTCGTGCTCTCGTGCTCTGTTGGCCTGCCACCACANGTAATGAATGGCAGAGAAGGTTGATATAGAGGCGGAAGGCCGACGGAGCATGTTTCCTATGTGCAACAGACGGCTTTGATGGATGACACGTGGTCGATAGATATCGATCGGCGGAACGAGCGCGTGGAGGGCTCGTGCTNAACAAAACTTTATTCGTGTTTAACTCGTTTATATATTGAGCGTAAAAAATTGTTCGTGTTCGGCTTGTTTGCTTCGAAAATGAATCGAGCACAAACTTCTTAATGAGTCGAACACAAATTGGTCGCGAACAACGAACCGTTTTCATAACCCTACTCATTACAGCTAGACTACGACTATTATTGATAAACCACTGTAGTACATTGATAATGATTATCTTTCTAACTTCATTTTTCCTAATTTAGCAGAACAATGGATATATATACTCATCATTTATAGTAGATTATTTCCACTCGGCTAAACTGCGTGGCTTTTTTTTCATTTCCAAACGTTTACACGCAAAAATCAAAGTGTCTTTTTGCTTACTGTTTAAATATTTCTGAATCTGTGCTCAAGTCTCTTATAATGCCAAGAAGCTAAATAATCACTCTACCGCTGCAGACCTTTGCATCATTTTTAATTTATTATAAATAATATATTATGTCATAATATTAGCATTTATGAATTTTACTTTTTCATCTTCTCACGCATGCGAATGAGAAAAATGTACAATCATTTATATAAATAATTTTTGAATTTAAATTTTTCTTGTAAATAATTAAAATACATGATAATTTTGTAGTATGTATGTAAAAGTTAAAGATTCGACTATAAACACAACGTAGCACAGCAGAAAAAAGGCACAAAAAATCCAAAAAATTCCATATCTGATGAAAGAGAAAGGGGCTGGTTTAAATAGTCCCCATAACTCGTTAAAAAAAAAAAAGTAATCTAAAACAGAGTATCAACATGCTTTCTATAAGAAATTCACGACTTGGATGATTGATTACAGATATTTTGTTAAATTAACCAACACGAGAGTTCCATAACATTTTAGTTAAAATTAATAAATAAATCAAATTTCTGGCCTGGCATTTTTTGGCCGTTCCGTAAAGTATTTTTTAAAATAATTTTTTCGTTGATCAGCACTACTTGGAGAACATATCGTCTTTTNTGCCTTCTATAAGAATTTCACGACTTGGATGATTGATTACAGATATTTTGTTAAATTAACCAACACGAGAGTTCCATAACATTTTAGTTAAAATTAATAAATAAATCGAATTTCTGGCCTGGCATTTTTTGGCCGTTCCGTAAAATATTTTTTAATGTAATTTTTTCGTTGATCAGCACTACTTGGAGAACATATAGACTTTTCTCGTGGAGGCGCCATTTGTACTTTTTTTAGTTCACTCGGCATAATTCTCTCATTTATAATAATTATATAACTGTTAATCAAAAGTGTGGTCTCGAGATAATTCTACGGGTCTTGTATTGAGATAGTGAGAAGACGGAGGTGTCAAACGTTATNATCGTCTTTTCTCGTGGAGGCGTCATTTGTACTTTTTTTAGTTCACTCGACATAATTCTCTTATTTATAATAATTATATAACTGTTAATCGAAAGTGTGGTCTCGAGATAATTCTACGGGTCTTGTATTGAGANGTCTTTTCTCGTGGAGGCGCCATTTGTACTTTTTTTAGTTCACTCGACATAATTCTCTTATTTATAATAATTATAAAACTGTTAATCGAAAGTGTGGTCTCGAGATAATTCTACGGGTCTTGTATTGAGATAGTGAGAAGACGGAGGTGTCAAACGTTATTTATTTCAATTAAAAATGTGGGTCGACCAATCAAATGCTCGACTAAATGTAAGAATATGTGACATGTAAATTGGGGGACAATCATTTACAATCCCTTATCTGGTTCTAGGTTTCTTTACAAAGATGGTGAGATGGCTTCTCTTTGAATATCTTTTCAATTCTCTAAAAAAGCCCCTTTTCCAAAAGAGAGTTGTCCGTCTGATTATGGTGATACACTCTTTGCATGAGGGTCAAATTTCACTGTAACAACAATGGGGCCTTTACTGGAGATTCTTTCGATTAGGTTGATCGAAGTCCTTGTCGACCGAAATTTTTTCCACCGACCGGATGATTATTAGATGATCGAATAACAACATCAGCGGGCCATTAACTGTCTTCCTTTTCAAGCAGTTATGAATGTGAAACAGTGCCAACATTAGTTATGGATATTGAAGGCTCCTGGAGTTGATTACACATATTAAAAGAAGTAATATTAACTTGTAATGTCTCTATTAAAATAACGACAAATATGTAACTTTACTAGATACCTCTATGATCTATAAATATTGGGTCATTGCTTGAAGAAAGATCTAAATTTACCCTCCAAGAACTTGTGTTATTATACATTTAGCTTTATCTCTCTCCCTCTCTCTCTCTCTCTCAATTCCTCTCATCCATCCAACTCTCTATACTTTGGGTGTGGTTCAAAGGATATTTTTGGATTCAACATCCTAAAATACGCAATGAGCGTGAAATTATGTCGTCAGCAATAAGAGGAGTGTGACACGGGGAAGGAACTCACTTGTGAAAAATCTTTAATGTGGAGTCCGTAAGAGAATTTGTGCAACAAGTTAAGGAACTCTAAGACCAAATAATTGGACAAATGATAGAATTGACTTGCGTAGTACTTGTAAAGAGAGCACAAGCTCCATAAGAATTGAACCCTCGAGGAGAACCAGAACTTGAGACCACAGAATGTATCAAAGGGGTGAAGGAATTGTGAAATTCTAATATCAGGACAGTTCTGGGTCTACACTGAGGTTCAGACCATGATTGAGGCGAATGGAAGTCTACCGTCACCCAAAGAATGAATTCTCTCAATAGATCACTGACACTGGCCCTGTGAGAAAT
>JXCR01090541.1:0-23590 GCA_002079205.1 Phalaenopsis hybrid cultivar
GTTTCAATTTTTCTTTATGGATCCAATTTTTAAGATGTTTTAAAGGGTAAATAAGAGTAGTATAGCTTAATGCTACTATAAACTAGCGATAAATTTAAATAACAACTATTATAATTGTGAATAAAGCAAAGATAAATATTGGTTGCCTCCCATAGAGCGCTTGGTTTAACATCATCAGCCCGACCTATTCAGGTGTTATTCATGTTGACTGATCATTAAAACCTCTTTAAAATTTGACCCTCATAATATGGTTTTAATCTATGTTCCATTTACTTTAAATCTTTTCCATTTTCTGATCTTCAATTTCAACAGTTTTGTAAGTATAAACTTGAGTCACAATAAATGACCCTAACCAACGAGACTTCAATTTCCCAGGGAATAACTTCAGCCTTATATTGTAAAGTAAAACTTCTTGTCATGGTTCAAAATTCTTCTGGTTAATCTTCCAATCATGCCATAACTTTAGCTTTTCCTTAGAAATTTTGTCATTATCATAAGATTCATTTCTTAATTCTTCCAATTCATTTAATTGCAACAATCTCTTCCTTATAAATTCTATCGTTATCATAAGACTCATTTCTTAATTCTTCCAATTCATTTAATTGTAACAATCTCTTCTTACAGCATCTTTCAAATTATAATTGAATTCTTTAATCGCCCAATATGCTTTATGCTCCAATTCTTACAAGCATCTTTCAAATTATAATTGAATTCTTTAATCGCCCAATGAGCGTCTTTCAAATTATATTTGAATTCTTTAATTGCCTAATATGCTTTATGCTCCAGCTCTACTGGTAAGTGACAAGTCTTTCCAAAAATCAGTCTATAAGGAGTCATTCCAATAGGAGTTTTATAAGCAGTCTTGTAAGCCCATAATGCAGTATCCAATCTGGTGGACCAATCTATTCTACTAGGGTTTACAGTCTTTTCAAGTATTTGTTTAATCTCTCTATTAGAAACTTNTGAAACTATAATAGGGGCAGTGATTGATTTTTCTTTTAATAACTCATAGGCATTTACACAGCTTTCAGTAAATTCAAATTTCTTATCCTTTTCTAAAAGTTGGCAGAGAGGTTTAGTAACTTTTGAGAAATCCTTAATAAAACGCCCGTAAAAATCAACATGTCCAAGAAAACATCTAAATTCTCTTACATTAGTAGGAGGTGTTAGTTTAGATATAACATGGATTTTTGTAGGGTCTGTTTCCATACCATCTTCCAAAATTTTATGCCCTAACACAATTCCTCCTGCAACCATAAATTGACATTTCTCCCAATTTAGAACAAAATTAGTTCTTTCGCATAACTCCAAAAATTTTTCAAGATATTCTAAGCATGCATCAAATGATGTTCCAAATACAGAGAAATCATTCATAAATACTTGCAATCCATCGTCAATTAACTTACTAAATATGGACATCATACATCTCTGGAATGTTGCAGGTGCATTACATAATTCGAAAGATATTCTTCTAAAAGCAAACGTTCCAAAAGGGCTAGTAAATGTTGTCTTTTCTTGATCCTCAAGAGCAATATGAATTTGATGGTAACTGGTATATCCATCTAAAAAGCAAAAATATTTGTACCCAGCAAGTCTATCTACTATTTTATCTAAGAATGGTAGAGGAAAATGATCTTTTCTGTAACAGTGTTTAATTTTCTATAATCAATGCATATGTGTCATCCAGTGACTTGTCTGATAGGTATTAATTCATTATTTTCTGTTATTTCAACAGTTGCTCCTCCTTTTATCGGTACACAATGAATTGGTCTTACCCATGTACTATCTGAAATAGGATATATAATTATAGTGTCTAACCATTTCAAAATTTCCTTCTTAACTACTTCTTTCATTTTAGGGTTTAGTCTCCTTTGTGGATCAACTCTTGGTTTATGTTGTTCATTTAATATAATTCTGTGCATACAAATCGAGGGACTGATTCTTTTAATATCCACTAAGGTCCAACCAAAAGCTTTCTTATATCTTTTCAATGTATCTAACAGTTTTTGTTCTTGTAAATCATTTAATTCTGAAGATTTAATAACAGGTAATGTAAATGAGTCTCCCAAAAACACATACTTCAAGTGGTTAGGCAATGTTTTTAACTCAAGTTTGGGTGGTTTTATAATTGATGGAAATAGATTCTTATCAGCATTTTCTGTAATATTCAACATCTCCTAAACATAATCTAATTCTTCATTTTCTAATTTGTCCAGAATAATTTCCATCCATCTTCAAATTGTTCTTCAAAATGCTTTTCTTTTTCAAAATACTTCTTATTTTCAAAATGTTCTTTAAAATGTTCATTCAGAAGATGTTCAATAATTTCCATGCGAAAACATTCATTATTTCTCTAAGCAGTAGGGTATTTCATAAATTTTGCAATGTTAAAAGTTGCTTCTTGATCATTTGCTCTCATAGTTAACTCTCCTTTTTGAACATCTATCATAGTTTTTTCAGTAGCTAAAAATGGCCTCCCTAAAATGATAGGTATTTCTTTTTCTTCCTCCATATCTAAAAAAATGAAATCCACAAGAAAGATAAATTTATCAACTTCTACAAACACATCTTCTATAACTCCCTTAAGATATGTAACTGATCAATTTGCCAATTGAAAAGTTACAGAAGTAGGTGAGACTTCTCCTAATCCTAGTCTTTTTAAAATTGATAGAGGCATAAGGTTAATGCTGGCTCCCAAATCACATAAAGCTCTTCCATAGAAATTTTCAACGATAGCACATGGTATAGTGATGTTGGCTCCCAAGTCACATAAAGCTCTTCCATAAAATTTTTCACATAAGATTAATGCTTGCTCCCAAATCACATAAAGCTCTTCCATAAAATTTTTCACCGATAGCACACGGTATAGTGAAATTTCCAGGATCTTTTAATTTTTTTCAGGAAGCTTTTTCTGAATAATTGCACTACATTCTTCGCTAAGTGCAACAGTTTTGTTGTCCGTGAACTTCCTTTTTTTGTTCAGAACATCTTTCATAAATTTCACATAATTGGGCATTTGCTCTAAAGCTTCTACGAAGGGAATATTCACCGTTAACTTCTTAAGAATTTCTAAAAATTTTGAAAATTGTTTATTCTATTTATGTTGCTTCAGTCTTTGAGGAAACGATGGTGAAAATTTTTCCCAGTAGTTTTCATTGGTGTAAATGGATACTCTAAATCTGGGTATTCATGATCCTTTTCTTTTTCGGTATCCACTTTCTCTTTTTCAGTTTCTATTTCTTGTTGCACTCTTATCTCTAATTCTTTTCCACTTCGTAATTGAATCGCCTTGATTTGCTCTTTTCCTTGATCTTTAGGATTTGGTTCCACAGTACTTGGAAAATTTCCTAATGTTCGGTTACTAAGCGCAGTAGCAATATGCTCTAATTGGTTCTCAATATTCTTAATAGCAGTTCCTTGATTTTGTAATTGATTTCCTTGAATCTGTAATTGATTTCCTTGATTCTGTAATTGTTGACCCATGTTTAATATCAGCTCTTCCGTAGATAACTTCTTCTCCTTAATTTGAGTATTACTGTTAAATCCTTGAGGATAAGAAGGTCTATAGTTAATATTTCCTTAGTTGGATGAATGTCCTAATGGGTTTACTGAGTTGTTTGCCCATTATTGATTGATAGAAGAATTGTTATTCCAATTTAAATTTGGATGATTCTTCCAACCTGGGTTATAATAGTTTGAATATGAGTTGTTGGGACTATTAATAACATTTAAGGTTTCATATGAAGGTTAACCATCCACAAATTTCCCAGAGGAATTTTCTTCCATCATAGGAGGTGTTGAAGAATAATTCATCCCATAATGATCTAATTTCTTAATTGTAGCTATCTGCGAAGCTAAAATAGATATTGCACCATAATCATGGATACTAGCTACTCTTTTAGGATTTACCCGCTCAGAGGGCCATTAAAAATTATTGGTAGCCATTTCTTCTATTAATGAATAAGCCTCATCAAAAGGTTTTGACATTAAAGAACCGGTAGTCATCTCTTCTATTAACGAATAAGCCTCATCAAAAGGTTTTGACATTAAAGAACCACCAGTTGGCAGCCATCTCTTCTATTAATGAATAAGCCTCATCAAAAGGTTTTGACATTAAAGAACCACCAGTTGCAGTATCTATAATCGATCTAAGAGATCCCACTAATCCATTATAGAAGGTTTGAATTATTAACCAGTCTGGTAATGAATGATGAGGGCATTTCCTAAGAAGATCTTTAAATCTCTCCCAAGCTTCATATATTGACTCTCCATCAATCTGACAAAACGATGTTATGTCATTTCTTAGTTTAGCATTCTTAGATGAAGGGAAATATTTGGATAGAAATTTCTGTGACAGTTCTCCCCAAGTTCTAATAGATCCAAGTGCTAACGAGTTTAACCACATCTTAGCCTTATCCCTCAGTGAAAAAGGAAAAAGTCTAAGTGTAATAACATCATTTGTGACTCTATCATATTTAAAAGTAGAACATAGTTCTAAAAAACTAGCGAGGTGTAAGTTAGGATCTTCATTTGGTGTACCTCCAAATTGATTGTTTTGTACCATTTGGATAATAGCAGGTTTAAGCTCAAATGAATTAGCAGCTACATCAGGATTTTGGATAGATAAGTAAATTTTATCTGCTGTAGGATTTGCATAATCTCTTAAGGGTACAAGTTGGTGTTCATTCATAATGTTTTCCATTGTATCACAGTTTCTAGGTTTTTTTTTTTATTTTCTAATTTTTCTAACAGTTCGTTCTAATTCTGAATCGTATGATATAAGATTTTCAGGTTGAAATTTGCGCATACAATTTAAAATTAATAGTTAGTAATTAAAAATATAAATATAAAAATATAAATATATAGATAAGTTGCAATTTAAGTAAAAACTTTTTTAATAATTCTAATATGTCTGTTACTCTTAAAATTCTTCCCGGCAACGGAGCCAAAAACTTGACCGACCTTTTTCTTTTGTAAATCGACAATTATAAGAATTTGATGACGCTACTAGAAGGTTTAAATTCCAGCAACGATGTCAAATATCTTGACTGCAACTTTATATATATGTGTTTGATTTAACAAAGATTTATAGGTATAATACTCAATAATGTTAAAGTCAAATTTGTCAACGTAAGTATACGTATCGCTCAAGTAATATAGGGCTCTAATGGAGTCCTAGTTATCGATCCCACAGGGAAAAATAGAATGCCACGGACTAAGGCTTAATAAAGAGTAATACTTCAACTACAACGACGGCGTTCAATTTGCTTATCTGTCACTAATAGACAATTGAAATAAGTAGATAATTTGGATAACTAATAAATAACTATAGATAGAAAGTAGGGTTTAATATTATGATATTCAATATATACGAAAGCATCCTTCTCCTTGTCAAGAACTTATAGTGAATGGATAAAATAAATTAGTTCAATTTATATTGTGCCAAATAGGAGCATTCCTATTCTTTAACCTTTGGTCCAAGCGTAAAGAATATTGACTAATCCTATGCTTGGTTACTGATTCTGTGGCTAGGCTGGGAGAATACCGGCTCTCACTTCGGAGCTCCCACGTTACCCTCACCTGAGGGCTAACATCTACACAACAACACCCAAACGATAGTACCGAATTGAGGATTTTAGTCTGTCACTCTAAAATCTCCAATTCTACGCCCGATAGTAATATTTCGCTATTTATTGGCACCCAACTTCCAGGGGCTTTGACCTCCCTGAATCTTGGATGTAATCTTCACTTTAGTTGTAAAACCCAACGTATTTTAACAAATTAATTGGCCAGATTGAAAGTAAATTAGGATTGAAGTTAAAAGATCATCACAATTTCTTAAACATTTTCATGGCTTCACCAATTCAAATCACCATTTCACAAATCTCGAGACAATGAGAAAGATAGAGAAAACTACTCAGAACTCATGGGGAAAACACAACAATACTCAAAATTCATATATAAAATCAAAGCCATAGAATTTATAACAAGTAAATAACTTATCTCTAACTTTCTCCCAATGAATACTCCTTGAAGTTCCTCTGAATCTCTTCCTTTCTTTACAACACACAGAATTCCTCTTCGAAGTAGCAAGGAGGAAGAAATCTCTCACTTTCCCTCTACTCTTACAATTTCTGGAAAAATTCCTCACAATTACACGTTATAGCAAGCTCTCTACACACTAATGGAACATATCTAACCTCCAGGACTCTTCTATTTTCGGCCAAAACCTTCTCTTTAAAGATGTGGATGAGTTTTACCAAGAGTTGCTTATGCACCCCTAAAAAATCTAGCCTTATCCATTGTACAAGTACACATAACCGCCAATCCCGCCGTCGGCGGCCTCAATGGCGCTATCGGCGGGCTTCTGGAAATTTTTTCATGTGGCTTCGGGAAAATCTCGCCGTCGGCGGCGTTGATAGCACCATCGACGCCCTAGTGCAATTCTCCACATTTTAGTCCTTTTTGCTCCAAATTCGCTCCTTTTTTGCATCTTTTTGCATTATTGACCTTAATTCATCATTCCTGCAACAAAACATCAAAAATACCTTTCTTTAAAGTGCAATATCATTAAAAACAGTATAAAAGAGGTACGAAAATCTCAACATATTTTACTTTGGTCAACTACCCCATGAGGAGCATACTTCTCTTTGACACACAGATACCTCCTTCAAGACACTCCATCTTAAAACATCAAAGTTGATTAAGAGAGTGTGGGTACCTAATGGTGTTGCACCAATACATTCTGATGAGCCCGTGGGGCAATTTTGTAGAATGAAGAATAGGTCCGATGCGTTAGAGGTTGTTGACACTGTTGCTACCGAGTCTATTTTGCAGCAGGATAATGTTGAAGAGAGACCTCCAGATCTCAAAATCTAGAAGAAAGCAATTGATGACAAAATGGAGAGGCTCACAGCCAAGATTGCATAATTGGCCAAAGATCAAGGAGTAGGAATTCAAGATGATGATGAAGATATTGATTTTATAAATTATCTTGATGAAAAGTTTATGGAGATTAATGTCATTAAAACTAAGGCCGCTACATTCACGCACGATGCTCCACTTTTTTGTGAGGAGAACATCGCAGATGACCTGTGAAAGGGCTATTCAACTAAGATATGAACAAATCGTACAAATGAAGAAAAGGATGGAGGAGATGGCTGCCACCATTACTGTCATGCCTCCCTTGCACGGGCAGTCTCTGTCACAACAATTAGCTTCATCTGAGGTCAATCAGCCTGAGGTTGTACATATTATAGATGATAGAAGGGAGGTCATTTATGTCAGTAGAAATGAACTACAGAAGAGTTTGGTAATAAAGAAAGACATCAAGCAGATGGCCGAATAGCAAGTTTGGGAGGCCTTAGCCCATTCTTAGGGCAGTGCATCAGTTTCAAAGTGTAGACCTTACCTGGAGGAATTTGGTGTTGTGCCTTACCATAAGGGCTTTGTGTCACCAAAATTCAAGACATTCAATGGGACCAGGAATCCCTGCCAGCATATAGCCCACTTCAGAGCCAACTATTATAATATAGGAGTCAATGAAGCTTTGTTGTTTCCCCAGTTTATCAGCAATTTATCAGGGATATCATTTGACTAGTATGCCAAGTTTCCCAATAGATTAATGAAGACATTTTCCAAATTGGAGCATTTCTTTGTAAATAAGTTTATCAGAGCACAACATCATGTCACCATAGGAGGTCTCGTGGTAGAAAGACAAAAGCCTAACAAGACCTTGGTTGACTATATCTTGAGGTGGAAAAACTTGAGCATGAAGTGTGAACCCTAGCTACAGAAATAATATGCGATTGAGATTCTACTCAAAAGCATTTAACAACCAGTAGCTTTCCTTCTCAAGGGACTCAGAATAAAGTCATTCAAGAAGTTACTTAGCAAGGCCAGTAGCTTGCAGAAGGAAGTTAAGCATATGGAGTTCTAGGAAAAGACCAATAATTCAAGAGTAGTCAAGACATTTGAGAACAGATCTGGGACAGTAGAACAGTTGATAAGGGGAATAAACTAGTGAGGATTTAGGCTGAGCAGTCTTGCCAGGGTTCTTAGAGTTGTCAAAACATGATCAGTTTGGTCAGTAGCAACAGAATCAGCTGCATGGCTAGTTTGGACAGCAGTTATATCAACAGGGGTTGTATAAGATAGATAGTTGATAGGGTCCTACATTTGCAGAACGGATGAACAGGGAATATTCTTTCAAGAGGGAAGCTATGCCAAATATGTTTAGAAATTTGATGAAGAAGCCTAAATTCTGATTGCCAGAGCTGAAGTAGTAGAATAGGCTGATAAGAAGGATCATCCAAAGTTTTTTCCATACCATAGACTCGTTAAACACACCATAAAGGGATGTTTTAGTTTCAAGGGTTGGCTCGAGAGGAATCTCAAAGAGGGAAATATAATAATTTCGAAATAATATTTGAAAAAACCTGAATAGGGTTATGTAAAAATGATTTCGGCCAAGCCAATTACCCCGATATATTCTTTTTTGAATGAGAGTGGTTGCAAAACAGTTTGGAGCAGAGCATCCAAGAAGATACTGGATTCAAACCTCATCAATATAAGCCACCATTCAAAGCCTACAACCTGCTAGACCAAAGATGGAGATCACACCAATAAATTCACTGCAACTAAAGAGGAAGAAGAGCGAGATTGTGCGTGAGATGAAGACTGGTAGCGTGAGGGGAAGGATAGGGGTCGATAGATCCAAAAATTATTTCGTAAGAATCAGCCACAACATTAAGAGAAGAAGTGATTAGGGAAATAAATTTAAGGAGTGGGAAGGTAATACCCTCAAGGACAGCTCTAATGGACAAAGTAAAGCAAATAGTCAGTTGAGAAGAACCACCTTCGCCTATGCCAGTAGAAGAGACACATAATTAAGTTAAAATTTGAGATCTGCATAGAGTGGATTATAACATACTAGCTTATCTTAGGAGGTTGCTGACCAAATTAAGCATCTACGACGCTCATATCCTGTCAAAGGAGATGAGGGAATATCTAGTCATGACCCTACTTGATATAGAAAATTTCTTAGCTCAATTAGCCAACACATCCTCAGATGAAGTTTGTTTATTAAAGGTGTAGCCTAAGGTGACCTTCACCAATGAAGACTTGTAACTTGTTACTATCGATCACAACAGACTGCTCTACATCTTCGTCATTATCAGCAGATTTGTACTCTCTTGAGTTTTGGTAGATCTAGGAGCATCACTCAACTTGATGATTCTATGAACATTAACATATTTGGATATTGACACTCAAGAGCTTATCGTCGAATAAGATGATGTTAAAAGGATTCAATCAAAAAGGGGAAAGAGATTTTAATCAATTTCGCTACTAATGAAGGTTGGAGAGCTAGTAACAACTGCTAAATTTCATATTATTGATGCAAAAACTTAGTTCAATGCTTTACTTGCTCAACCATCGATTCATGAGCATAAAATGGTTCATTCATTACTACACCAATGCATCAAGTATTACAAAGAGGGACAAGAATATTGCATTGAAGGGGATTTGCAACTGTTTTCAGTTTATGAAGTAGGCATCCAAAAAGATGCCGCCTACTACTAAGAAGTTGTGTCAAATGATGTGGAAGATCCAATATGATTACAAGAGCATGTAGTCAACTCCATTTCAATAATCTACCACCACTCTTTTTCAATGAGTTGGTGTAGGTTATTTTAGCCCACGCATCCAAGATCGAGCCCGAGGAAGTGGATGAGGAAGAACCAACATATATGTTGGACGAACAAAACCAACCATCAGCATTGACATGGAAGAGAGTTCTAATGAAGATGAGTTCAATGAAGAGACAATGATGATAAAACAGAAGAATCCACAGTTCAAGGTTTCCTTGGAAGATGGGGAGAAAACTGAATATGAGTCAATGTATGATTGGATCAATCACTACGTTCATGCCATGACCGTTAATTTGATTTACCCTCAAAAGATCAAAAGTCTAGAGTTCAAGGAAGCTCATGGTGTTAGTTTGAAGCCGATCAAGTTCTACTGTGCTTCCCCTACTTCTAGTTTTGAAATTCATGTAAATTTGGAAGAAGATGGTTCTGATGAATTAGTGGAATTACCATTTTGTTATTTTTCTCCTCGTGTGCAAAAATTACTTCAACATGGATATGTGCCAAAGAAAATTCCAAAGGATAAACTACAACTCTTTAAGAAATTATGGAATGTTAAAGATCGAACTTTCAACTCGAAAGAGGATCTAGGATTTGGTACGATAGGACCAGTTGATGATTCAAAATTTTGTATGGTTGTTACTAGTGAATTAGAAGAGGGTTGTCTTGAAGTGGAGGATTATTTTGAGGACTCTCTGATAGATGATGCTCTGCTTGAGTTTGAGGAGGAAATTAAGTCAATAGTTGATGAGCTGAAGGAAGTTAACCTCCACACTGAGGAGTAGCCCTGACTGGCCTTTATAAGTTCTCTTCTTAGCAAGGAAGATTCTTTAGGTTTGATCAAGTTATTGTCAGAGTTCTAATATTGCTTTGCCTAGAGCTATGATAAAATGCCTTGATTATCTTCAAAAGTTGCATTTCACAAGCTTGGGTTGGACAAGAATCTAACCTTTGTGAAACAAGCTATTAAAAGAATGCACCTTGAGAAAGAGCAACAAGTCATTGTCGAGGTGAATAAATTAATAGACACAAATTTTTTCTGAGAAGAGCAATACCCAACATGGCTATCAACTTCGTGCTAGTTAGAAAAAAAATGGACAAATCCATCTATGTGTTGACTTCAGGTATTTAAATAAAACATGTCCAAAAGATGAGTTCCTACTACCTATACCAGAGTTAATGGTGGAAACCACGTCGGCACACAAGATTTTTTTCCTTTATGGATGGATCATCCGGATACAATGAGATCAAGATGGCTCTAAAAGATGCAGAGCTTACATCTTTCAGAATGCTGATTGGGAACTTGTGCTACACAGTAATGCCATTCTGGTTTAAGAATGTCGGAGCAACTTACCAGGGAGCTATGACAAAGATTTTTTATGACCTCATCCACGACCAGACAGATTGCTACATAGATGACTTGATCATGAAGAGCAAGCATCTATTAGACCACCTGTACGATTTGAGGGACTTCTTCGAATGAATATGACAATATAATCTTATGATGAATCCCTTAAAATGTGCCTTCAGCGTTACCTCCGGAAGACTTCTAGGATTCGATGTTTATCATCAGGGAATCAAGATTGACCAAGATAAGATTAAAGCTATCTTAGAAATGCCTCCTCCCAAATAATAAATAAGTATGGTCCTTGTAAGGTAAATTGACATACTTAAGATGCTTCAAATCGAATCTGTCAGGTAGGTTTCATCCCTTTTCTGCATTAATTAAAAAGGATGAAAAATTTGTTTAGGGAGAGAAATGTCAATGAGCCTTTGAGGATATTAAGTAGTATTGAACAACACCTCCTAGTTTGGCAACCCCTATCTCGAGAAAACCTTTGATACTTTATATTATGACCTTAGACGACTCTCTCGGAGCCCTGTTAGCTCAAGTCATATACAAGGGTAAGAAAAACACACTCTACTACTTGAGTCGACGTCTAATACCGACAGAGGTAAAGTATCCTCGTATTGAGAGGCATTGTCTAGCTATAATTTTTGCTGTCCAGAAGCTCAAGAATTACTTGCTTTATTAGAAGATCACCCTTATTTAAAAAGTTAATCCGTTGCAATATTTGATGATCCAACCGACACTTTCCTGACGTTTAGCAAGGTGGTCGATGATTTCATTGCAATTTTACATAACTCTCGTACCCCTTCGCACTATCAAAGGAAAGATTTTGGCAGATTTTCTTGCAACGCACTGACTTCCAGCCGGGTCCCCTCTCAACGATGATATACCATATGAGCAGATACTACAAGTAGAATCTTCTAGTGCCAAGCGTTGGGAGATGTACTTCGATGGAGCTTCATCAGCTAGAAAGAATAACGAATTACAGGTAGTCATACCAGGAAAAATAGTGATTGATCTGATTTTTGTTACACCAGATCAAGGACTGTTAAGGTTTTCTTACCATTTGACAGAGTCATGCATGAACAATGAGGGAGAATATGAATCTTTGATTATTGGATTAGAGTTGGTAATATGAATAGACATAATATACATTGCCAGTTATGGCGACTCACAACTCGTAATTGAGTAATTTGTCGAACAATACAAGATCCTAAAGCCGAGATTAACATAATATCACAAGTACATAATGAGGTTGTCATAACTGATTCCTAGTGTAACACTGTATAGGATATCTCGAGGAGATAACGCCAATGCCGACTCTTTAGCCAAGCTTGTCAAGGAATTAGCATGTACACCGGAGGATTCCATGAATATTACAGTGCAAGAACACCAAGTTTTGTCAGACATTGACCTCAATAATCTATGCAAATTCAAAAAAATAAGATGAGATAATAAATGCAGTAGCCGATAATATTGAAGATTGGCGCAGGTCATTAATAGAATATTTGCAAACATGACAATTACCAGCTGACAAGTTAGAAGTATATCATATCACAAGAAGAGCTATGTCGTATGCCTTAGTAGGTAATGTCCTTTATAGAATGTCTTTTGATCAGATGTGTTTTCAATTTTTAAGCAGAGCAGAAGCATAGGATATCATCAAAGAAGTACACACCAAATTGTGTGGTGCTCACTAGTCAGGGTCGCAGATGAAGATGAAAATTAAGAGATTTTGATATTATTTGCTAGTGATGTTGATAGATTGCATGGATACAGCCAAAAAGTGTCACATGTGTCAATTGCATGGAGTGATATTGCACAAACCTTTAAATGTGCTACACATAACTGTAGCCTCGTGGCCATTCGAGTGTTGTGGCATGGATATGGTGGGTTTGATAGACTCTCTATCTTCATAGGGACACAGATTTATTCTCACAGCCACGGATTACTTCTCTAATTGGGTAGAGGCAGTGCCGTTAAAGGAATTTACAACACACCACATTTTCAGTTTTTCAAGAGTCAAATTGTCTTTCGTTTCAGCGTCCCACACATAGTTATTTCTTATAATGACTCAGCCTTCAAGAGCACCAAGATCAACAGTTTTGTTAAACTACATAGAATAGATTAGAGGTACTCTACGATTTACTATCCTAGAGTGAACAACCTAGCTGAGGCCTTTAATAAGACGCTCGTGTAAATTTTTAAGAAATTGGACCAAAATAACAAGGGAAGACACGAGAAGTTGTTAGAGTCTTTATGGGCCTACTAGACAACGTTCAAAACCCCTACTCTGTATACACGATATGCACTCGTTTATGGGTCTGAGGTAGTACTCCTATTGGAAGTTCAGCTACTATCTCTCAGAGTCATCATCACTAACCAAATTATAGTTGAAGACAACTCTAAGTTCCAATTTATAGAATTGGAAAGCCTTGAAAGAAAATGAATGGAAGCACAGTACAATCTATAACTCTATCAAGCAAAGATGATCCAGGCCCACGATAAACTTGTCCACCCAAGTACATTCAATATCAGTGAACTCCTACTCATCTTCAGAAGACCTATCATTGCACTCTGCAGGAAATTTGGAAAGTTTGAACCAACTTGTGAGGGACCATTTGTTATGGAGAAAGTCTATTCAGGAGGATCTTACAAGTTAGTGGCTTTCTAGGGTGAAAGGCCCATGATACCGATCAATGGGCGATATTTGAAGAATTATTATATGACTTAGTGTTCTCTGAGGTGAATTTTTTAAAGTGATACTTGTTCTGAAAATGGCGATTTGGCGAGCATCTGTGACTGGGTCCAAAATTTTGTAATAAGATCTCTTTTAATAAAATAAAATCTAAATTTGCACTTTTAAATCTTATCTTTAATTTTGAAGTTTGCTAAATTAAATGAAATAAGATGCTTGCACCTGTATAATCCTAAAATCCACTTAATGATAATTTCTTATTATTCTTGTTCTTTTTGAATTTCAGCACGCTGATGTTTTCCTGTCTTTTGCAGAAAAATATTTGGTCAGAAGATGATCTTATCCTTTAAAGATGGCTTAAATCTCACACTTGACAAAGAGAAGGTAGCACAGAGCGGCGTTTGTGAGTTTTGAATTGGACTACGATCAACTCAATGTAGCTAGGAAGGCCCCGTACGAGTATATTCAGCCGCCAAGAAACATATGAGACATAGCCACAGTTGAGAATCTGTGCTATGAAGGACTCAACATTGAAGAGAGAGAAGGTAGAAACATTTCCAGGTGTGCAAGACCTGATGGAAAGGGTCGGTCACTTGCAGTTGAACATTACAACGTTGATCAGGAACTTAGTGAGTCCTTCCAAAGAAATGATTCCTGATGCACAAATGATAAGGACACATCTTAGAAATGCCAACTATCACAAGCACAGAGCCTTGAAGTGAGTAGAAAAAAGGTGTGTCAAGGAAGAATCTGTGATGTTTGCTTCGATTCATGAAGAAGAAGTCTACAACCCAAACATGGAAGAAACTTCCATTAGTTCGCCAATCAGAAGATGAGCCAGAGACATTTACAAGGCCTACATCTTCAGGGATCCTAATGGAACACAATTAGTAGGACCATTTGTTGAATGCTCGGAGTGAAACATCTACAACCTGGAGAGTAGAGGATGTTTGAAGAATACACAACCACCAGCATGAGGTTTAGATGTGCAGACCACCCAGAGGTCGAGCCATACATACCACAGTTTACAGAGCCACCATCACCATGGATTCCTCTAGTGGATGAGATAGAGGAGTGACCCTGATGTTTGTTAAGGAATCCTACGTAAGAGTTAGAAAGGATGAGCAAGGTCTAGAAAAAAAAGTTTGACTATTATGAGGAAATTTGAGGAAAATTTGTTAATATTCTGGAAGGATTGGAGCTACACACTAGAGTATTCTCAGAAAGCAATGAAAAAAAGTTTATGGATTATATTTTTGATTTAAGGGACAGAGGCTGAGCTAGTTTATTGATGAAGAAGACATCTTTTTAGAACCATAAAAATTGATACGCGAAAAGGCAGGATCACTATCCAGTGTGGTTGCTGTTGTAACTTTGTCAAAGACATGAAAGAGAACCCCCTGGGCATTATGAGATATGACGAGGTGTATCCCCTACCATTCATGATAAAGCACATGATCAAGAGGATGGTATACTTCTAGTCGATTGCATTCTGAATAGCTATATCATCATCATCATCGATGAGGAAGGCAACTGTATTCCTTATATAAATCACCATGACTTTGTCAGACCATTTTGTACAGTATCTTTCATGAGTAAGAGCAATATATTGTTCAGAAGATAGATAAATATTATAAGACCCAGATAAATTACAAGTTTAGTTAAAATTCCACTACCAGTTGGTTCAGTGCTGATTTTAAAAGGTAATGGAGTAGACCTGGCCAAGCATTGAATTTCTATTGTGTGTGCTGCAGAGTTTCAGTTACATTGCAAAGAATGGACAACAACAAGATACCATACAAATTTTAGCCAAACCCAGAGTTAGAAGAGTTATGCCCATATGAGCTGTGAGATAGTAGTACCTTTAAGTATAAGTGAAAGGCCCTTTGTCCTGAAGCATGCCTTAGAAGGTTAGCTTGATCACGAGCTCACTCCAGGGGACAAAAACTTATTACTTTTTCACTGGGTCAGAGAAGAAAGGATATGATAGATGATATTACATCTTCCGCCGATGTATTCATAAAGTTATTTTTGGACATTTTTTACATATGATCGGTTGTACTACATGTTTGAAGCCATTTAGCAAAGTTCATTTTATATCTCAGAATATATTTTTAACTTTGTCTCTTTTGTGTGATTGATGAAAAGTTGCATGACCACATGTTGGTCCTAAAATATGACGAAAAAATAATGATACAAAGAAATCTAATAATGAATGAAAACTAAAATTCAAAATTAATGGAAAATAAAAATAAATTGAATTTAATAATCTTAATAACATAGATGATAAGAAATGGTAAATGATTTTTCTCGAGATTTTGCACTCCACATCTCTCTTACATCCCGCGTTCTCTGCATGAATTTACACAACTTACACTTTGCACAAATTTGACAAGTCTTCGTATTCTTTTCACAAAGTTTCACTATGCACAAGATTCCATACATTTTTTGTACTCTTTTCACAAATACTCCGCACTCATAACGCTTTTTGAATCAGTACCTAAACTCAAATTCCCATCTCTTGAAATATGTGTGAGACCCCTTTAAAAGAAGTAAGGCATCATATTCTCAACCTTTCAAGATAGGTGTTAGACCCCCTTAAATGTAGTAATGCTTCTGATTCTCATATTTTTGGGGTTAGTACCTAAATTCCAATTCCCATTCTAGGATCAGTACCTAAATTCTGATTCCCATTACTTGAAATAGGTGTGAGACCCCTTTAAATGGAGTAAGACATCCTATTCTCATCCTTTTGAAATTGGTGTGAGGCCCCCTTAAATGGAGTAAGGCTTGTGATTCTCATTTTTTCCAGGATGGTAACTAAATTCCAATTCCCATCCTTAGATCAATACCTAAATTTTGATTCACATCTCTTGACATAGGTGTGAGACCCCGTTAAATGGAGTAAGGCATCCTATTCTCATCCTTCAGAGATCGGTGTGAGACCTCCTTAAATGGAGTAAGGCTTTCGATTCTCATCTTTCTAGGGTTGGTACCAAAATTCCAATTCCCATCCTGAGATCATTACCTATATTCTGATTCTTATCTCTTGAGATATGTGTGAGTCTCTCTTAAATGGAGTAAGGCATCCTACTCTCATCCATTCGAGATCGACGTGAGACCCCCTGAAATGGAGTAAGGCTTCTTATTCTCATCTTTCCAAGGTTGGTAACTAAATTCCAATTCCCATCTTGGGATCAATACCTAAATTATGATTGCCATCTCTTGATATATGTGTGAGACCCTCTTAAATGGAATAAGGCTTCTGATTCTCATCTTTCCAGAGTTGGTACCTAAATTCCAATTCCCATCCTAGGATCAATATCTAAATTCGGATTCCAATATCTTGAGGTAGGTGTGAAACTCCCTTAAATGAAGTAAGGCATCCTAGTTTTTGAGAGTTAATTTTATGTCACTTTGTGGGATTTTGTCCCGTTTAGTTAATGTTAAATTCTGTTTTGTTCATGGGAGTCTGCTTCTACCTTTTCGGACCTGCACGAGAAGTTTTTAGTGATAGAAAACCAATTGTAGCAAAAGGATGCCTAAATCCCTTCTTCTCACAGATTAGATGTCCAAAATACATCGATGATAATTTCATAATATCCAAGATGTCGAATACTACATCAAAGATAATGTCCTTATTATAAGGACATCAAACAACATCTAACATCATCCATGTCATGTCTCCGTTAATGCGAGATGTACTGTTCCTTCGAGCTCCTCATCATGTAGTGATCCCTTTTGCTATAATGCATATTGTAGATTCCTTCCACTTTGAGGTGTAACCAGAGGTAATCTTTTTTTAGTACAACTTAGTAGCTCAAGTGCTCATCTAAGGGTTGCAATCCCTAAAGTTCTAGCTCAAATTGACAATTCACTAGAAACTTATAAGGGCACATTTTCCAAAGTGTAATTGAAATCATGTGTCGACTAACCTCTAGAACACAATGCTTAACCACATTAGCCCCCGTTTCCTAGTATAGAAGGGGTACTTGGACCAGATCCCTAAAATCTCCAAGCCCTCAGATTTGTATCTCATTCCTGAATAGAATGAAAAATTTGATCAGTAGAAAATTTTTATAATAATGTATTTTAATGTCATGGTGGTCAATGTGAGTTGGTATACAATCTCCCTCTTCATAGATGTTTACTATGTAGCTGTCAGGAATGCAATCTGGAAGTAGTATGCTCCATGCCACCAGCCTCTTAATTAATTCAATTTTTTTAAAGGCATTAGATCCACTCAACCGTACCTCAAGATTCCTAAGGATTCTCGTCCCTATCCACGGTGAAGTTGTAGCAGCAGCTATACTATATGGTGATCTTGCTTTTCCCCATTTCTATTGACTAGCTCTGAATAAGTTTTCTTTTCCAAGTATCTGGCTCACCCCTTGTCGCAAGCTTTCCATCAGGTGCTCAATAATGATTTCCTATTTTTTTTTGTTGAATACTCTGGTGAATTTTTGCAAACCCTCCAGTACATTGATATTCTCACCATTGATTCTCTATTAATGCTTCAAGAATTTTTTTCTAATGATCTGCATGCGCTCTAACTCCTCCTCAGAGATGATCTTGCAAAAGGTTCTTTTGGTGCCATACTTTTGTGGTGTATGGACTCAGCTTGAAGATGCACCTCTTCATCTCATCTTCCTCAAGATCAAAGTTTTCTATCCCAAGAATGGGATGTGCTTCCACAGAAGTGTATTCTAGAATCTAAAACATGAACTCTAGAAAATCCTCCTCCATAGGTTGTAGTGGGAGCTTCTGTTCCTTCTGTCCTTTGGCTATCTCTAGCTACTTACTTAGGTTCCTTCATTGAGTACAGTTTGTTTTTGTTAGCCCTTCCATGGAGGTGTCCACTTTTCCTTGGGTGGCAGTACCCACTGCTGACCTCGGTTCTCTACCGTTATTTCTCTCGTTGATGGTTTAATCACGTTTTACCAGGTTTATCTTCCTCTTGGTTCTCTGCTGAGGTTTAGAATGGAATTCCAAAATAGGTTCTCTTTCTTTGACCTCCTCGTAACCAATGATAAACAACAATAAACCATTATATAGTAGTTCCGCCTGCACTATGTTGAAGCCAAAATGGATCCTTGCTCCTTTCTGCATGCTCCCCACAGTCCAGAGCCAAGTACACACCACTACAGAAGGTGAAAACAAGTCAAGGGTCCATCATCTTTTTGCATGAAACAGGAAAAAAATCAGTGTGTGTTTTAAATTTTTCTAGGTGATTGTTTAGTTGTTTATGTGTTTGTTTGATTTTAGTTTGTTTGTCACTTTCATTCACACATTAGTTCGAGATTTTTTTTTGTTATAGAGTGGAGCTCATAGATACCAATTTAATGAGCGAGGGAGAGTTTCTTTGAAGCAAGAATTTCAATTTGCATGTGAAATAGGATTGAAAAAGACAAAACTCATTCATTTTTCTTTTTTTTTCAAGTCGCATAATATTTTTTTAATTACCACCCGTTGATTGGGGGTATAATTGTTTCTCCTTAGTAATTGAATAGCCGATAAGATCCCCCCATATATATCTTTTCAACTTTGTATGAACCCACCAAATTTGGTTCAAAATTTTTTCCTATTTTGTGGTGAGCGAAGGTAGGTCTTTGGAGTACCAAGACCAAATTGCTGATTCAAAATGTTCTTGGATGAAGCAAATTTTTGTGTGGCCAAATCCTCTTCCCTTGGTACTGCTCCAAATTTTTTTAAGCCTAAAAGCACCTGCCCTCCAAACTCTAAAGTTCTTTGAGTTGACATTTCATATTTTCTTCTTTAGTTTTTTTTTAGCAACTACTAGTCTGAGAAGGAATATGATCTTCTAGTTATAGTATAGCTTCAAACCTACTCATAAGAGAAAACTATGTTGACCATGTTGGTGTTTGGTATGTTGTATGATATGCCCACAAAGCATCTGACAACTACTAGTGTGATTGTCTTGTCATGTTAGTCATTGTCTTTTTAAGATTTGAACTAAATTTTTGTTGAAGGCTTCAACTAAACCATTGACATTGGGGTAATAGATTATCTAGTATCACCAATATATTCCATGCCTCTAGATGAAGTTGATTATTTTTTGGTTTTTGAAAGCTATCATGTTGTCTGGGATTATCCTTGAAGGCACACCAAATCGACACACAATTTGAGTCTTGAAGAATTAAAGGACCTGATTTTCTTGGACTTCCTTAAGTGATATTCTATTTGGCCATTCAAAGAGGTAATCCGTAGTGATCAAGATAATCCATTGACCCCGGGATGATGGAAGGTCAATATGGCTCACTAAGTCTGTGCCCTAACAGTCAAATAATAATGAAGCAATTTTTGAGTGTAGCACATTTGGAGGTCGATACAAAACCACCCCATGCATCTGACACTGGTGAAACTTTTTAGTAGCCTCCATGCAGTTTTCCATCATTGTTAGACAAAAATAACTGAGTATTTTTATTTTTAATTCATTTTTGGGCTCGATTGGTGTTCACCCCAATAACCTTAGTAGACTTCTTTGATGACATATTGAGCTTCACATTTGTTCAGACACAACAAACACATATTTTCAAAATACCTGCAGTAAAGGACTTTGCTCAGTAGGGCATAAGGCAATGCTCACTACTTGATTTGGTTTGCAGTAGAACTATCTTCTGTTAATCTCCCAAACTGTAATTTTTTTGATGAATGACTGTCGCCAATATCCATTTTATTCCTTCTTTGTAGTTGTTAATGTCGCATTGGTACTAATTTTGTGAATGTTCTAAATTTATATTTGAAGGAGAAGTTATCGTTTTTTGTACTGAAATTGAAACATGGTCCTTTTTTAGGTAGGCCAATTTTCTTGCATTCTTTGCTAAAGCATCTACAAATGATTTGTCTCACTTTGTAACTTGGAGAAACATCACACTTGGGATCTATTTCAACAGCCAAATCTAGCTCATCTGAGAGCTAGATTTGCCTCAATTGCTTGTCTCTTACCTTTAGCTTTACTTAATTTAGCATTAGCATTAGCATTAGTTTTACTTAATTTAGCATTAGCTTTTTCAATTGTTCTCATACCGTAACCTATAGTCGCTTAGGTTTAGGTTTATTTTAGATTAGTTTAAGTTAAGTTGAACAAATCTAAGATAAGTCTCTAGGTAATCCAAGTTAAGCTAAGTTAAGCTGGGTTTCCCTCGAATTTTATCCAAACTTGTTTATATTGACTAAAGTTTAATAGGATTGACCTAGATTGACTGTTTGATTAGAGTCAAACTAGTCTTAGATGGTTTAAATTGGCTTAAGGTTGGTCGAGTTAAACTAAGTTTGGTTAACTTGGGACCAAACCAAGTTAATTTGGGTCGATCCAAGTTAAACCCTCTAGGTTGAATCAAGTTTAAGTTAAATTAGACTTGGGTGAAGTTCAAGTTAATTTAGACATGAGTTGGATTCTTAATTCTATGTTGGGTTAAACATAAATCAATCCATGATTAAACTTGAGTTGTGATTTAAACTAAGCTTCAAGTTAAACTTCAGGTTGGGCTCATTGGAGTTTTCTCTGATTGTCCTAAAAAATGCTATCTTCAGGATAGTCTGATTTACTGCAAGTTACCCCAACAGGTTGGGTTCATTTAGGGTTAGCCCAAGCTAGGTCAGGCAAACCTAAAGATTGGGTTAACCTAAGTTAAGTTGGGTTGGTCTGGTGATACAGTTGAATGGGGTTAACCCGAGATAAGTCTAGTTGACCCAATGTTTCAATTGATATAGGTTAACCTGAGTTAGGTCAACATAATTTGAGTTAGGTTGAGTTGACCTTGTTATTCAGTTGAATTTGGTGAACTTGAGTATTGTCGGGTTGACCCGGAGATTCAGTTTAATAGAGTTAACCCGAGTTATGACGGGTTAACCCAACTTTTCAGGTTAATTGGATTAACCCGAGTTCAATCAGGTTAACTTGGTTATGTAGCTAATTGGGTTAGTTTGAGTTAGGTTAAGTTGACCTAGTAATTTAGTTGAATTGAGTTAATTTAAGTTAAGTCAAGTTGCCAAGTTATTCTGTTGAACGGAGTTAACCAGAGTTAGGCCTGGTTGACCAAGTTACTAATGTAAATTGGTTTAACTAGAGTTACGTCAGGTTGATCTGATGATACTTTTGAATTGGGTTGACCTGAGTTAGGTCTGGTTGAATTGGAATGACCCAAGTTAGGTCAGGTTTGGCCCGTGATTTAAATGAGTTGGGTTAGTCCGTGATAGGCCTGGTTGAATAAGTGAAACAATTGACTTTGGCTAACCTTAGTTAGGTCATGTTCACCCATTTATTTGGTTAAATTGGGTTAACCTAAGTTATGTCTGGTTAACCGAATTATTCAATAGAATTTGGTTAACCCAAGTAGGTTAGGTTGACCTGGTGATTTGTTAAATTGAGTCTAGGGATAGTTGAAATAAGTCTAAGTTAGGTTGGAATTAGAATGGTTCGTGTTTAGATCTAGTGTAGGTTAGACCTAAGAATGACCTAAGGTGAATTAAGGTCCAAGTTGATTTAAACCTAAATAGATTTTTTCATAATTGAATTAGACTTAAGCTAGATCTAGGTTAGTTGAGATTTAGAGATAGTTTAAGTTGAAATTAGATCTAGGTTAAGTTAGATGTGAAGGTTGGAGTTACTAATTTGAGTTAGACTTAAAGGAGTTGGGCTAGGTCTAAGTTAAGATAGACATAGGGTTAGGTCTAATGTGAGTTAAACCTAAAAGATGGCTGATGTTTGGTCTAATGTGGGTTGGACTCAAAAGGGTTGGTAGGTGTTTTGGATCTGACGCGGGTTAGACTGATGTGGGTTGGTTAATGTTAGGGTATAATGTGTGTAAAACCCAAGAGGCTTAGCATTTAGGTTTAATGTAGGTTAGACCTAAAAGGTTGAACTTGGTCTAAGTTAGGCTAAATTTTTGGTTAGGTCTAATGTGAGTTGGATCTATGAGATGATTGATGTTTGGGTATGATGTGGGTTAGACCCAAAAGGGTTGGTTTATATTTTTTTTTCTAATGTGGGTTATGCCCAAAAGGGTTAGGGGTAGTCTAATGTAGGTTAGATCTAAAAGGTTGAATTTGGTTTAAGTTAGGTTAGACCTAGGGATAGTTAAAATGTGAGTTAGACCCAAGTGATGGATGATGTTTGGGTTTAATGTGGGCTAGAATCAAAAGGGTTGAACTAGGTCTAAGTTAGGTTAGACCTAGGGTTTAAGTCAAGTCTAATGTGGGTNCTTTTCATGCAGAGTGACATCATTATTTAGCATGCAAATTTGCAGGTATAAAAGTATAGTATGAAAGTACAAGAAAGACAACGCTGAAAACTGTNATCAAGGCGCATTCTCCTTGGAGCTTATTTTACTAGGGTTACATTCTTGTCCACCCTAAGTTTATGGACTGCAACCTCTGCTAACAGTCCTGGAATTTTGTCGTAGCTCCATGCAAAGCAATCTTTGAATTCTGCTAATAGTTTGACCAGTTCTGCAGATTTTTTGTCATCAAGTAGGAACTGATAAATGTAGGTTGGGGGAGCATCTTCTATTGGTTGATCAGTAGATTCATCCTCTACATCAAGACAATCATCTTTTGACTCACTAGTAACAACCATACAAAATTCAGAATTATCGACTGGTCCAACTGTACTAAATCCGACACCTTCTTTTGACTTGGGAGTTCGACTTTTAGTATTCCACAATTTTTCAAAAAGTTGAAATTTATCTTTTGGCATTTTTTTTGATAAATGTCCCTGTTGAATTAACTTTTGAACACAAGGCGAGAAGTAACCAAAAGGTAATTCCATTATTTCATTAGAATCAACATCCAAATTTACATATTTTCAAGCTCAGTAGAGGTAGAAGCACGGTAAAATTTGATCGGCTTTGAACCAACACTACGGACTTCCTT
>JXCR01090541.1:32418-174880 GCA_002079205.1 Phalaenopsis hybrid cultivar
ACTTTAATCAATTTGGTCATGTTGGGCTAGGCTTGGGTCTAGCTTGGGTTAGCCTTGGGCTAAGTACAAATTGATTATTTTAAATGGTCAATAAGGACCTTATGAAGAGTTTTAAATAGGAATTGGATGCCAATTTGGAGGTTAAGGCAATCAATTGGGTGAAACTTGGGGACTTAGCCAATTTGGGGCTAAATTTGGGAATTTTGGATTTAGGCCAAAATCAAATGGATGGACTTAGCCAATTTGGGGCTAAATTTGGGAATTTTGGATTTAGGCCAAAATCAAATGGATTTGAGGCTCAACATACCAATTAGTGGTTGATTTTGATGTATAGGAATGTTATAAAGATTTTAAAATATTAATTGAGGCCAATTGACTAGGCTATGGGTTCAATTTGGTGAGATTAGGTCATATGGTGAAAATTGGGTTTGACTCAAATCAAAATTGGGCTCAAATCATGGACCAATTAAGCTTGTATTTGGTTTATTTTGGTCATATCAAAAGTGAATTTGAGTTTAGGATTGGAATTGGCTCAATTGAGATCAAATCGAATAGACATTTGAGGAAATTTGGGTCTTCAAAGGACAATTTGGGGATTTTGGTTAAAGATGGTCAAATTGGCCAAATTGGGTCATGTGGTAGTTGAGAGAANTATAAGCCATGGACCAATGGAAACCCCGTTTTGGGTCCTCTACATAGTGGTCTTAGCTAAACCATAGCCCTAGGGCTAGCAGATTTAGGGGACCATCTACATGAGTATCCTAAAAGATCAAGGGATCTAGGCTAGAAATTTGAGTTCAGGGTTGTGAGTGAATGTGGGTGTAGATAAGTGTAGTGAGTGCCTTAGCTCCAGACTAACACCCAAGGTCAACCTTAAAGTACAGCAATCCTAAGGGTGACTCATCTTGAGTTTCCCCCGTAGTGACCCCACCTACTAAGTGCTAGAGGTTGAGAGCAATATGTGGAACTTCAAGTTGAGTGGTAAGAGATTAAAATTTCTAATGGTGAGGGTTCCATGTCTAGTTTTATAGGAATAGTCAACAGGAAAAGTCCTATGGCTAGACCCTAGGCTACTAAAGAGGAAAAACTAAACCCAGATCTAGTTTTCTAAGAATAGGCAATAAGAAAATCTTATGGCTAGACCTTAGGCTACTAAAAGGGAAAAACTAAACCTCAACCAAAAGTGAGGTCCTATGGCTAGACCTTAGGCTACTAAAGAGGAAAAACTAAACCTCAACCAAAAATGAGGTCACTATGGCTAGACCTTAGGCTACTAAAGAGGAAAAACTGAACCTCAACCAAAAGTGAGGTCAAGTCATATGGCTAGACCTTAGGCTACTAAAGAGGAAAAACTGAACCTCAACCAAAAGTGAGGTCAACGGGTTATGCTACCTAGATCTAGAATTTGGTTATATCACAATTGTTAGATCTATTGCTGAGTTAAATTATCTGGAATTTGGAGTGCATTTTGGGGTTATTCTGGCTGTTCGATCATGAAAAATGATCCCCCCGTGGCCTTATTTTAGCTTTCTTGTTAGATTTGGTGCTGTGTAAAATGATTTTAAAAGTTCTTTTCTTTTGGGTTATGCTTCCAGTTAGATTTGAAAAAATGATACCCCGTGCCCATTTTTTACTATTCTTCTAGCTGCATAGGAATTTTCTTTTATTTTTGTGGTTGCTCTGTGAAGTCGGCCTTGAGGAAAATTGATATTTGGTACTAATGTGAATGATGGTGCTTAGTGGGTATGTTGTTAGTTGATAGTACTTTTATTAATGTTGGTACTAATCCAAAAAAATGATGCTTTTAATGTGAATATTGGATTGGTGAAATTCCAATGCCGTTTTTCCTTCATGTGATTAATGTGATAATGGAGGAATTAGAATCATGGAGATTGCTAATGGAGGAATTAGCATAATGGAGGAATTTTTGTTTATCACTACTTGTTTCATTATCTGTTATTGTCATGTAGTTTATTTCGTTGGCTATAAATGATGACAAGCATAATGGAAGTATTAGCAAATTTGATTGAATTGTTTCCAATACACTAGCTTAGTTACATAAAAGTACATATGGAAGTGAGGAATATTTCTTATTAGCTCCCCATATTTGTTTGAGGTGTTGTCGTGTGAACATATTAACATCTTCATCTCCCAAGCTATTTACTTCCAAACATATCCAAGAGATTCCACATTTTGGGAGAGAAGCTGATGCTATGTTCGGATCACTGTGTTGATCCCCTTTACCTTATTCATGCAACTACATGGAAAGCCTTACTTTTCTTTTATAAAAAAGGAAGTAAAATAAGTGCTACAATTTCATGATATGATATGTAGCCAAATTGGATGGTATGTATGAAAGTGCCCCAAGATTTGTTTTTAAGCTCTTTCATTTTTTTATATGTGAAGGGGACAAATGTTGACTGTAAGCTTTTATGTTACTTTTATTGCTAATAAAGAGTTCTGATTCTTCTCTCGTGTATAAAGGTCAGTTCAATCCGCACCAAATAAGCTACCCCAAATGGACCCTTAATGGAATTGCTTTTTGGTTACTTTTTACCTTGTGTAAAAAAGTTAATTCAACAGGAAAATTTGCCAAAATAAATACTAAAAGATAAATTACAAATTTTTGAAAATTGTGGAATGTTAAAAGTCAAATTACCAACTCGAAAGAGGGTCTCAGATTTAGTACAGTTGGACCAGTTGATGATTTAGAATTTTGCATGATTGTTACTAGTGAATCAGAAGAGGATAGCCTTGATGTTGAGGAAGACTCTACTGATGAGCTAATAGAAGATGCTCAGCCAGAACTTGAGGAGGAAATCAAGTCAATTGTTGATGAATTGAAGAAAATTAAACTCGGGACGGAAGAGCAGCTCCGACCTACATTTATAAGTTCTTTACTCAACGATAAAGCATCTATAGAGTTAATGAAACTCTTAACATAATTCAAAGATTGCTTTGCACAGAGTTATGATGAAATGCCATGACTGTCAGCAGAGGTTGCAGTTCATAAACTCAGGGTGGAGAAAGATATGGCCCTAGTAAAGCAAGCACCAAGAAGAATGCGCCTCAAAATAGAACAACAAGTCATTACTGAGGTGAAGAAAATAATAGAAGCTAACTTTATAAGAGAAGAGAAATACCCCACATGGTTAGCTAATATTATAACAGCTAAAAAGAAAAATGGACAAATCCGTGTATGTGTCAACTTCAGGGATCTGAACAAAGCATGTCTAAAGAACGAATTTCCATTACCAATAACAGAAATGATGGTGGATATCGCATCAAAACATGAAATTTTCTGTTTCACGCACAGATTGTCAGGGTACAACCAAATCAAGATGTCTCCCAAGGAAACAACACTTACAGTGTTTATAACGCCGATTGGAATTTTCTACTACAAAGTGATGCCGTTTGGATTGAAGAACGATGGAACAACATACCAATGAGCTATGACAGATTTTTGATGATCTCACAGTGATGCCGTTTGGATTGAAGAACGATGGAACAACTACCAATGAGCTATGACAGATTTTTTATGATCTTAGTCACAACCAATAGCTAGATTTTTTATGATCTCATTCACAACCAAGTGGAATGCTACGTGGATGATTTGGTCATCAAGAGTAAACAAAAAGTATACTATTTGTACGATTTGAGGATTGTGTTCGAACGATTACGACAATACGACCATAAGATGAACTCGTTAAAGTGCTCCTTCGGCATTACCTCTGAGAAATTTCTATGATTCGTTGTTCGTCACAGAGAATCAAGATTAACTCGGAGTAGATTAAAGCTATCTTGGATATGCCTCCTCCTAAAGCCTTAAAACAACTACGTTCGTTTCAAGGGAAGTTAGCATATCTGAGACGCTTTATTTCTAATCTCTCAGGTAGGTGTCAGCCCTTCTCGACATTAGTTAAAAAAATATGCCAAATTTGTTTGAGAAGAGAAATGCTAGCTGGCTTTTGAGGAAGTTAAGCAATATTTAATGATACCTTCTATTTTGGCAGCCCCTATCCCGATAAAACCTTTAATACTTTATACTGTCTTTAGATGACTCTGTTGGAGCTCTCTTAGCCCAAGTCATGACGAGGGTAAACTACTACTTGAGTCGTCATCTAATACTGAGAAAGAGAAGGGATCCGCTTATTGAGAAGCATTGTTTAGCTTTAATCTTTTCCTCCCAAAAACTCAGGCATTACATGCTTTCTCATAAAATTACCCTCATTTTGAAAGTTAATTTGTTGCAATATTTAATGACCTGACTAACACTCTCCAGATGTTTAGCAAGTTGGTCGATGATATTGTTCTATATTTATATAACTTTCATTCCCCTCTGTGCTATCAAGGGATAGATTTTAGCAGATTTTCTCGCTGCACACCCACTTCCAGCTGGGTCCCCTCTTAATGACAAACTATCACATGAACATGTATTATAAATGGAATTCCCTAGTGCGCAATGCTGGTAGATGTACTTTGATGGAGCTTCGTTAGCCAGAAAAGATAAACTATCAGGAGCAGTTATACCAGGTAAAGCAGAAATTGGTTTGATCTTCATCACGCCATATAAGGGCATGTTGAGATTCTCCTATCACCCGATAGAGCCATGTACCAACAATGAAGCAGAATATGAAGCTTTAATTACTGGGCTAGATTGGCAATCTCGATGGATACAACAGATATTGTCATCTATAGAGACTCATAGCTCATCATCCACCAAGTCGCTAGATAATACAAGATTTTGAAATTAAGATTAGCAAAATATGATCGGTACACCATAAAGCTGCTTGAATAGAATCCCAGTGTAATTTTTTACCGGATTACTCGGGGAGATAATGCCTATGCCGACGCTCTAGCAAAGCTTGCTAAGGAGCTGGCATGCCAACTTAAGGATTCTAATGATTCACAGTACAAGGGAGACAATTTTTGTCTTGAATTGACCTCGACAATCTACACAAGCTCGAAAAAGAACAAGAAATGATGATTTTGGTTGTTGATATCAATGAAAATTGGCGTAAATCATTAATAGAATATTTACAGACTAGAAAGCTGCTAGAGGACAAGTCAACAACGCACCACCTCATAGAAAGGGCTATGTCGTACGCTTTAGTAGGTGATGTCCTTTACATAAGATCATTCGATCAAATGTGGCTATGATGTTTGAGTAAAGCAGAAGCACAAAATATTATCAAAGAAGTACATGCGAGAATGTGTGGCGCTCACTAGTTAAGGCCAAATATGAAAATGAAGATCAACCGACTCGGATATTATTGGATAGCAATGATGTCCGGCTGCATGGATATAGCCAGAAGATGTCACCAGTGCCAAGTGCATGGGGTGGTCATGCACCAACCTCCGAATGTACTATACCCAACCGTTGCCTCATGGCCATTCTAGCGTTGGGGCACGGATATAATAGGTCTGATAGACCCTCCATCCTCTAAAGGACACAGGTTTATACTTATTGCTACATATTACATTTCTAAATGGGCAGAGGCAGTGCCATTAATAGAGCTTACAATATAGAACATCCTTTAATTTTTCAAAAGCCAAGTCGTCTACCATTTTGAAGTTCTGTGCATAATAATTTCTGATAATGGGACAACCTTTAAGAGCACAAAAATCAACAATTTTGTCAAGGGGAACAGGATAGACTGGAGATACTCTAAGATCTACTATTCAAAGGAAAATGGCCTAAATGAAGCCTTCAATAAGACACTGGTACATATTTTGAAGAAGACACTAGAAAGAAACAAAAGAGATTAGTATAACAAACTATTAGAAGCCTTGTGGGCCTACCAGACAACATTCAGGACTCCCTCTTAGTGTACACCCTATGCACTTATGTATGGGTCTGAGGTAGTACTATCGTTAAAAGTTCAGACGTCGTCTCTCAGGGTCTTTGTAGTCAATCAACTTACAGCAGAAGAAAGTGAAAAACTTAAACTTAAAGAATTAGAAATTCTTGAAGGAAAGTGACTAGAAGCACAACAACATTTGGAGCTTTACCAAGAGAGGATGATACAAGCTCATGACAAATTGGTCCACCAAAGAAAATTCAAATTTGGTGATCTCGTACTTGTCTCAAAAGGCCTATTCTTGCACGCCGCAAAGTAGGTGGAAAATTGGAGCCAACCTGGGAGGGACATTTGTCATAGAAAAGGTCTACACAAAATGAGCCTACCACCTAGTGGATTTTCAAGGCAAAAGACCCATGTTGCCAATCAACGGATATTACTTGAAGACATACTATGCAACTTGACATTACTTGAATTGAAATTTTGAAATTTTGAAATTTTGATTGTTCTAGGGTTATTTATTTGACCAAACGTCTGTGACCGGGTTCAAAAATTTTGTAATAAAATTAACCTTCATAAAATGAAACTTTTTGAATTTACATACTTTGATTTTCTTCTTTCTACTCTTAAGTTTGACATTTTACTAAATAAAGCAAAATATATACATAAATAAATGATCTTTTCACCAACATAAACTAAATTTTTTTCTAATAAACACTTTGTTTTGTTCTTGTTTCTGCTAAATTTTAGCGTGCTGAAGTTTTTCCTGTCAATTACAGACAAAATGTTATCAAAGAAGCTGATTTTTGCTTTCAACGAAGGCTGGAATCTCACACTTAACGAGAAATGGTACCGCAGGGTGGCATCATAGACTTCTACATGGACTTCGGTCAAGTCGATGTAGACTATGAGGGTCCCCTGATGGACGTGGTCAACATGGCTATCATCACTGTTAAAGACTAGCACCAAGGAGGATTCTGCACTGAAGAGGAAGAAAGTGATAGTGCAGCAAGATCTGATGGAGGAGACTAGTCATTTGCCATCAATGTTAATTGCACCGACAGAGGTCTAGTGACTTCTGATGACAAGAGACTACCAGATACAGTATTACTAAGGACTCAACGCAGAAATGCCAATCGTCAAAAACATAGAGCATTCTTATGTGAAGAAAGAAGATGCCAGAAGGAGGCAGAAAACATGCTTACCCCAATTCTTGAGGGGAAAATCTACGATCCATGCATGAAAGAGACTTCCTCCAACTTGCCTGCAATAGTAGATGAGTCTGAGTTCACTACAGAGCCGATGATACCAGAGGTTGCAGATGATCTTTGTGTAGGTTGCCCAATGTGCAACGCTGAGATTCCCACACGGATACCAACTATAGGGCATTTGTAGAATGCCTAGACTGCAACTTCCTCCACCTAAAGTGTTACAGCACTCTGAAAAATATACATCCACTGATAGCAGATTTCATATCACCGATCACTCAATGGGAGAATCATATATTTTGTTGATACAGAGACATCACTAACATTGATTCCTGCTGATATTGAAATGAGGAAGCATCCTTGACAGCCGCCAATCGTCACTATGGCATGATACTAGAAAATGAGTAATGTAAAGAAAAAGGAATTTGAATTATATGAAGAAGTTTAAGGGAGATTTGTCAATATACTAGGAGGTTTGGAGCTGTACACCAGACTCTTCTCTGAAAGCAACGAAAGAAGCATTCTCGACTGTATATTCGACCTAAGGTACACGGGTCGAGTGTGTCTTCTAATGGGAAGGACCTATTCCAAACCACGAAAATGGATGCGTGGAAAAGGCAAAATCACCAAACAATGTGATTGATGTTATAACCTTACCAATAATAGACAAAGAAATCCCCTAGGGATTTTAAGACATGGTGAGGTGGATCTATTACCCATATGATAAAGTGGATGATTGACCCAAGAAAAATATGTTGAGATTTTCATACCTATTTTATACTATTTTTTAGGATATTACACTTTAAAGAAAGGTATTTTTGATGTTTTATTGCATGAATGATGAATTAGGGTCATTGGAGCAAAAAGATGCAAAAAGGAGCGAATTTGGAGCGAAATGGACTAAAATGTGGAGATTTGAACTAGGCCGCCGACGGCGCCCTCAACCCCGCCAAAGGTGAGTTTTTCCCGAGTCTACAGGACAAAATTCTTTAGAAGTCCGCCGACGACACCCTCGAGGCCGCCGATGGTGATCTCAACGGTTATGCCTACTCAAGCTTTGGATAAGGCCAAATTTTAAAGGGATGCTTAGGCAACTCTTGGGAAAGCTCATCCACAACTTTAAGAGAACTTTTTGGCCAAAAATTGGAGAGCCTGGAAGAGGGGGGAGAGTCTAGGAAGTGCTAGAGAGAGTTCCTAGAGGTTAGAAAGGTTCCAATATTGTGAGGAATTTATTGAGAGATTGTAAGAGTGGAGGGAAAGTGAGAGAATTCTTCCTCTTTACTGCTTCGAAGAAGAATTTTGTGTGCTGTAAAGAAAGGAAAATATTCAGAGGAACTTCGAGGAGTGTTCTTGGGGAGAAATTAGAGATAAGTTATTTACTTGTTGNCATTAGAATAGGGTTTAGGATTAGGTTTAATGTAGGCTAGACCTAAAGGATTGGACTAAGTTTATGTTAAGTTAGACTTATTGTTTAAATTTAGGTCTAATGTGAGTTAGATACGAAGGATTGGACTAATTCTAAGTTAGGTTAGCCTTATGGCTTAAGTTTAACTCTAATGCAAGTTAGACCTAAGGCATGGGGTTTATGATAGACCTGATTAATTCTTAGACATAAACTTAATTAGGTTGAGTCCACATAGGAACCTATTGAGCTAGGCTTAACTTAGGTTAAGCCTAAATAAGGTTTAGGCTGAAATTAGGCTAACCCCAGGTTATTAAGAGAAACCTCATGGTTAAAGGGGTAACCATGTTGTTGATCTCATAACACCATGTGCAGATATCGAGAGGAAGTTAGATCAATAAATATAAAGTTATCCTCAAGGACCCCCAATTAGTAAGGAAAATTTATTTGGAAAATTGATTAAGCCTAACTATTTTGAAACTAGCCATGAAATATACAATCTTTATTTCAATTATTACTACCCAGGTTGGGAAAATTATTCAAACTTTAACTGGAATACAAATTTTTGGAGGAGAAGACTAATTTTAGGAATATAATCAATTTAATCGGACATGTAGTATGAATAATCATGACTATTATAATAATGAACTTTCTTTTCCTCATGGATTTAACTCCGACACACAGAATGAGGAGAAGGAATTACTGTTAGAAAATATTATGAATCAAATTGCAAGTCAGTTGGAAATTCAAAAGAGTTAGCTAGAAAGTCAAGGGGTTGCAATAAAGAATATAAAAATCCAACTAGGGCAGATTATTCTTGCAACTAATAGTTACCCCAAAGACGTTTTACCTAGTGACCTTGAGATAAACCCTAAGGAGATGAATGATAAGAAATGTAAAATTAATGAACTAATATTTAGAAGATAATTTGAGGAGTTGTTTCAAAAGAACTTTGAGTTGAGAGATGAAGAAAAGGAGATTGAAAGACCAATGAAAAAAATTCCTAAGGTCTTATAAAAACTTATTTCCTAAATTAAGATAAATATAGAAAGACCACCTTTACCATTTACTCATTACCAAGGAAAAGAATTGAAAAACAACCCTAAACTGGAGAGTAACCTAGAATAATTTAATCCAAAATTTGAATTATCTAGAGTTAATGTGAACCAAAATTTGGGAGATCATGAAGTACCTTACAAAGATCCATTTCTTATAAATTTTATTGTTGATATTAATATGCAAATTGAGATAATTAGTAGAAGAATATTGATTCTAGAAAGAAATATGAGGAACAATGATATAAATCAATCTGAAAAGGAAGAGCTGAAAGAAAAATTATAATTTGAGGATTTTGAAGGAATCCCAAGATCTATAAAAGATTGGGCTATTGATCAAAGATTACTTAAATGAAATTTTGATCTTGGTAAAATCATTTATCAAGCTGGTGACGTTAAACCAAGTGCTTTTTGGGAGGGAACTCATAGTTATCAGAGTGGTTTGATTTCATGTGCTTGAGAGTTATGATTGTTAGTGTCTTATTGTATTTGCTTTAATATGGATTGATTAGTGTGATTGGTGATTGGTTAATGTTTGGATTGTTAGTGTTTTGATTTGATCTTTGTGTTTCATGTAGGAGGTGATTTCTTAACTTCTTATTATAGCTAGACTTATATATTCTCTTGCAGTAGTTGGATTGACGAGTCCACTACAACTCGGGTCTCACATGGACTTGAGTTTTACAAGAGAAATTATGAATTTTAACTGTGACAATTTCATTTCAATTTTGATACTTCCTTTCTCTAACTTTTTTTTTATTTGATAGGAGTAGTGAACCTAATTGATGAGTAACATGTGGATGATCTTACACTATTCTTATAACTATTAGAGGTGCTTAATTATAAGGATATGGTGATGACCGAGGTTGGGCTCGAGAGACAATATATCATGGATAATTGCATTTAGGGGATTATATTTTATAAAATCATTTAAAAAGTGGCCAATATATTTGTGTAGTGACTCTATTAGAAATTGGAAGTACGTTAGTGAGATGTGATGAGTTAAAGTTAGAATTAACCTCATTTAGCTTGTGTGTTGTATTTGTGTTTGTGTTTTATGATTGTTTTTGTGTTACAACTTTATATAGGACTTGAAGAGCATATTTTTATTCCTATGCTGATACTTGTTATGCTAGTTAGACTTTTTCAATTTAATTATGGCATGTTTAGTTTGGATTTAGTTTATGCTACACCTTTTCTATCCTGATGAATACTTAAAAATTATGAAAAATGAAAAGAAAAAGAACAAGAAAAGAAAAGTAAAGAAAGAAAGAAAAAGTAAAGTATGAAAAAGAGAGAAGAAGCTTGAGGATAAGGACATAATTAAAAATTTATTTCACTTGAATCTTTCAAAGGAAGAAACATAGAATCAATCTTAAGCTTAATTTCATAAAGTATTAAAAATTATTTTTCAAGATGTCATAAATTCTGAAATTAACATTTTTTTAAGAATTCAAAGTTTGGAAAATTTTCAATTATTTATGAATTAAATAGAAAATCAGGATTCTTTAGTTTAAAACTAAATATTCAAATGCTATAGATATCATTCAAATTAATATAAATTCTTCTAATTTGGACTGTAACATTTCTAGAATAAAATTTTATTACATCTTAAAGAAATCCACTAACATAAATCAACATGTTTTTAAAGTTATAGTGTAACTTGAGCACAAGTAACGTTTAAGTTTTGGGGATTTTGACATACCTAAAAATTACCTACTTTTTATCTAATTTTTCACATATATTTTATGCTCATTTTCAATGATATTAAGCTTAAAAGAAAGGTATTTTGCATATTTTTGGCTTCAGGTAGAAGAAATGGACCTTTAGATAAAAGGAAGCAAAAGTGGTGCAAATTGGAGTAAAAATGAGAAAGAAAGAAAATTTTGACCTGACACATTTTGATATGTCTTTCTATGCATAATTTCCTTTACATTTCTCACATATCTTTTAATTAAATTACACTTTAAAGAAAGGTTGTTTCATGCTTATCTTGTAGGTATATTTGTTAGGAGCAAAATGTAACTGAAACGGAGTGAAATAGAGCCAAATAGTGGAGCTACTGCAGGGTGGCACCAGAGGTGCCAGAATCCAGAGAATAGGTGCCAAAAATCTAGAAAACAGGCTCTAGAAACCAATGTCAGAGGTGTCAGAGATAATTTTGGATGGATTTTTGGTGGTTTTTGACTATTTTAAGATATTCTAGAAGGTTTTATGTGAATCAAACGCCCCATAGAGTGGTTCAATGAATCTAGACACTTAAGAAAAGCTATTGAATGAAGAGATATGTCTCTTGGATGAAGATAATTGTCTCTTGGAATAAAAAGTTGTGTCTTTTGGGAAAATGAAGGAATTTTGTGTCTATTAAAATAGAGGGGTATGCGCCTCTCATAGATGATTTTTGTGTGTGTGTGTGTGTGTGTGTGTGTGTGGGTGGGTGCGTATGTTAGGAAAATTGAAAGGAGTGCTTAGCGATCTTAGAATAGAGTAGAAATGTAGATCTGTACCTTTTATAGAGAAATTGGATAGGGGATTTTGAGAGGATATGTAAGGATTTATACTAGCATTGCATGGATCAATGAAAGACTTCGTGGGAGAGATCTTCATCTTTCTTTCAAAGAGAAAAAGCTTAGTAATGTGCTCTTCATTATCTTATGATTTTGTAAACACTTATCTAGTGGATTTGCTTTGATGTAATGAAGTTTTCCTTCATATTTTCTTTGTGCTTTGTGAGTAGTTTCTCTTACTTTTTCTTCTTGTTTGTTAATAGTGGTATGAGAAGATTTTATTTCATTTTACTTATCTTTTGCAATGAGTAGGATTCATGTGTAGGATTTTGGAATGCATGTTAATATGAAATTTAATTATAAATGTGATGATTTTTACTTGAACATCATTTACATTGCAATTTGGGCCTGCTATAATGTTAAAATTTGTTCAGATACATAAGATTTGAAAAGGCTATGCTTTCTATAACAAAGTAAGAATCACATTCAATTTCATGGATGAGAATGTAGTCCATTAGGTTTAGTGCAAATAAATAAGGAAATATACTTTAACGGGTGCAAAATTGGAGATTTTAGGGTGACATACTAAAATCCCCAAATTGTTCCAGTTTATTGTAAACTAAAGCAAAATTGTTAGCTATCAAATGAGGGAGAAGTGGGAGCTCTGGAGTGGAACCCACTTTCTTCTAAACCTAAACAACAATTTAGGGACCAAACTTTGGATTAGTCAATGTTCTTTACGCACTCTCAGAGGGTAAATTATAGGATTGCTTCTATTTGGCACATACCTTATTTAATGTATCTCATTTCTATACAATATCCAATTCACTACATTTGAATAAAAGGTTTTAACATCTCAAAATTCTCCAAACCAATTCATCCACAAAGAGTTATCTTTAAAATTAATATTTTCATTTAGGAGTAGTTGGTTGTTTTAAGCATAAGATTTACAATTAGAAGTACCTGTTAGAAAAACTACTTAAATTGACCTTCCATACTAATGACTTATTGTAGTAGACTAGAATTAGCCTAAGTGATTTCTTACCTCATTTCTTTGTGGGATCGATACTGAGGTCTTAAAGAAAGCACTATATTAGTTGAAGTGATACATGCACATGTGTAGAATCACTAGTGTGTGAACTATTTTTTATATTTTATAAAATTTCAAAATTACTTTTGGACTGTTACCAGGTATTTAAATTGACATAAAAGACATGAGAAAATAGCACACACCAGAGGCGCATCACCTACCGTAGACACCTTCTATTTTGAGGTGAAGCTTTTTAAGCAAACCTCTAGTGTCTATGTGACTACGAGGATAAAAGGTCTAGGGGTTCATAATCCTTGATGCTTCATTGGCCAACTCCAAAGAGACAATGCTTCGCCACATCAACGCCTTTTCCTTGCAAAAATCAAGATGATCTTAGTGGAAGGGTTATCTGAACTGGACCCTTAACTTTTCCAGGCCCTTTGATTTGTAAATTTATTCTAAACATTATGACACATTCAATTAAAAGTGAGAATCTAAAAAGGTCACTCAAATTCTTGATGATCAATGTGGGGTGGTACGCAATCTCCCTTTTCATAAATATTGATTATAAAACTGTCAGGTTTGAACTTGGGGGCAAAATATGTCAGGCCACCAGTCTCAAAATTATTTCAATTATTAAGGGCAAAATGGGTCTACTTGGCTGTAGTGTAGAATACCCGAGGGATTTCCATCACTATATATAGCGAGGTTGTAAAAGTAGCCATACTATATGGTGTTCTTCTTCTTTCCTTGCTTTCAATAGCTAGACTCTGAATAATTTTTACTATCTAAATATCTAACTTTCCCCTGTCACAAGCTTTGAGCAAGATCTCGTCCGTTGGTGAGATAAACGCGTGATTAGACGGCTCCTTGTCCTCGTCCCCAAATGGGCTAACCCATGACCATTAAAATTAAAACCCTAAGATCTCACTCATTTCTCCACCAAATGACCTCGGGTTTGATCCTATGGACTCATCTACGTGTGAAAAAAATGTTCATATGGTAAACATGCCATTAAAATAATATTAATTAAATGAAGAATCAAAATAGGTTCAGGAAGAGGGAAAGTTCAATACCTTTGCTTTGAGAAAGGAAGCTTGAATAAGCGGTGCTCTGTACGCCCTTGGACGTCTAAGGAGGCTAAGGATCAAGCCTCTGGTCGTGGTGAAAGGTCTATACCCAAATTCTATCAAGACCATATTTGAGTGTTGGTCTTGAGCTATCTTAGAGGCTCTGTATGAGGGGGATTTGATAGACTTTATCTTAGTTTAATATGGTGATGGTGTGGGTGAGTTTAATTTGGATTTGGTGCACTGTGGAAGTGTGGTGAAGAATGTGCTGTCTCTAGTAAGGATTTGAGCTCCAAAATTGAACTCCGACAAGGGGAATTAGGGCAATGGACTGGTTGGATTGAACTGTGGAGGTCTTAAGGAAGCTTAGGGAGTAATTTCAGAGGCTATCCTTAAAAAAATTTTGAGCACACCCTCATGGCCATGGAGGTGCAGCTTTTATAAAAATGGCTTAGGGTGGCTCTGTGGTCCAAGTGAAGGGTGTAAAATGATGTTTATGTGGAGGGCAGAGAAGCTATAAATTTAAAATGTGATGAGGTGGCCTCTAGGTTTGAATTGGGTTTGGACTTTTTGAGGGTGGCTCACGGTTTGAGCTCCTCCGGTGACTAGGCCGCCCGACAATGCTAGGTGAGGTGGCTAGAAGCTAAGGTGAGCTAGGGGAATCTGTCACAACAACTTTTTTGGGCAGGTTTTTAGTTTTGACGAAATTCCCATAAGCTTAAGCAATTTTGGAAATAAATCCCTTGATTTGGGGATTTTTTGGTTCATGACTCATTTGGGTGGTTCCATGGGTTTAGCCTAGTCAATAAGGTCCAATATGGGTCCAAATGACCAAATCTTAGGTTTGGGTTAGGCTATTCATGACTTTGAGCCCAATTCATTGATCAACATTGTGTAGATCATTGTAATGAACATTTTTGGTGAAGGATTGAAGTAATTCTGAGTTCAATTGGAAGCTCAATTTGTAGGATTTTGAGATTTTGATCAATTTGGGCATGTTGGACTAGACTTTGGTTGAGCTATGTTTGGGATTTGTCTCCATTAAATGATCCAAATGATCAAGGGAGATTTTATGAAGATTTTTTATGAAGGAATGGAGTGGAAATTTTGGGGTTAAGGCAATCAATTTGGTGGAAATTTGAGACATGACCAATTTTGGGAAAATTTTAGGATTTTTGGATTTGGGTTGAAATTAAATAAAAATAAGGCCAATTGAGCTTGGATTTGGTTTATAAATGTCATATGGAAGATGATTTTGAGTTCAGAAATGAAATTGGGGGAGATTGGGACCAAATTGATGGACATTTGAGGTGAATTTAGGGAAATTAGACATTAAAAACAAAATTTGGGGTTTTGATTAAAATAGTCAAATCGGTCAAAATGGGTCATGTGGTAGTTGAGAAAAATGAAATTGGTAATATTTTGAAGGTTTTGAAAATTTTTGTGATTTTTTGGAATTTTGGCCTGAGGAGGGGCATTTTAGAAATTTGGCAATTTTTTGTGATTTTGGGTAATTTGGATGTTTTCAAAATGTTTAAAATGATTTTTGAACAAATTTGGGCATTTTGTGTAAATTTAGGAATTTTGTCCAAATTTTGGGTTTCAAGGGTACTTAGGTAATTTGGGGGAGTTTAGTGGAAAAAGGCCACATTGAGTATTTTTGGTAGAATTGGGGTGCCAACCTCCATAAATGAGCTATAGACCAATGGAAACGTCATTTCGGTCCTTTATGTACTGGTCTTAGCTAAACCCTAGCCTAGAGCCAGTGGGTTTAGGGGACCATCTACATGAGTCTCCCAAAGGATTAAAGGATCAAAGTGAAGAAATTTTGTGTTTGTATTCGTGAGTGACTGTGAGTGAGGTGAGTACCTTAGCTCTAGAACAACACCCAGGGACAACCCTAAGATCCCCACCTACTAAGTGCTAGAGGTTAGGACCACTATGTGGAACTTCAAGTTGAGTAAAGAGGAGTTTAAATTTCTAATGGTGAGGGTTCCTTTTCTTTAGTTTTCTATGAATAATCCACAAAAAAGTCCTATGGCTAGACCCTAGGCTACTAAAGAGGAAAAACTAGAACTCAACCAAAAGTGACATCAACAAATGGACCCCCAATAGGTGTGGTGTGCTGGGCAAGCACATCACCCGTATTAACGTTGACCGACGAGACCAACAAAACCAACACTAACTCCTAAGTCAACAGACTTAGAAAGAGGTGTAGAATTGTGTGTTATATGTTTCTACTGGGGAATTAGTAGATTAATAGTTGATCGAAGTCAAGAAGTAGGAACTCTCGCTAGGGATTGGAGAGTTAGTTTTGAGTTATCAGATTTTAGGTGTTCCTAGAGGATGGGAATCAGTATGTAAGTGTTGACCCTATAGTGGGATTTGAAGTTTAGGTATTAATTTCAGAAGAGGGTTGAAATTTTGGGACCAACCTTGAAAGGAAAAGAATCAAAAGTTAAGGACTTATTCCAAAATGAGAATTGAAAGTTAATGATCAATCACAAAAAAGAGAGTCGGAAGTTAAGGACTGACCTTGAAAAGAAGGGAATCAGAAGTTAAGGACTAATTCCAAAATGAGAACTAAAAGTTAAGGATCAATCTCAAGAGAGTCAGAAGTTAAGGACTGTCATTGAAAGGAATGGAATCAGATATTAAGGACAGATTACAAAATGGGAATTGAAAGTTAAGGATCAATCTCAAGAGAGAGTCGGAAGTTAAGGATCGACTGACCAAAAGAAAATATGTTGAAATTTTCATACCTATTTTACACTATTTTTTATCATATTGCACTTTAAAGAAGGGTATTTTTGATGTTTTGTTGCAGGTATAATGAATTATGGTCATTGGAGCAGAAAGATGCAAAAGGAGCGAATTTGGAGCGAAAAGGACGAAAATATGAAAATTTGAACTAGGGCGCCGACGACGAGAATTTCCCAAGACTCCAGATCAAATAGTTTTGAAGGCTCACCGATGGTGCCCTCAAGGCCGTTGCTGCGAGATCGGCGGTTATTTCAAAAGATACATTGAATGAGGACATTTTTTGGAGGGATGCTTAGGCAACTCTTGGGAAAACACTTCTACAACTTTAAAAGAAGATTTTGGCCGAAAATAGAAGGGACTTTTGGAGAACAGCATCCAGGAGGTTCCAGTAGTGTGTAGAGAGTTTAATTTAGGGTTAGATTGTGAGGAATTCCTTGAAAGATTGTAAGAGTAGAAGGAATGTAAGAGATTTCTTCCTCCTTGCTGTTTCGAAGAAGAATTCTGTGTGCTGTAAAGAAAGAAAGAGATTCAGAGGAACTTCAAGGATTTTGCTTGGGGAGGAATTATAAATAAGTGTTATTTACTTGTTGTATTTTGTATGACTTTGCTTTTATATATAAATTTCAAGTTTTGTCGTATCTCCCCCATTAGTTTTGAGTAGTTTTCTCTGTCTTTCTCCTTGTCTTGAGATTTGTGAAATGGTGATTTGAATTGGTTGAGCCATGAAAATTTTGAAGAAGTTGTGATGATCTGTTCACTTCAATCTTAATTTACTTTCAAACTGGCTAATTTATTTCTTAAAATATGTTGAGCTTTAGAACTAAAGTGAAGATTACATCCAAGATTTTGGGAGGTCAAAGCTCTTCGAAGTTGGGTGCAAATAAATAGGGAAATAAAATTATCGGGAGTAGAATTGGAGATTTTACAGTGACAGACTAAAATCCTCAATTCGGTCCTATCAATTGGGTGCTAAAGTGTAGATGTTAGCCTTCAGGCGAGGGGAATGTGGGAGCTTCAAAGTGAGAGTCGGTATACTCCCAGCCTAACCGCAGATTCAGTAACCAAGCATAGTATTAGTCAATGTTCTTTATGCCTGGAAAAAAGGGTAAAGAATAGGTATCCTCCTATTTGGCAAAATCAAATTTGAACTGATTCATTTTATCCATTCACTTTAATTTTTTGATAAGGAAAATGATGTTTTCTTATATATTGAATTTCATATTAGAAACTTTATTAGTAGAATTAGTTATTTAAGAGTTATAAAACCACATATTTATTTCAATTGTTATTTGTGACAAATAAGCAATTTTGAATTATATTATTTTGATTAAGTATTGATTTTCTAAAATTTTCTTTCGTAGCCTCTATTATTACTCCCTGTGGGATCGATATCCATGACTTCATTAGAGCCCTGTATTACTTGAGCGATGCGTATGCTTGTGTTGATAAGTGTGACTTTACCATTTTGGAATATTTTGTATATGCCTCTTTATCGAATCTATAATTGTTGTCAAGTTTTTGGTACCATTGCTGAGGAATTAATTCTTCTATCAGCAATATTAAATACTTGTATTTTTAAGCATATATAAAGTTGCTGTCACCGACCTCGAAAAGAAGTGAAGTAGAAGTTAGGGGCTGATTCTAAAATGAGGATTCAAATTTAATGATTGATCTCAAAAGAGAGTCGGAAGTTAAGGACCGACCTCGAAAAGAAGCAAATCAGGAGTTAGGAACTAATTCTAAAATGAGAATTGAAAGTTAATGATTGATCTCAAATGAGAGTCACAAGTTACAGACAGACCTTGAAAAGAAGTGAATCAAAAGTTAGGGAGTGATTCTAAAATGAGAATTAAAAGTTAATTAATGATCTCAAAAGAGAGTTGGAAGTTAGGGACCGTCCTCAAAAAGGAAGTGAATAAGAAGTTAAGAACTGATTTTGAAATGAGAATTAAAATTTGAGGATCAATCTCAAAAGAGAGTCAGAAGTTAAGGGCCGAACTCAAAAAGATTGAATCAGAAGTTAAGGACTGATTATAAAATGAGAATTGAAATTTAATGATCAATCTCAAAAGATAGTTGAAAGTTAGGGACCGACCTCGAAAAGAAGTGAATCAGAAGTTAAGGACTGATTCCAAAATGAGAATTGAAATTTAATGATCAATCTCAAAAGAGAGTTGGAAGTTAGGGACCGACCTCAAAGAGAAGTGAATCATAAGTTAAGGACTGATTCCAAAATGAGAATTGAAGGTTAAGGATCAATCTCGAAAGGGAGACGGAAGTTAAGGACCAACCTAAAAAAGAAGTGAATCAGCAGTTAGGACTGATTCCAAAAATAAGAATTGAAAGTTAAGGATCAATCTTGAAAGAGAATTGGAAGTTAAGGACCGACCTCTAAAGAAGAGAGGAATAAGAAGTTAAGGACTGATCTAAAATGAGAATTGACAGTTAATGATCAATCTCAAAAGATAGTCGGAAGTTAAGGACCGACCTCGAAGGGATAGGAATCAAATGTTAAGGATTGATTCAAAAATAATAATTGAAAGTTAATGATCAATCTCAAGAAAGAGTTGGAAGTTAAGGACTGACCTTGAAGGGAAAGGAATCATAAGTTAAGGGCTAATTCAAAACTGAGAATTAAAAATAAGGATAAATCCAAGAGAGAGTCAAAAGTTAAGGACTGATTCCAAAATGCGAATTGAAATTTACAAAGAGTTTAAGGTGTTGAACCCATAGATATGTGTCATGTGAAAATGTTGACATTATTGAGGAAGATATGTGGAATTTTGTCAGGTTCTGTGTGCAGAATGTGAAATTCCGTAAGGATGTGAAGAGAACTAGTGCAAACAAAGATAGTTGTGCTGCGCAAGCAAAGAGTAAGAGACCTCAAAATCGAGAGAATCAACTCAACAGATTTATTTTCTTTTCTTGTTGTTTTTATCATGTTTAATTTTCAAAATATGTTTTACAAAATTTAATTTTTTTGGGTTGATTAATGTTCAAAAGAGTGTTGTTTTGTTGTTTGTTTATTTGTTATTTTTATTTAAATTTTATTATCATCAAGTTTTTTGTTGTTTTATTCTTTGTTCATTGTAATCTCAAACCAACACATAGTCCATGACTTTTATCCATCACACAAAAAAGCAATTGAATAAAAGACAAATTTATGAAAGAAACTTCATTAATCTATTCCAATAAATGTTATAGATGGAGTGTAGGCCAAAGCCTCAAAAAGTACAATATGCTAATTGCATCAAAGTACATCCACAAATGTTTCATGCCAAGTATATATCATAAGCTGACCATGTCTAATACATATCATATCTGCTGTAATGTAGTGCAGTAAAATCGGAAATGAACCCCTTGAATGTCTGTTCCTGGTGTGACAAGCTACTGATCGAGCAGACCTTCTAAGCCATGCTCCAGGACAAGAGTTCTCTTTGCATGTACTTAGAGGTACAACCCTCTCATAGTTTGTGTAGTAGCAGTTCCTCCTCTTCTAGATCTGGTTTAAATCCATATGGAATTTTACTGTTGTTCATTCGTCGAAAGGTCACAGACACCCTACGGTGTTGCACCCCTGGAATACAGTGTTTGGCGACGTCTNCGTTTATTTTTACAACTAAAGTGAGGATTACATCCAAGATTTAGGGAGATCAAAGCCCTTAGAAGTTGGGTGCAAATAAATAGGGAAATAATATTATCGGGAGTAGAATTGGAGATTTTAAAGTGAAAGACTAAAATCCCCAATTTGGTCATATCGTTTGGGTGCTGAAGTGTAGATGTTAGCCCTCAAATAAGGGGAACATGGGAGCTCCAAAGTGAGAGCCGGTATCCTCCCAGCCTAGCCACAAATTCAGTGAGGGAAATATGGGAGCTCCAAAGTGAGAACCGATATCCTCAAAGCCTACCCGCAGATTCAGTAAACAAGCGTAGAATTAGTCAATGTTCTTTATGCCTGGACCAAAGGGTAAAGAATATGTNATATTATCCGGCGTAGAATTGGAGATGTTAAAGTGACCGACTAAAATCCCCAATTCAGTCCTATCGTTTGGTTGCTGAAATGTAGATGTTAGCCCTCAGGAGAAGGGAACGTGAGAGCTTCGAAGTGAGAGCCAGTATCCTCCTAGCCTAGCCGCAGATTCAATAAACAAACGTAGGATTAGTCAATGTTCTTTATGCCTTGACCAAATGATAAAGAATAAGTATGTTCCTATTTGGCATAATATAAATTGAACTAATTCACTTTATCCATTAACTATAATTTCTTGACAAGGAGAATGATGATTTCTTATATATTGAATATCACAATTAAACCCTCATTAGTATCATTAGTTATTTAATAGTTAAGATATATTGAATATCACATTAAAAACCTCATTAGTATAATTAGTTATTTAAGAGTTATTAAAAATTTAAATAGTTATATTTAATTGCCTATTAGTGATAGATACGCAAATTGAACTTCGTTGTTGTGATTAAAGTATTGCTTTTCTAAAATCTTAGTTCGCAGTTCTACTCCCTGTGGAATCGATATCTAGGACTCCATTAGAGCCCTATATTACTTGAGCGATACATATCTGTGAGATCGATATCTAGGACTCCATTAGATCCCTATATTACTTGAACGATACGTATACTTGCATTGATAAGTGTGACTTTACAATTATTAAATATTTATTATGTTCATATTTATCTTATATTTTAAGCATATAAAAAGTTCTCGGTCAACTATGCACCAAAGTTTTTATTTATAATTCAAATGTAAAACTTTTTTAAGAGAGACGGGGTTGGTCATTCCCCTTATATTCCAGCAAAGGATATTAAGCATTAGATGGATGGAGCTGGAGGGATGGCTGTGATCTTGATCTAGTTCTACCTCTGTGATGATGGGGAGAACCAAACTTTGTTCTGGCTGTACCCTGTGCCTGCATTAAGCTGACTCCCAATTGTAATTTCTGCACTTCTGCCACTGGTTTTCTTTTTCTTCTGGCTGTTTGAACCTGCAAATCTTATTCAATGGCCTGTTTAAAGCTAGTAATTACATTTTCCTCATGAGCCTTGTCATGGATGTCTATCTGGCTTTCCTCTTGGAGGGAAGGTGAAGGAGTGATCATCACAATTTCATTAATTTCATTTCTTACTATTTGATTGGAGAGTCCACTGTGATTCTGTTTGGAGGGGAATCTGAAAACTCACCCAAATGATCAGCTGATGAGTTTACATTGATGATTGAGCGTGGTCCCTCAGTCCTTTGAGTGGTTTCTTTTTTTTTTGTTTAGGTGTGTTTCTTCAACAATGTTCATAGTGGCTTTCATTGAGGTAGTTTCTGCTTCCCTATGGTCCCTGCCAGTGTTCCTTTTAGGGGGTGGATGTAACCTGTAGCACATTTCTACTGTATGGCCAAATATTTTGCAATGTTGGCAATACTAAGGTTTTTTTTCAGGGACAATGTTTTGCCAAAAACCTTTAGTATAAGAGCCAACCCATATTCTCTTCAGCTCAGGTAGAGTAATATCTCTCTCCACTTGTATTCTTGCCAAGGCTGGCCTAGCTTTATTATATGTGTGGGCATCCACTTTCAAAGGTGTGCCCAATGCTTTTCCTATGTTGAATAAGGCATTCAACTTGAAGAAAGGAAGTGGAAGGCCTGACAATTTGTACCAAAGAGGAACCATATGTGGCTCTTTACTTGGATCAACGTCAGGAGTCCACTTTACAATCTTCATTATAGCTCTAACAATAATTACAAATTGCTTGACAAAGATTCTTGCATAATCTTCCTCCACAGCTAGTTGGATTAGTAGGTTCCTCCCATCCATTAATCTTATCTTCCAATTTCCAATAAACTTTAGGGATTCAAAAAAGTTTATGACCAGCTCCATCTTGGGGTGGCCTAACTAAAATTTTCCCACAAAGGTGAATTTCACTTCCTCCTTAAGTGAGGTTAAATCTTTTTTTGTGAAGAAAACTGCAGTTTCCTCCTCCTTAGATCCAAGTGGGTGAATGCAAGGACTACATCCTCTCCCTGCAGCTGTATCATGAATTTCTGAGGGAACACCAAGTGGTCATAATCTTATAGAACTTCATTAGCTCTTCCAACAACCCCAGCATATGTTGCTTTGATCCATTGTGAATCAGTGAAACATCAATAGATGTAGTCATTGTAAAGTTACCACCAGATGGAAGGAAAAACCCCACCCAGCAGCAGTCAGAGAAGATAGTGCAGTCTCCAGGGGTCACCAAACAGTGGAAGCCACCAGAAGGGCACCAACAAGCCTAACCAAACTTGAAGTAGAAACAAAACCGGTCTGCCTACCACATATAGGCACCAAATGATAAAAAACCTAAGAAGGAAGTGGGGAAGTAATCCCCACAACCAAGAGAGCAGCCTGAGAATTTGCTCAATGAAATAGTAACTCCTAGGAAAACACAAGAACACCACCATCACCACCAGAGATGGGAACCAGCAGAAAGGTAGCCACCACAGTCCACCACTTTAAAGTCCCTCTCAACCCAGCAGCCACCAATCTTCATCCTTCCTGAAACTTGCCAAGTTATCTCCATGTAGTAGAAAGTCTAACAGAGGAGGAGAGTTCCCTACTGCAATCTATTCAGTATTCCTCCCCAAGGAAGCCAACCAATGGGTAGGGCCATTGCCTACTCTCGGGATGTGTTAGAATTTCACCCTACAGATGTTTAAGTAGTACTCTGTTTTGTTCTTCCATCTGAGAATAAGCCAAGGTGGAGCTTCATCATTTAGCAGTATCTTGATACAAGTAAGTTAGTCACATTCTACTATCAAATGGCTCATATGACAATGATAGGCAAAGTTTATAGCAAAATAAATGGCTATCATTTCAGTCTTCAATGCATTAGAAGGCCAAGTAGGGGAAGAGAAAAATGACAGGCACTTCCCTTGGGAGTTTCTAAAAACACCTCCAAAACCTGATGCATCTTTCAAGTAACTACCATTAGTATTTACTTTCAGCAATATAAAGAAGGAGGGGTCCAAAAAATTAAAGGCATGAAGCTTTGCTGAGATTTTGTACTTGGCATCCAAGTCGTAAAAAGATTAGGGAGCCGATGGTATTGAATATGCTTCTAGATGTAAGAAGTGCAATTGAAAACCATAAACTTGACCAAAAGCTGATGGTCCTTATACTTAGCTGGATTTCTGCTCATTCACATGAACCATGCTAATAAACAGGGAATTACCATGAGATTAATTTCATACGAGTCCCACCAACATATCAAAAATTTAGCCCAGCTCACTTTGAAAGTATCAACCTTAAGTTGTCTAAGTAGGCCAAACCAACCTTTTTGAGATAAGTCACAAGTAAAAAAGAGGTTCTCTAAGGACTCTTCATCAGCATTACATAGACAGTAGTTGGAGGGACCCCTTAGGCCTTTCATTTTTAAAATATCATCAGTGGGGAGCAACGAATGCTAAAGCCTACAACAAAAAAAAGACATAGAGGGTGTTAACAACTTCTCCCAAATGGCTTTACCCCAAACAACTTGATTTCAATGGAAAAACTTATGATAAATATATGCAGAAAGTTTATGTGAGGAAGATTGCTTAGAAATGATTATGTCCTTCTAATTAGTGGAGAAAGTAGTGTTCTTGACCAAATTAATCTGATCACTAGTGAGTATAGTGCTCAGCAATCTGTAGTTTCATTGGTCATCAGACAAGTAATATTTAACCTGACAGAGATAATTGGGATTGGGGATAGTACAAGCTAGCTTATCCCCATTCCACACCCATTGATCCAGCCAGAAGTTTCTTTGCCCCACTCTTAGTTTCTAAATGAATAGATCCTTAGCTTGATTTCTGATAGCCAACAGTTTTGAAGGGTTTATGGAAGGACCATCCAATTCCCAAATGAATAGATCCTCAGCTTGATCCTCTGGTTCTAGGGTAGGGTTCATCCTATAGGTTTATGGAAGGACCATCCAGTGATTGAACTTCCAGAAGCTATTTTAATTCCAGCCTATGCGTCTTCTCCTTGTTTCTTTCTGAACTTGCCACTCATCAGTGAGCACATCAGTTAGACTGTTAAGTGTAGGATCCTCTAATTTATGTGGATTAATATCCAATAATCTCTCATCTTAGTAGCAACCTCCAAATGTCTCTCCTCAGCAAGAGGAGACCAGTTAAGTGCAAATGTTGTAGTGACCCCCAAAACATCAACAACTATTGCAGAGTTGTTCAGATTAGGTTGGTTTACCAATTCATCAGTAAAATGAGGTTGTTGAATTGAATTATCTTTGGCAGGGAATACAAATTTCACCACAGAAATCCTTCCCCCTTGAAGTTCAGAAACAGTCTTTGTAGGAGTATCAGCAACTGCACTCTCCTTTTGTGGGCCAGCAAACTTCTTTTTAGAGGGTAGGTGGATTCTATAACATTTGTCCACAGTATGCCCAACATTCTACAATGAGGTCAATATAGAGGTCTTTGCTCCACCACAATATTCTGCCAGAATCGTTCCTCTTCAGATCCAATCCAGACCCTTTTCACATCTGGAAGGGTTATATCCCTTTCAACTAAAACTCTAGCCCCAGCAGGTCTAGACATATAGTAAGTAGGAGAATACACCTTCAATGGACCTCCAAGAGCATGACATATATTGAAGAGAACATTTTGATTGTAAAATTGAAAAAGAAGATTTGGTAGTTTGAACCACATAGAGACAATAAAAGGCTCATTATTAGGATCAAACCCAGGAGTCCACTTAACTAGTTTCATAGGAGTCCCAACAATCATGAGAGACTGTTTAACAAACAATGAATCATATTCTTCTTCATTAGAGAGTTTAATTAAAAGTTTTCTATCATCCATCAAACCTAATTTCCAGGCTCTAGTGAGGTTGAGATCATCAAAATATTTTCTGACATAGTCCATCTTTGGATGACCAAATAGGAATTTTCCAATAAAGTTAAACTTAACTATATATGTAAGTGATTGAATTTCCATGGAAGAAAAAATAATGGCAGGTTCACTATCCTTCAGACCTAGTGGATTAACATAGGGACGACCCCTTTTCCAACTGCAACATCATGGAGAGCCTGAGGGAAAACCAAGCGATCAAAAGATTTGGGGAAGTCATGTCCCTTGCCAACCAGGCCTGCATAAATGACCTTGGTCTATTGGGCATTGATTTCAGCATCAATAGGGTATTCTACCATTAAAGCCAGCCACCAGGGCACCAATGTAACAGTAAAATTCAAAAAAGAAAAAACACAGTAAGATGTCCAAGAAACACCTCACCAAGTTAAACTAGGAGCTGAGACTAACATGAAACACTAAAATCAACCTTACGCAGCCCGCAAAAACTATAGTAGGCAAAGTAACAGTAACCCAAATTTGAAAAAGTTGTAGCCCTAGAAAGAACCAACCAAAGTAATTCTTCTTGTCAACACCACCTTTCAAGGGAGAAGACCACACTGTAACAAGAACACCAAACCCCACCACCGCGCAGCACTGCACCGTCAGGAAGGAGCCATCAAAATGCAAACCCTAGTNGCAACAACCGCACTGGATAGTGATCCTCCCCTTTCCTTGCATCAACTTTGTTGGCTCAAAATAGGTTCTTTCCATAAGCAGGCCTGCTCAACCTCTATCTCTCAGGTCAAAATAGCAGACGAGAATGTTTTATTCATCATTTTTTTAGAAGACCCTGGTGTATAATTCCAATCCTTCTAATATGTTGATGAACCTCCCTTGCACTTCTTTGTAGAATTTGAAATTTCTTTTGTTCACTTTGCTCATCTTATAGTACTCTGTCATACTGAGAATCGGCAGCTGTCGAGGATATTCCCTTATTTCAACATCAGTGGGAACACAAATTGGTATTGATTCTGGCACTAATGGAATGTGTGACTCCGCATCCAAAGGGACATATGGTTCTAGAATCCATGAGACATATTGATCTATTCTCAGCAGGACATACGACTCCCCCATCGGGAAATCGGTGGTTTGAGTCCCATCAACGGTTGATGCATACTCCTCGAAGGTGCTATAGTGTTGTAGGTGTAGGACATTACAGTCCGGGCATTCACGAATGCCGCTGTAGCTGATGCTCGTGCAGGTATTTCAGCGTCGTAGGTCGTGCAACCCGTGTAAAGAACATCTGAAGCTAGTGGTATTTCCATCTTTGTAACTAACCCAGACTTCTCATCTATAGCAGGCAGGTTGGAACAGGTTTCTCTCATGCATGGATCATAAATGTTCCCTTCAGAAATAGGGTTAAGTAAATTCTCTGCCTATTTCTGGCATCTTCTTTCTTCTCGTAAGAAAGCCCTCTGCTTTTGGTGGCTAGATTTCAATGTTGAGTTCTTCGTAGTGGAGCATCCTGTAGTCTTTCGTTATCAGCAGTGACTAGGGCCCCATTCGACTTAGCTATCATGGACGGTAGGCGGCTGGGCCCCTCCATCGAGTCTTGTTGTACCATCACATTTTTTTCCTTTAGTGGTGAATTTTCATTGGTGGTCAACCTCAGTAGTGAGGGCAGCCCTTCCTTTTCTTGTTGGCTGATGACATCCATTAGAGGCCCCTCATAATTCATGTCAACGTGACTAAATTCCTTGTCAAAGTCTATGGTGCCGCCCTGCGGCGCCATTTCCTTTTTGAGTGTGAGGTTCCAGCCATCTTTAAAGGCCAAGATCAGCCTCTAGCTTGACATTTCTCTGTAGATGATAGGAAAAATGTCAGTGAGCTGAAACTTAGCGTGGAAAAGAACAAGACAAAGGTTTTATTAAAGGAAATTTTAGTTTATTTTGGTGAAGAAGTCATTTATTTGTATATGCATTTTGTTTAATTTAGCAGGATATTAAGTTTAAAAAGAGAAAATTGAAGGTTGTAATTTTCAAAAATTTTCACTATGTTGAAGTTAATCTTATTACAAAAATTTTTGACCCAGTCACCGACATTTAGCCACATAGATAACCCCAAAATAATCCAAATTTCAAAATTTCAAATCAAGCAATGGCAAGTAATGTCAAGTTGTGTAGTATGTCTTCAGGTATCGTCCATTGATTGGTAGCACGAGCCTTTCACCTCAGAAATCCACTAATTGGTAGGCTCCTCCTACATAGACATTTTTAACGACAAATGGTCCCTCCCAAGTTGGTTCAAATTTTCCACCTATCTTGCGGCATGCAAGAATAGGCCTTTTGAGCACGAGTACAAGGTCACCATCTTTGAATGTCCATGGGCGAACCAATTTGTGATGAGCTTGTACCATCTTTGACCCGTAAAGTTCCAAGTGTTGTTGTTCTTCAAGTCATTTTCCCTCAAGACTCTCAAGTTCTTCTAATTTGAGTTTTACACTTTCTTCCGTTGTAAGTTGGTTGGTGACAGTGACTCACAGAGACAACGTCTGAACTTCTAATGGGCGTACAACCTCAGACCCGTACACGAGCACATAAGGTGTACACTGAGTGGGAGTCCTAAACTTTGTCTGATTAGCCCACAAATCTTCCAATAATTTGTTGTGCCAATCACTTTTGTTTTTGTCCAGTGTTTTCTTTAAAATATGTACTAACATTTTTTTGAAGGCTTCAGCCAGGCCATTTGCTTTGGGATAGTAATATATAGCGTATCTCTAATCTATTCCATGTGATTTGTTGAAATTGTTAATTTTGGTGCTTTTGAAAGCTATCCCATTGTTGGAGATTATTCTGTGCGGAACCCCGAAATGGTAGATAATTTGGCTTTTGAAGAATTGAAGGATGTGTTGTGTGGTAACCTCTTGTAACGTTACTGCCTCTGCCCATTTGGAGAAATGATCTGTAGCAACAAGTATAAATTTGTGTCCTTTGGAGGATGGACTATTATGTCCGTGACCCAACACTCGAATGGCCACAAGGCTACAGTTGGGTGTAGCACATTCGGAGGATGGTGCAAGACCACCCCATGCACCTGGCACTACTGACATCTTTTGGTTGTATCCATACAGTCAGACATCATTGTTGGTCAATAATATCCGAGTCTTTTGATCTTCAATTTTATCTTCGGCCCTGACTGGTGAGCGCTACTCAATCTGACATGTACTTATTAACAATATTCTTTGCTTTGGTTTTGCTTAAAAATCATAGCCACATCTAGTCGAATGATCTTCTATAGAGGACATCACCTACTAGAGCATATGACATAGCCCTTTTTGTAATGTGATGTGCCTCACACTTACCCTCTGGCAGCTTTTTAGTATGCAAATATTCTATAAATATCTTGCGCCAATCTTCGTTGATATCTGCAATCGCAATTATCATTTCTTCTTCTTTCTCGAGCTTGAGTAGAGTTTTGAGGTCGATTTGAGACAAAACTTGTCTTCCTTGTATTATGATTTCAATGGAATCCTCCTAGGGACATGCTAATTCTTTTGCGAGTTTTGCTAAAGCGTCGTCATGGACATTATCTCCCATAGGAATCCAGTAGAAAGTCACATTGGGGATTTGCTCCAGCAGCTTCATCGTGTACTCATGGTATTCTGCTAGCCATGATTTCAAAATCTTGTATTGTTTGTTGACTTGTTGGATGACGAGATGAGATTTTCCATAGATGGTAATCTTTGTTATATCTATTGAGATTGCCAAGTCCAATCTGGTGATTAAAGCTTCATGTTCTGCTTCATTGTTGGTGCACAGCTCTGTCAGGTGGTATGAGACCTCAACATACCCTTATCCGGCGTGATAAAGATCAAATTGTTCTCTGTTTTGCTTGGTATAACTGTGCATGATCCTTTGTCTTTTCTGGCAAATGAAGCACCTTCAAAGTATATTTCTCAGTGTTGCTCATTGGAGAATTCCACTTATAGTATTTGCTCATTTAGTAGTTCTTCGTTGAGAGGGGACGCAGCTGGCAGTGGGTGTGCCGCAAAGAAATCTGCTAGAATATGTCCCTTTAGAGCACGGAAGGGAACAAAAGTTATATCAAATTGCAATAAGATCATCAACCATCTTGCTAGACATCTAGAGAGCGTTGGTCGGTTCATCAAGTTTTGCAATGGATTGACTTTTGAAATTATAGTGATCTTATGAGAAGGCATGTAATGTTTATGTTTTTGGGCAGCAAAAATTAAAGCTAGACAATGCTTTTCAATTTGTGGATACCTTATCTCCATCGATATTAGGCGGTGACTCAAGTAGTAGAGTGCATTTTCTTTACCCTCATCTTTTACTTGGGCTAAGAAGGCTCCAAAAGAGTCATCTAAGGCTACGGTATAAAGTATCAAAGGTTTCCCTGGGATAGGGGCTGCCAAAATAGGAGGTGTCATTAAATATTATTAATGTCCTCAAACACTCATTGACATTTATCTTCTAAATCGAATTTGGTGTCCTTTTTAATTAATGTCGAGAAGGGCTGACACCTACTTAAGAGATTAGAAATAAAGAATCTCAAATATGCCAACTTTCTAGGGGAGGAACGTAGTTGTTTCAAGGTTTTAGGAGAAGGCATTTTCAAAATAGCTTTAATCTTATCCAGGTCAATCTCGATTCCCCAATGATGGACAACAAATCCTAGAAATTTCCCGGAGGTAGCGCCAAAAACTCACTTTAAGGGATTCATTTTATGGTCATATCATCGTAATCGTTCTAACACGATCCTAAAATCGTACAAATTGTATATCTTTCATTTAATTTTAATGACCAAATCATCCACGTATCATTCCAATTGATTGTGAATGAGGTCGTAAAAAATCTTTCTCATTGCTTGTTGGTATGGTGCTCCAGCGTTCTTTATGCCGAACAACATCACTGTGTAACAGAAAATTCCAATCGCTGTTCTGAAGGCTGTAAGTGCTGCATCCATGGGATCCATCTTAATTTGGTTGTATCCTAACAATCTATCCATGAAGGAGAAAAATTCATGTGTTGAAGTGATATCCACCATCATTTCTGGTATTGGTAGTGGAAACTCATCTTTTAGACATGCCTTGCTCAAATCCCTGAAGTCGACACAAACACATATTTGTCCATTTTTCTTCTTAATAGGTACAATGTTAGCCAACTATGTGAGGTATTGCTCTTCTTTTACAAAGTTAGTGTCTATTAGTTTTTTCACCTCAGCAATTACTTGTTGCTCTATTTTGAGTCACATTCTTCTAGGAACTTTTTTTTCTGGGGTTATATCCTATCCATCCAAAGTTTATGAACTGCGACCTCTGCTGACATTCCTCACATCTCATCATAGTTCCATGCGAAGCAATCTTTGAATTTTATTAGCAATTTGCTCACCTATAAAGATTCTTCATCATTGAGTAGAAAACTTAAAAATTTTGGTGGGGTTCTTCTTCCATCCTGAGGTTAATTTCCTTTAATTCATCAATAGTTGATTTAATTTCCTCATCAAATTGTGGTGGAGAATTTTCTATCAGTTGATCAGTAGATTCATCCTCCATATCGAGGAAATCCTCTTATGTTTCACTAGTAACAACCATGCAAAATTTTGAATCATAGACTGGTCTAACTGTACCAAATTTGAGACCCTCTTTTGAGTTTAGAGTTTAACTTTTAATATTCCATAATTTTTCAAAAAGTTGAAATTTATCTTTTGGCATTTTTTTTGGCAAGTGTCCCTGTTGAGTTAACTTTTGTACAAAAGGTGAAAAGTAACCAAAAGGCAATTCCATTAACTCATTAGGATCATCATCCAAGTTTACATGATTTTCAAGATCAGTACAGGTAAAAGCACGATAAAATTTGATTGGCTTTGAACCAACACTACCAACTTTCTTGACCTCTAAACTCTCGACCTTTTGAGGCAGAATCAGAGTAAGGGCCATTGCATTCACATAGTGGTTTATCAGATCATATATTGTCTCATATTCATTTTTCTTCGTATCTTCTAAGTATATCTCAACTTAGGCTTCTTCTATTTTGTCATCATTTTTTCATCTTCAGAACTGTCTTCAACACCAATGTTGGTGGTTGGCCTAGTCCGCTCAACCATGAAGTTGATTCTTCCACGTCCACCTCCCCGGCCTCAACCTCAGGTGCGCGAACTAAAAGAACCTCCACCAAATTGTTGTAAAAGACTGGTAGAAGATCACTGAAGCAGACTTGAAAAGGCTCCTCTTTGCAAATTTTCTGAATCTTCACTTTTATTTGTTGCGATTTCATCAGAGAAGACAATTTTCTTTGGAGGCACGTAGTAGGCAGCATCTTCATAAATACCAACCTCAGACTGAAAACGGTTGTAAATCTCCCATGATGCAATGTTCTTGTCCCTATTTGTAGTACTTAATTCATTGGTCTAGGGATGATGGAACCATGTTGTGTTCATGAATCCATGGTCAATCCAGTAGAGCGTTGAAAGAGGTCTCGACGTTGATGATATGAAACTTAGCAGTTGTGCTAGTTCTCCAACCTTCATAAGCAATATAATCGATCCAAGGGCTATCTCTCCCTTCTGGTCAAATTCTCTTAGCATCATTTTTTCAACCATAAGCTCCTAAGCTTCGATGTCCAAATAGGCTAATGTTCGTAGACTCATCAAGTTTAAGGATGCTCCAGGATCTACTAAAACTCTGGATAAGACAAATCTGTCGATGTTAACGGAGATGTAAAGCTGTCGGTTGTGGTCGGCGGTGCCAAGCAACAAATCGTCATCTGTGAAGGTTACCCTAGCTTGTTCTCTTAACAAAAAAACTTCATCTAAGGAGGTTCTATAAAAATGAGCTAGGCAAATATCTAGGTCAAGCAAGACTATAATCAGAGGCTCTCTCATCTCCTTTGATAGGATCAGAGCGTCGTAGATGCTCAATCTGGCCGGCGACTTGCTAAGATGAGCTAGCACTATAATTCACTTTATATGATCCTCCAATTTTCTCTTTGTTGTTTAGTTTTTCCACTGGTGGAGGTAGAGGTAGCTCTTCTCGAGTTACTATTTGTTTTCCTTTTATCTGTTGGAGCTATTCTTGGGGTAACACTCTCCTGCTCCTTAAGTTCACTTATGTAATTTCATTTGCCTGAGATATCATTTTTGGATCTTCCGGTATTTCTTATTTGTCGGAAAGATTTAATTTGATGGCAAGTGGTGCACCGTGGTGCTCGAGAATTGATTCCTCACTCCTGATGTTGTTTTAAGTGGTATCATCGATGTCTTTTTTTATTTTGTTAACGAGTTTGTCAATCTCAAGTAAGATTTGAGGATCATTTTGTGAATTGAGATCGAAGCTAGATTGGTTAAAATTAGTGACGTTATCACCAGAAACAGTTAAAAAGTAGTCGAAATCATAATCATTATATTCATAAGACCCTAAAGGGGAAAAACATAATCATAAAAAGATAGGGGTTCGAGGATTTTCTTTCCAGAATGCGAGAGAACCAATTCAGTAGAGGCTGCCCCTATCCTACCCTCCGTGCTATCAATCTTCACAGTGGTGTGCTTATTTTACTTTGTCTTTGATGATGACGAATTTCCTGGCAAAATCTTTGTCTCAGGTTTGGCATGCTGAAGACTCTGAACGGAGGCTTGTTTTGATGCGTTCTGGATTTCATTAAATATTTTCTTGGATGATTTGCTCCAAACTTCATTCCACCCATCCTTTCTTGTATATGCAGAAGATTGTTTAGATGAATCTTGTATTTGGTTTAGGACCCTCTTGAGCTCGTCCGAAGTTGTACTCCATCCATCTTCTCTAGTATATGGATCAATCAGGGAGATTGGTTTTATTGGATCTGGTAGTCTAAACTCAGGCTTCTTCATCAGACTTTTGAACGTTTTGGATACGGCTTCATTCTTGAAAGAATACACCATTTTTTGTCATTCTACCAGAGATATTCTCTTATTCCCTGTTCAAGAAGATCCTTCTTGAGGCTGTCACTGGTTAGACTGGTTACTCTGTTTTTGAGCATGCTGTGATGAAGATTGGCGAGGATTTTCTGGATATATCTTTATTGGTTTTTTTCCTTTATCGGCAATCACTAGTCTTCCTAACTTCTTTTCAAATACTTTGTTTTCCTTGGATTTCTCATGATAATTCATATGTTTAATTTCTTCATGAAGACTGCTGGCTTTACCGAGTACCTTCTCAAAGGATTTGATGGTGAGTCCCTTAAGCATGAAAGCTACTGGCCCATGAATGTTTTTAAGTAAGATCTTAATCGCGTGATGTTCTTGTAGTTGAGATTCACATTCATGTTAATATTTCTTCACCTCAAAATGAAATCCACCAAAGTCTCGTTGGACTTTTGCTTTTCCATCATGAGCTCTCCTATAGAGACATGGTGTTATGCTTTGACAAATCTCTTCATAAATAATTGTTCCAGCTCGACAAATGTCTTAACTAATTTGTTGGGTAAACTAGCATACCAATCAAAGGCGATCCCTGAGAAGCTGCTGACGAACTGTTGGAAGAGTAAAGCTTTGTTATTTCTTGTGTTATCACAACTAGCTCTGAAATGTGCTATATGTTGTCTGGGATTTCCAGTCCCACCAAAACACTTAAGGTTTGGGGACACAAAACCCTTGGGGAAGGGTACGACATCAAATTCCTCCAGATAGGGTCTACCCTTTAGAATCAATTCACCACCCTTAGATTGGGTTAAGGCTTCTAGAAATTGCTCATTCATTTGCTTAAATTCCTTCTCTAGCATGATGCTCGATGGAGAATCCTTTCTTGTTTGCTCATCGCTATTTTCTTGAGGAAACTTCTCTTCTTTCATCTGTGATGTGTATGGTTTCTGGTTGGTTGACCTCTAGAGAGGCTAATTGCGGTGCTTCTGATTGCCCTTGAATGGTGGCCATGGCGGTCATGGTCGTGGCCCTTTCTTTTATTCTTTTCTCCAGTTGCTGACTTGCTCATCCCTTAGAAGGATAGCCTTATGTAGCTCATCTACAAAATTCTCTTTGAGGAGAGGTTGAGCCTCGCGTAGATGTATCGACTCTGGTTTCAATGACATGGACGTTCATGAAATCTTCTTTGAGGTAATCATTATAGTCAAAATCTTCACCATCATCATCGATGAAAACTCTGTGTTCTCGAGCTAACTCGGAAATCTCAACTCTGAGATTTTCTACTTTTTCTTTGATTATTGATTCTTTGATTATCTTAAGATTTGGAGGACCCTGCTGGACCTCCTCCTCTTGCTGGCAATTTCTGCGATAATGTCAGATACTTCAGACCCTGGCTTCATTCCATGCTCTTGCCCTGCAGGCTTACTGGAATGTATCAGTTCAGCGAACTTAGGTATCCACACCTTTTTATTTTACGATGATGTCTCAGGATAGAGTGTCATAGTAGAAATATTGGCATGTCAAAGGGAAGTATGTTCCCTATGATGCAGACCGACTACAGTACTTGGCAATTTCTTCATCTTTTACTTTGGAATTTTAGGGATGCCTTTGAAGTGGGTGATCGGTAGAATTCTCGGACCCAGTCTTTGACTTAACAGGTAGACAGCCTATGATCCTGGTAGCGGTAGAATCTATGGTGATAGTAGCAGTGTCGACTCTGCTTCCAAAGTGGAACCAGACGGAAATACGAGCAAGAAGATTGCAGTTGACTTCTGAGATCGTTTGGCAGATTTGAAGTCCCTTAAAATTTCTTTCTTCATACAAGGGGAAATTGCATGTCCCACTCATTTAAGTAACTCATTAACTGAGCAAGCCTCTTTTACAGCTAGTCTCTGAAAAACCGAACTGACTCAGGTGACCAGAGTATGCTTCTTTTTCTCCACACCCTATCCATATCGATATTCATTAAAGGATGGAATCTACTTCCCAACAGAAGTAGATGTATTTCCAGTAATCTTTATTCATCTTGGTGAGGATCTTCCTTAATGGGTATCTCCTCAGGAGCCTGGGATTTAATGGCCCTTCAAACTCTTCTATTGCAGTTTCTCCATTGAGTTTGGGTTAGTGGTGCAGTTCTTTAACTCGATCCGATTTGGAATACTGATGTGGGACAACTAATCGCTCAATTAGATCTATAATGATTTTTACTTCTTTGTCCTTAATAGCAGCGGTGACAACAGGCTTGGTAGTTGTTGCAGTGGCAATAGTAGTCTTGGCCTTCATTTAAGAAGGAAAGTCCTGAAGACAATTCAGGCTGAACTCAGCAGGTGGCTCTTGAATTTTTGGAGCGGTGACTTTCGTTATGACGAATGGGGCCTCCCCGAGGATGACCTCGAGATCTTCAAATCCAGCTCTAAACTTAATGGTAGGAGCGACATTGCAGGCTTCATGGCTTGTCGACAAGTTGCAAGAAAAAGTCAGCGTTGGGTAGGCCATTGCGTCAGCTTTAAAACAGAAAGCTCAGGGTTTAGCTATATGACAAAAACTTTGAAATCTTAGTGGAAGCACTGAAAACTAACAGAAGTTGATCTATAAATCGGGTAAGTCTTAGTTTTGAGGATTTTAAAATTTTCAGCAAAAAGGTAATTTGAAAGTAGAAAAAATTAATTAATATATGAAAATTTTAAAGTGCGCACAACACAACATTATTTGATTTAAATTGTAGAATAGCAAAATAAACTCGAAAGGGAGATGGGAAGGGTTTTAGGGCCCAGTGTGAGACCCATTTTTCACACACAATGCCTAGGTGGAACTAGTCCACCAACACACCTATTGGGGTTCTGACCCCACATGAAGATTAAAAGAGTCCTTAATGGCCTCCTGAATTCCTCTGTTCAAAGGTGATTGAACAGACAATCCTGAAGTCCAAAGAGTTGGCCATAATTTCCCAAGGCAGAAATAGGTAAAATATGAAAATGGAAGAAGGGTAATTTGGTCCAAGAGGGACATGGACACTTTACTGAAGTGTGAAGATAACATTTCTTTATTTAAATGGAGAGAAAAGCTTGTCCCCAGCGGAGTCGCCAGAAGCTATCGGTAGTATTTTTGGGTTGTGGAGTTGCCCGTTAGAAGTTGTCGGTCACCGGAATTGAAATCCCATCATCCGCTTTTGAAGGACATTTTAATTTACATATTGATTTAAGTTTAGAAAAAATATGAAATCAAACTGACACCATATTTTCATTATTTAAATGAAAGAGCATTGTACCTCAAACTCTGTATCTATCCCGAATGATAAACACAAGACTTGAGGACAAGACTCGATCAAATCTGCGAAACTGTTTTATTTGTCGATAATTTCCCCTATATAATATGAAGATTTAAATGGAGTTTATATTAGACTGGGTTCGGACAAGCTTTCTATAAGTGCAAGCCCCTATACTTAATTGCATTTTGGATAACCGAAGTCATTTAAGAAAACTCTCGATAAAAATTATGAAATATTATCTTCAAAGAGGTGAAAGGATAAGACTTTTCAATGATATTGGACAAAGAGGTGTGAAATGGGATTGGTTCAAATTTGGAGTATTTTGTTTTTGGAATCCAAAGGAGGAAAACTAGAGGATGTCATGGATCTGGAGGAGAACCTTGGTGACTTTCTGATCTTTCCTATTATTTTGCTTCAGTTTTGAAGAGAAATATTTAGGTGTTTAATCTTGCCAAATTTATTTAATTAGGGCTTACATTTATGTGAAACGATTGCACATATATTCTGAAAGATGTGAGGATTCAAATCGTGACAGACGACAATCTCAGAATCCGAAGATGAGTTAGGGCTTAGATTGTACAACGGAGCTTTACAAAGGCCTAAAGATAAGGTGAGGATTTATGTTGCATAAGCAAACAACCTCAAAATCTTATGGCTTGTTGTTTATTCTAGAGAAGGGAATGGTTTAGTTGGGGAAGACAAGTTTTGCTGTTGAAGATGGCCTTGCTGCCCACCATGCTAGCTCCTATTTCCTTGCAGTGACGAGTTTAAGTTTTCTAGGGCGTCAAGTTATGATGTCAAATTAGGTGGTCCTATGGTTGTAGCTCCTTAAATGTTATGCGGCATGTTAAAGTTGATTAGAGCGACACCGGTTAGGATACTACGGTTCCCTTGTTCTTGCACCACTATTTTCTATTGGATTCACTTAGTCTAAATGAGTTTATTAAACTCAAGTTAATGAGTTACGTACTTTAATTTAGTCTGAGGGAAGCCTCATTAGCAACCGTAGGTTACCTTCTCCGAGTGATTCCTGATCATCCAATAGAGACGTCTTAATTTAGTTGTAGTTGTAGTTTTTGTGATGTTTGTGATTAAATTTTGAGCTGTTTTATATTTTGAATGTTGTGGAGTTGATTTTTATCTTGGTTGATTTTAATTTTTGTTTTGGGTTTTGGTTTTGTGGCTATCCTAACAGTTTTGTTTTTCATACAGGGTGACATTGTTGTTTAGCATGCAAGTTTTATAAGCATAAAAAGTACAGTATGAATGTACAAGAAGGACGACACTGTAACTATTAAAAGCCTACCTGGCGAGTCTTCTCGTTCCACCACCTGAAACTCAAAATGCATGTGAGAGCATTTCATATAAAGCGGAAAAGTAAGGATTTAGTGATCTACCCAACCATCAGTCATATCTTGGTGGGTCTCCATTAGTTTGATTAAGGATGACTTTTTTTAAGCAAAACATATAAAGTTTAGTAGACCTCCAAGGTATACAACAGATCTGTAGAAAGAAGCAGGTCCATGCTTCCCTCTCATTGTCTGGTGAAAAGTCTCGAGCTCTTCTTAAACTTATTATGTTGCTTAATAAACTATCCTGTAAATACCTTTAATGCTCAATGAACATTGATGTTTCAATTAATCCTATGAGTAGAGGAATTATCACTTATAATTTAATTTGAGGATTATGTGGGTGAAGACCATTAAAGGGGCAAGTTAATGTTCTAAAAAAACTTAGGCCACGTTTGGCTCGACTTTTTTGTCTCGGCGATGTGTGCGACAGCGGCTTCGTCCCGCAGTCGACCGTTTGGTTCGTAGCTTTGCGACAAAACTGTCTCAAAACTGAGAGAAAGCGGGCCGCCATATTAACTCCACGGCCCTCCTAACCCCTTTCGTTTCTCTTCTGCCCTAACTGCTTCCCTTGCGGTTCTCCTTCGACGTCTTGCTTCGTAGCCCCTTGATCGACAGATCTGAGGTATAACGAGCAGTTTTCTTCTTCTAATCGCAAATATGAGGGAGCTTATGAGTTTTTTTGAATGTGCTGTTTTCTCTTCTCATCTCCTTCCTATTTTTGCGATTTTTTTTAGCGCATGGAACCTCTTTAGTTCTTTACCGGTTGCTTGATTAGGGTTTCCCTTTGCTTTCCCTTCTCGTTTGAGCCATTCTTGTTTGGTGGATGCTGGCTCAAGAATGGAAGAAGGTTGTGGTTGTGGTGGTTGATTCATGTGTAGTGGTTGTTGTTCATGCTTTTTATTTCCCTTCTCGGTGGATTTGTACATTAGTTAGTGGTTGATTCATCAGTGATGCTTTGCTCCGAGACACATTTGTTTGCAATTTGGGGCCAGGTTAACATGGATAGTGCATGTTGCAATGATTTTTTCTCTTTAGTTGATCTTTGACAGCTCATTATGACCGAAATTTATTAGAGTGAAGTTCATAGATCACACCTTATTAATATTTTGCACATCAGCTGCATAGGAGCTGTCGAATTGATGTTGAGTTGGCTTTAATGTCATGATACCTTATTCTTATCCTCCAATTGATGTTGAGTTGGCATAGGAGGGGGAATGATTATTCCCTTATTCTCTTGCTTGTGATTAGGAAGAGGTGTTTTTGATTCCATCTATTATTTTCCTCTTCCCCAATCTTAGTTTGAGAGTGAGGAGTATTACATTTTAGATGCTATAATATTCCAGACCACTCATTTCACAATGTGATGGCTAGCCACTATAAGGGGAATTACATTTTTGATGCTTATGCAATAAATTTAGATGTTATAATATCATATACTATTTTTTTAGTGACAGCACAAGAATGTAATAAATTTATTCCATTCATTGATTCATCACTGATGGCCCTGTCACTCAATAAATATTATAACTACAATAAGCATCTAATAACTGGATTAACTGGACTATTTTTTCAGTGGCAACACAAGAATGCGATGGCTAGCCATTATAATGGGAATTACCTTTTTGATGCTTATGCAATAAATTTATCACGATTTTGTAGATGTTGTAATATTCTAGTTATTAGATGCTTGTTTCCAATATCATAATAAACACACTTGTTTCCAATAAGGTTTGAAGCTCATCTATTAGAGGTTATGAGTAGACATCAATTTTTTTCTTGGGGATGGCATATATTGTTAGTATGGAAGTATTATAAAAGAAAAAAGCTATATCAAAATGTTTGCAAAGTTATGCCAAAAGATTTGCTCAATATAAAGCACACTGCGTGCAACACTCTAATTGGAATGAAGAAAATAAAGTGTTTGAAAAGCATACTACAAGTAGGTGGCATAAGGCCACTCATATTGTTGATTTGGGTTGTAAATAATTTGAATTGAGCCTAGCATTTACTGTTCAATATTGTACTTCAATCTGTTTTCAAGCTTGAGCTGAGCTTACGCATGACATGTGTTTTACTTTATAGTGTATTTATTAGTAACACTACATTTTGATTAAAGCATTATATGGGTATATTGCAAATTTGTAATGCTCAACATTCTCAGTGTTGTTGAGAACTTTGGATGGGTGTGCAACTTTTCTGTAGAAGCTTTTATGTGACATTCAATAAAATCATATAATTTTAATGCTTCATTAATCAATATTTGATCATCTTCATGAACTCTCTCAACAAAGTGGGCTTTGCTTGCATCAAAACTCATATATGTTAAGATTGTTTTCCATTGGAGGGATAGAACTTAATTATACACTAACATGATCATTTTGAACATTTGATTTATGCTCGCCATGTGTAGTCCAATACTAATAGTTAGGTTGGAAACCATGCGATACAAATCTAACTTGCCTTTATCAGGTGTTAGATATATTTGATTTTTGTTCTGTGCACATGAGAATCAAAACTTACCTTTTGAAATATAAATGGTTAATTGCGATGCAACTTGCACAAATCTCTGTACACTGTTATTTTGTCTTCTACCTGTAATTTTGTATTTCTTACTTGCAATGCATGACTTCCACCGCAAGAAATACTCCTATGCTCCGGATTTCAGTTCTTTTTCGGTTGTTGATTGTTATTGTAGTTGGATGTGAGAAGATTGCGGTTGCATTAAGGAAGAGAACTAATGAGAACTTGCCTTTTATATATTGTTTATATGATGTAAGTTGTGCTTATGTGTACAGCAAAGGAGTCCTTGTTTATATGTTTCAAAATTTCAGCTAGTATTTCAATAAAATATTGCATTCGTTTCCCATGGACGTAGGTCAGTTGACCGGACCACGTATATTCTTGCGTTCCCTTATCTTTACATCTCTTGTTTGGTTTATTGCTTGCAACGTGTTTATATTTATGCTTTCATTTATTTAGCAATGTTTAAATTCATTATATTAATTCATCTTGTGGGTTATTTTTTTTGTGATATTATTAGCATGGCTAATAAAAAAAAAGGTTGCCACTTCTGCACTTTGGGAGAAGGACACCAAATTAATATTCTGTGACATATGCATATGTGAAATTGATAAGGGAAATATGTCAATGACATTTTTCAAAAAGGAAGGTTGGGATAACATCATTAGCAAATTTAAGGAGATGACAGGTAGGGAATATGATAGACTCCAATTGAAGAATAAATGGGACCAGCTTAAGAAGCATTGGAAACTGTGGAATGATTTGAAGTGTGGCTCCACTGGATTAGGATGGGATCCGGTGAATAGAACATTTGAGGCGCCCGAGGACTGGTGGCAAGAATGGCTTGCGGTAAGATTTTATTGAGTCATTCTTTTTAATTTTAAAAAGTTCTATTTTTTATTTCTAATAACCATTCATTCTCTTTTGCAGATTGTTCCTGCGGCAAAGAAATTTAGATTGGCTGGGATTGAACCAGAATTCGAGGGTAAGTTACAAATGATGTTTGGTGGGGTGGTAGCTACAGGGAAATATTCAGTTGCCCCTAGCCAAACAGTTTTTGAAATAACCCCCGAGAATGTGGCCGTGGAATTATCAAATGATTCTGCAGAATTCCGCAGTGTTGAGCCACCTGAAATTCAATCCACCAATCATGCGGAGCGCCCCCAGAACGAACGTAAGAGAAAGAGTGGACCTGCATCTATGAGGGAGCGGCTCTCATACGTAGTCGACTCATCTAATGATGCCCCTCAGAGAGTTCAAAAAACCTCAGTTCATGAGGTCATTGGACTTCTTGAGGAAGATCCAGAATTTACAGGGTATCGTGATCTTTTCTACTTTGTTGTAGACCTCTTCTGTGATTCCCTCCACCGAGACTTCTTCACAGCACTGAGCAAAGAGCGACGATTGGAATACATACGCTATTATTATAACCATTGTGACTTGTGAAGTTTAGCTCCTCATTAGTTCACATTGTGTTTATTTATGATTTGGAAACTAGAGTGCTGCACTTCATTCCATCTATGATTACTCCTGATAGTACACTTTTTCATTTGTGGTTGTTCGTCATTTTTATGAAACTGATTTAACTTCATTCCAAATGATTTTTAAGTTATTTGTTTTCCAATTATAGTTCATATTTCTGGTTGTTTTATTCCATCTATGAGCTTAACTGTATTTCAAAGTGTAATATATAGTTCATATCGTCATGGACCCAGAGGAAGTCCGACGTCGAAATGTAGCCATAAATATACTAGTGCATTACTAAAATACGTATGTGGACCGTGAGCCGTGTTACACATCATCTCATATTGGAGACAAATGGATGGGAGAAATGATTTCAGGACACCCAACGAGATTTCAAAACATCTTCCGCATGTCCCAGCGTGTTTTCAGTGATCTATTGTTAGATCTAAAAACATCTCCTAGACTTCACGGATCTTCTAGGACAATAAAATGTGAAGTATTGGGCATAACACTTTATATTTTATCATAGAACGAGTCAATGCGGGGAGCCATGGAACGCTTCCAACACTCATCTGAAACAATAAACAGATATTTCTCAGTTGGTTTGAGTTCTCTTATCAGTCTAACACAAGCCATATAAAACCCACAGATCCAACATTTGCAAGAACGCCAGTAGAGATTCGCAACGATGCCCGATACATGCCACATTTCAAGGTAGACATTCATACTTTAAATAAATATTACTAGAATTTATATTGAAATGATTTCACATATTCGTAAAGGGTTGCATCGACGCAATTGATGGAACACACGTTCATGCTAGGGTCCCGGATAATGAGAAAGTTGCATTTATCGGCCGTTCCGGAAGCACAACTCAAAATATCATGGCAGTGTGTGATTTCAACATGTGTTTTACATTTGCAGTGGCTGGATGGGAGGGCAGCGCACATGATATTAGAATCTTTAATATTGCAACGAGAAATTCGAAGTACAATTTTCCTCACCCACCGCATGGTTAGTTCCTTACTAATATAAGTAGAATTTTTTTTGTATGCTCACCTAAAGTTTATAAGTTTTCAGGGAAGTACTATTTGGTGGATGCTGGCTACCCAATGCAGAGGGGGTACCTTAAACCTTATCCTAACACAAGGTATCATCTTCCAGATTTTTCAGAGAGCCAGCAACCGTACGAGAAATAGAAAAGAGGTCTTTAATAAAAGACATTCATCCTTGCGAAGCGTTATTGAGAGGACTTTCGGAGTTTGGAAGAAAAAATGGGTCATACTTCGAGATATGCCACCTTATCCGTTTTCGAAACAGGTGCATGTAGTGTTAGCCACTATGGCCCTTAATAACTATATTAGGCGACATCCAACTCAAGCTGATGTTGATTTCGAGCATGTCGAGGTCAATGACGAGGAAATGCCAGTCGAAGCTTTTGAATACCACATTGGTCAATCTCTATCAACATAGGAGAACGAAAATGCCTCAATTTGCACGAAAGATGGGAAAGGTGCGAATGAAATGAAAGCCCTTCGTGAGGAGATCACTACCTCATTAGTTGGAGAGTGATTATTTCGATTCAGATCTGCTGTAAACACAATATGATTAGGGGTCTGTGTTTGTTTTCAAACAAATATTTCAATTTTAATGATCTCTTTTTTCATTACCTAATAAGTTAGTAATTATGTTTTATGCTCCATTGCTTTTCAGGATAATATGAGTTCTAGGATGTCCGCTAGCTCCCGACGAGTGGTTTGTCATTGTGGCCTGCAAACCACACTTTTGACCTCACGGTAAACACATAGCTATGGTAGGAAGTTTTATACATGCCCCTGAAGCATTGCCGATCAATGCAGATTTTTCTGATGGGCGGACAGTTTCTCTGATGCTGAGGATGACGTTGGTAGTGATTTGCGAGTTTCAGATGACGAAGGGCAGACACAGGAGCTACAGCGTGTCATTGTTAGAAATAAAGTTACCATTATGTTACTCGTCGTGGTCGTAGTTTTACAATTTTTTTTATTCAGCTTCTCCTAGCTAGTGGTTGAGTTGCATTTGTGTAATCTGGGCTATTTTGGATGTACGGAACTATATGAGTTCCTACGTCTTTATGTAAGAAAAAACGACTTCATATGGCTTGAGGTACTTTTATATATTTTACATTTTAAGCTTCTAAAATATGTTTGTAAATTTTTATACGTATAGATGAATTAATATTTGTATACATTGATATATAGATAAAGATAAATTTTAAACCTATATGTGTTTAAAATTACAAAATATTTTTTGAAAAATATCTATAAAAATGAATGTTGAAAATAATTTATTTCATTTAATTAAGTAAGAAATAATATTTTTATAAACTTTAGGTATATTAAACCCATATTTATACAAATAAATCAAAAATTTTAACCAGTTTTAACAAACAGTGGTAGTTTGGTCATTTTTACATAAAACAACTGGCTCACAACATTTTTCACGCAGTTGCACCAAACAGATAGTCAACTTCCCCACAGCTGCTTCCTGGGGCAGCGCAGCTGCAGCTGAAAAGCTGAGAATCTGCAGCTGCGCCAAACAGACCCTTAGCCAAGTTTTTAATTTGGGTTTGTAGTGTTTTTAAAGATGTTCAATTTTTAATTATGTTCACTTTTCTAATCATTATTTAACCAAATTTGATTTATCCTAGGTCACTACTAAGCCTTTTAAGCTTTTGATAGATATCTTAATTATATTTTGAAAGAGATTAAATTTTAAATGATGACGATTCATTTTTGAAAGTCATTTGAACCTCAAATAGGGGTGTTAAATTAGTGAGTTATCAACACCCAAAAATCATACCCCTAAGTCTAAAATCATTTAATCTACTAGACTTCCAAATTTTAATAATTTAGGGAAATTACAAATTTATCCTTTAATTATTAAAAGTGAGATTGGTTTCCACCAATTAACCCCCTTGTGTTTTAATCATTTAAATATGTTAATTGGGATCAAAGGTTACCCATTTCCCTTTCTTGAATTGAGCCTAGATGTTAATTAAGGCTAAATTTTCAAAATTACATCTTTGCCCCTAAGGCTCTAATACTTTAGAATTCATCAAATTTAATTCAAATCACTTTGGAATTTTCATCCCACTTCATTCATGGGTCAATTAAGACATCAGAGGAGAAAATGTGATTTTTCAAATTTTAATTTAATTTATATATTTATTTATATGCAAGAATAGGATTTCTAAAATTATTTTTGTTAAAATCCATTTTTATCTTTTAAAAATTATTTTAAGTTTCAAAATTCAAGATCTTCCCTTAGAAAGTTAGGAAAAATATTCCAATTGTTTTCTAAGTGCTTAGAAAACAATTTAGAACATTTCCATGAATTTTGTTATTTTTGTGATTTTTATATTTTTTTAATTATTTAAATATTAAGGAAAGGCTTAAAATAGTAATTTTTATTTTAACTAAAAATTTATTTTTAGAAAATTCATCTGATCACAGAGAACTTCCAAAGCCAATTTTTACAATTTTTTGAGTTATATTTTAATTAAAATTTTATTTTAGTGTTAAAAATGACATTTAACTTAAAAAATCAATTTGAGTTATCAAATGAGCTCCAAATATTTTGAATCTTTTTATGGGGAGCTCTCTGACTTCAAATTATAGTGGAGATTAAAAACCAAGTCATTTGGATGTGTCTGTTTACTAAAATTAGTTTTCTCTGCATTTTAGGGTTTGTGCAAATTAGGTGCATTATTAAGGACTTAGATCATAAAACTTTTTTCAAAGGTTTCTCTGGCCATAATAAACCTTCCAAAATTATCTTGGAACTTTTTGAGCAACATGTTAATTATTATGATTAATTTATGCAAATAATAGACATAAACTTGAAAAATATGGATTTCTGTCTAGAATCTCCTCTGGCTTTGAAAAAATCAGAGAATGTTTCCTAAGACAGAGGCAACAACATGCCAAAATTTCAAGCCATGGTGAAATGTTTACATGCATGGAGAATCAAAAGACTCAAAATATTTTTTAATTAATTAAAAATAAAATATGCATCACATAAATATCAAATTATTTTCACATTATTTTCCTCTCTTTACTGAGCAAGATGGTATTTTTATTTTATTTTTGTGATTTTTTTACATCAAGATATGGATTTTTGAAGTTAGGGATCATTTTTGATTTATTTAATTTCCTTCTTATCAAATTAAATGTTTGGCGCCACCTCATCCTAGGTGTCTTCGAAGCTTTATGCGTTGTCATTTGGTTCGGTGCCGCCATCCGACTCAGCAACCATGCGTCCCGCGGTTCACGCACCGAGAGTTCATCTGGTTAGATCTCATCTATTGATAAGATAAACGCTCGATCGGATGACTCCCCTTCATCGTCCCCAAATAGGCTAACCTGTGACCGTTAATACTAAAACCCTAAGATCTCACTCATTTCTCCACCAAATGACTGCAGGTTTGATCCTATGGACTCGTCTAAGTGAGAAGAATATATCCATACAGTAAACATGCCATTAAACTAAGCCTAATTAAATGGAGAATCAAAATAGGCTCAAGAAGAGGGGAAGTTGAATACCTTTGCTCTAAGAAAGGAAGCTTCAATCAGAAGTGCTCGACACGTTCGTGGAGGTCCAAGGAGGCTAAGGATTGAGCCTCTGGTCGTGGTAAAAGTTATAGACCCGAATTCAATCAAAGCCACATTTGGGTGTTGGTCTTGAGCTATCTTAGAGGCTCTGTATGAGAGCGATTTGATAAGGCTTTGTATTAGTTCAATGCGGTGATGGTGTGGGTGAGTTTAATTTAGATTTGGTGCACTGTGGAGGTGTGGTGACTAATGTCCTATCTCCAAAAAGGATTTGAGCTCCAAAATTAAACACCGACAAAGGGAATTAGGGCAAGGGAGAGGCTGGATTTCACTGTGGAGGTCTCAAGGAAGCTCAGGTAGTAATTTCAGAGGCTATCCTTAAGAAATTTTTTAGCACACCCTCATGGCCATGAAGGCGAAGCTTTTATAAAAATGGCTTAGAGTGGCTCTATGGGCCAATTGAGGGGTGTAAAATGATGCTTATGTGATGGTGTGAGAAGCTCTAAATTTAAAATGAGATGAGGTGGCCTCTAGGTTTGAATTAGGTTATAATTTCTTGAGAGTGGCTCATGGTTTTGGCTCCTCAGGTGATTAGGCTAGTCGGCAAGGCTAGGGGTGGTGGCCAGGAGGTCAGATGAGCTAGGGGAATTTGTCAAAATAATTTATTTGGGCAGGTGTTTAGTTTTGGTAAAAATCCCTTAAGCTTAAGAAATTTTTGAAATAAAGCCCTTGATTTGGGGATCCTTTGGTCCATGGCTCATTTGGGTGGTTCCATGGGGTTTAACCTAGTCAATAAGGTCCAAAATTTAGCTGTGGTGGCTTTGCCTTGACCAATTTGGCATGTCTAGGCCAATTTTGGTGCATGGGTCCAATATGTGTCCAAATGACCAAAGATTAGGTTTTGGTTAGGCTAGCCATGACTTTCAGCCCAATTAATAGATCAACATTGTGTAGATGATTGTAATGAACATTTTTGGTGAAGGATTGAAGTAATTTTGAGCTCAATTAGAAGCTCAATTTGAAGGATTTTGATATTTTTTTGTCAATTTGGGCATGTTAGACTAGACTTTGGCTTAGGTTGAGCTAGGCTTGAAATTTGGCTCAATTAAATGGTCCAAATTATCAAGGAAGATGTTATTAAGATTTTTAGGGTTAAGGCAATCAATTTGGTGGAATTTTGAGACATGGCCAATTTATGGAAAATTGGGGATTTTTGGATTTGAGTTGAAATTAAATGAAATTGAGGCTTCACAAGTGTTTTGAAGAGTTTAGGATTCAAATTGAGACCAATGGAGTAGGCCATGGGGTTCAATTTTATGGAACCAAGTCATAGGGCCGAAATTGAGGGTTTGACTTAGATCAAAATTGGGCTCAAAGAATGGGCCAATTGAGATTGGATTTGGTTTATATTGGTCATATGGAACGTGAATTTGAGTTTAGAATTGAAATTGGGGGAGATTGGGAGTAAATTAATGGACATTTGAGGTGAATTTAGGGAAATTGGGCCTTAAAAGACAATTTGGGGGTTTTAATCAAAATGGTCAAATTAGTTCGTGTGGGATTTGAGGAAAATTAAATTAGGAATATTTTAAAGGTTTTTGAAATATTTGGGATTTTTTGGAATTTTTGAAATTTTGGGCTAAGGAGGGACATTTTGATAATTTGGCAATTTTTGGTGATTTTGGGTAATTTGGATGTTTTAAAAGGTTTGAAATGATTTTTGAAAAAATTTGGGCATTTTGGATAAATTTAGGAATTTTGGCCAAATGTAGGGTTTCAAGGGTACTTATGTAATTTGGGGGAGTTTTGTGGAAAAAGGCATAGTTGAGTATTTTTGGTTGAATTGGGGTGCTAACAATCATAAATGAGCTATGGACCAATGAAAATCTCATTTGGGTCCTCTATGTACTGGTCTTAGGGTTAGTGGGTTTAGGGGACCATCTACATGAGTCTCCCAAAGGATTAAGGGATCAAAGTCAAGAAATTTTAGGTTTGTATTTATGAGTGATTATGAGTGAGGTGAGTACCTTAGCTCTATACCAACACCCATTGTCAAACCTAAGGTTAAGAAGTCCTGTGGGAACTCTCCTTAGGCTCCCCCATAATGACCCCATCTACTAAGTGCTAGAGGTTAGGACCAGTAAGTGGAACTTCAAGTTGAGTAAAGAGGAGTTTGGAATTTCTAATGGTGAGGGTTCCTTTTCTAGTTTTCTAGAAATAATCAACAAGAAAGTCCTATGGCTAGACCCTAGGCTACTAAAGAGGAAAAACTAGACCTCAACCAAATTTGAGGTCAACATAAATGTAATGACATCAATAAGGAAGATAAATTTATCCACTTTAACCAAAACATCTTCTATAAACCCTTTAGGATAAGTGATAGACTGGTTAGTTAACTGTAGAGTAACGGTAGTGGGAGAAATATCTCCTAAACCTAGTCTTCTAAATATAGATAATGACATGAGATTAATGTTCACTTTCAAATCAAATAAAGCTTCTCAACAAAAATTTTCTCCAATTGCACAAGGTATGGTAAAACTGTCAGAATTTTTGAGTTTTTTAGGACGTTTTTTTTTTGAATTATGAAACTGCACCCTTCATTAAGTGCAACAGTCTCATAATCATCAAACTTCATACTTTTATGTAAATTTTTTTCATAAAATTTGCATAACTTGACATTTGTTGCAGAGCTTCTACAAATTGAATATTAATTATAAGCTTTTTAAATATTTCAAAAAATCTTGAAAATTGTTGATCAAGTTTTTGTTGTCAAGTCTTTGAGGAAAAGGAGGTGATGGTCATTTTCATTCTTCTTAGTTGGAGAAATAGGTTTTTCCTTATGCTTACAGATACTTTCTTCAAGTTCTTTTGTTTTCTTATCTTTTCACTCAACTTCAATTTCTTATTGACCACCAACACTCAATTCCTTCCCACATTTTAGTTAGACAGCTTTAACTTCCTCTTTGTCTTTAATTTTATCTTTAGGATTGATCTAAACATTACTATGAGGTAACCCTGGAAGTCTATTTCTAAGTGCCTTAGCAATTTGTCCCAACTGATTCTTTATGTTTTTTTATAGGAGCACTTTGACTCTGTAATTGATTACCCATTTGTAACAATACTTCTCCTAAAGACAACTTCTTCTCCTTAATTTGTTGATTACTGTTATATCCAAGAGGATAAGTAGGTCTAAAGTTAGAATTACCCTAATTTTTCATATTTCCCAAAGTGTTTACTTGATTGTTCCCTCACTATTCACATTCACAACTAGAATTGTTATTCCAGTTCAAGTTTGGATGGTTTTTGCAACATGGATTATAATAATTAGAATATGGGTTATTGGGTATATTAATAACATTTATTGTTTCTAATGAAGTTTGAGAATCAAGCATTTGTGATAATGAATTTTCTTCATTCAATTGAGGTGTTTGAGAAAAATTCATCCTAATGTGGTTTATTTTCTTAGATATCGCAACAAATTGTAAAGCAACCATCAAAATAACATCATTATCATGAATAATGGCTACTTTTTTATGATTTACCCTTTCATAAGGCCATTGAAAATTATTCATAGTCATTTCTTCAAATTAAGCATAAGCTTCATCAAATATTTAGACATTAATGAACCTGTAGCAACAACATCTATGATAGATCTAAGGGATCTAACAAACCCATTATAAAAACTTTGAACAATTAACCAGTCTGGTAAAACATGATGTGGACACTTTCTAAGAAGTCCCTTAAGTATTTCCCGAGCTTCATAAATTGACTCCCCTACATACTGAGTAAAAGAAGTAATATCATTTCTAAGTTCAGCAGTTTTTTAAGGTGGAAAGTACTTAGCCAAGAATTTTTGTGCTAAATCTCCCCAAGTTCTAATAGATACAGGTGTTAATTAATTTAATCATATCTTAGCTTTATCCCTTAATATAAAATGAAAAAGTCTAAGTATGACGACATCATTTGATACACCATCATATTTAAATGTAACACAAATTTCTAAAAAAATGCAAGATGTAAATTTGGACCCTCGTTTTGTTCAAAATGATTATTTTGCACCATTTATACTATTATAGGTTTAAGTTTAAATGAGTTAGTCGCTACAAAAATAATTTGAATACTTAAGTGAATTTCATCTGTCATAGGGTTTGCATAATCTCTTAAAGGTTTTTATAAATTATGATGTTCATTTTTACCATTTTGAATTTCAAAATTATTTTCTCAAGTATTCTCCAAACTTGAAATTAATTAAGTCTTCCTTATTTTTGAATTTTTTTATAGTGCGTTCTAATTCAGAATTGGCGGGAACTAATCCTTCAGATCTCAAAAAACTTATACGAATAAGAAAATTCAAAAATTAAAATATCACAACAAAATAAAATAGATTTTACAGTAGTTGAGATTTTATTTTTTTTAAAATAATTTTTTGAGTTTTTGATTTTCTTGGTTTTTTAGTTTTCAAAAAGTTTTAATAAAATAAAATCCAGTATTCAAACAAGATTGCAAATAAAAAAAAAGTTTTCTTTCCAAATCTTAAAAGTTTCTGTTACTTATCTCCGACAGCGGTACCAAAAACTTGACCCGACCCGCAATTACTTGTATTTTTTATCTCCAAAATATTGCCAAAAACTTTATATTTAGTAACTAGTGTGAATAAATGGGATGACATGAAAAATAAGTAATATTACTGCACACCAGAGGTACTATGCAAGTATACATATTGTTTCGAGAAATATAGGATTTTCCTTACAAACCACAGTATCGATCCTATGAGAATAGTTGAAATATTTAAAATGGCTTGCTAAACTCAAATGTAGATTTTATCTAAATTGCAGATTTAAATAAAATTTAAATGATAACAATAGTTGACACTAAACTAAAGCAGATAACAACAAATAGATCTAATAGCTTAATAAAAGTAGCTATAAGAGTTTGAATAATATGTAAGGATCTTTCCCTTTGCAATAAGATATTAATCTATGTAGGATTTCAATGAGTAAGTTCTAACGAGTCTGAATAATATGTAAGGATCTTTCCCCTTGCAATAATATATTAATATATGTAGGATTTGAATGAGTAAGAATATGATGATGTGTTGTGAAAAGTAGGAGCATTCCTATTCTTTACCCCCTCTCGGTGCTAGCAAAGAACATTGGTTAATTTTGATTTTTTCACTAGCTTGTGTAGTAGTGATGAATAGATTCTTGCCTATCACTTCCAGATCACCCATTGTGCCCTCTCTATAGGATCTACTCGGGACCCTTACGATCCAAACTCTAAATCGAATTTGAAAAAGAATCTAGTCTGGCACCCTAGAAACATCAATTCTATGCCCATCAAAACTTATCTCCCAATCTATTTGCACTCCCCGTTAGATGATTACAAAAGCTCTGCTTAGAATCAAGTGTGACACTCACTAGTTGGGTGAAAACATAGCCCTCCCAAGTTTTTATATTTCTCAACCATTTGAACCTCACAAGTGGTCCTTTTGTAAAGTTAATGAAGAATTGGTGAAAATGTCACTGCAAATTTTAAAAGTAAATAAAAATCTTTAATTCATTCTCATTCTACAAGATTAATTCCCAAGAGCAAGGAGAATGAAAAGGAACTACTCAGAAATTATGGAGAATAAAATAAAAACACTAAACTTAAGTACAGCTACAAAGTACCTTATGTTTTCTCCCCAACACAAATTCTGGAGTCTCCTTGAAGAAATCTCCAAACTCTTACACTTACAACACAAAACGCGTTAAAACATACACTTAAAAACTAAGGTGGGACTTCAAATGCTACCAAAAAGTCATCCATTTTGTCCAACTTTTGTCCATAATAGTAGATGTCTGAAAATAACCAAAGGTTGCTTCAAACACCCCTTCAAATTTTGGTCAAATTTAATGGATCTTTTAGAAGGGTAGTTATTGGCGCTATAGCGCCCATTGTTCCCGTCTATGACGCTATAGCGTCAAGGGACGGTGCTATGGCTCCATACTATTTTGCACCACTTTTGCTCATTTTTACCACATTTTCACCAAATGTTCATTCCATGTACATGAAACCACACGTCTATGGCACTATAGCGTCAAGAGACAGTGCTTTGACGTCATACCATTTTGCACCACTTTTGCTCATTTTTACCTCCTTTTCTCCAAATGTCCATTCCATGTACATGAAACCAAAAATATGTAAAATATCTTTCTTTAAAGTGCAATATCATTAAAAATATGGATAAAACAATCATAAAATTTGTACTAAAAATAGATATTTTTAAGATGGACCATTTTGCAATGCAATTTTAAAGGTTAAATCCTACAGAAATCTTACTTATCATAATTGGATTACTGATTATCAAGTAATAGAGATACCTTCCCTATATTTATATAAAAGTAGGGTAAGAAATGTAAAGTGTCAATTATGATTGTAGCTAGTGACAAATAGGGCAACTCTATTATTTACCCTCTCTTGAGTGCATAAAGAAGTTTGATTAATTTGATTTTAATTCCCTAAATCCCAACTTGAACCCATCAAAGAATATTTCTCTAACATTAGCATCTCCCTACTGAGTACTTGCACCATACTCTATAGATCACTGTGACTAAACTTGTTGATTCCATCATTGCTCTCTCAAGTCATTATGGATCAAAACATATTTTAACAATTCACTTGGCCATAATGAAAAATAAATGAAGAATCAAAGATTACTCATCACATTAAGAACTTAAAAATAATTTAAAAACATTTTTCACTCTTATACTTCCTACTTAAAACATCACAAGAAAAAGTAAAAGAAAACTACTTAGCATGAAGAACACAACCTAAAACACCATTGTAAACAAGAAAATCTAATAAATAAATTGGTTTACAAAAATACAATAATAAAATTATACAATACTTGACTTTATCTCCTTTGCAAAGCTCTGAGAATGCTTACTCATAGACCTTCTGTTCACTTACTGCTCTCTTGAATATTCTCCTCATAAACGACTCAAATTCTCTCTAAATTGCTCACAAATACTCTCTCCTTTCATTCTTATAGCCAACTTATAGACCCCTATTCTTTCTCTCTATTCATCCTCTTCAAAAGACTTTAAAACCTCTCCTCATTAAACTCTCTAGCCATCTGAAAAACTCTCCACATCTTCTACACAAACTTCTAAAAAAACTACGTCAAGCAGTTACTCGTGCCTAGGCACCAAGCGGCTGGTGTCTAAACACCAATATCTCTATCGGTCAGGATCAATATGGGCACTTAAGCGCCAAAAAGTCTGGTTTCTAAGCGCTAGTAAGGTAACACCTTAGTTCCCATTGAACGGTGCCTAAATGCAAATCTCTCGGGTTGCTGGGGCAAAGACTAAAACACGCAAGGGTCTGACGCGTAGGTGGTAGTCTCTTGTGAGCTCCATTGCTCCAAGTCTCCACCACTTTGCTCCATGTCTCTTCCACTCTGTTCCACTTCTAATACCTGTTATACTTGCAAGGAAAAAATAAGAATATCTTTCTTTAAAGTGCAATTTCATGCATAAATATGTGAAAAAAATAAAGGAATTTAAGCATTTTTTTCTCATGTCAGCTTGTCCTAATGTTATTGATTAACCTTTTAGATAACACTTACTCTTAGTTTGGCCAATTAGGATGTTAAAATCTTCGTGATACATGACTTCTGTCAGACGCATAATAGAACACATAGGCTAAGCATGAGATATTGGTATAAATTGCATATTCTAGTTGTAATTTTGCAACCTAGACAGAGGATTAGATGAATCCTGAAAAATACTATGGGGTTAAACCAAACTTAATTTTATGAGTTTCTGATTCTTCTTCGAACTTAAGTATAGGCTTAAGATAAAAACTCATCACTAGTTGACAATTATCATGTAGGAAAATATTATAGAAAACTACCAACTCTAACGATACTCGAGTCACGAAGGAATGAGTCTCATCTCTCTTGATGAACACAAAGTTTCTCTAATCGATGATAGCAGATGGCTGATTTATAGGCAATGACAGTCCTTGATAAAAAACAATAATGTTAAATTTTGCATAAAAGACTATTGCTAAACCATGACTAAACATACAATATTTACAATCAAATATCATACTAAATTTAATATATTTAGAGAACATGAGCTAAAAAAAATGTTAGAATATTTCACACCATCTTTCATTCAAAATTCCTAAATGAGAAGAGAAATACCACCATCCAAAATTTTCAGGGTGGGGGACGTTGTTGATGCCCAATAAGTTAGAGGGAAATTATTGATGCCAAAAAAAAAAATAAATAAATAAATAAAATAATAGTAATAAAATCAAACTAATATTTTGTGACATAATTTGAGATGGAAAGACGGCTGTTTCAATAATTTTGAGATTTTAGTTGCATTTTTCTAACATTATTGTTGGCAGCTTGCTTTATTTATTTACAGAATGGTATTTTCCAAACTCATTTATATACATCTTAAAATACTTAAATACAAAAGCTATGAATTTTCCTCACTTCGTCATTATAGTTGAAAAAAAATAAAAAAATTAAATTCAGAAATAAGTAAAATATGGGAGGTTTAATAAATGTGAATAAAAAGAGCTATGAAAAGCATTTTTTTTCTTATAAAACATGCAAGTGAAACAATATGTTTAAACAGTGAAATCTTTAATGCATTTTTCTTAACAAATTAACTTGATATGTTCTGTTGAAGGCCAATCGTACAACCATCTTTTGTCATACCAACTATTTCATCAAGTCTTTATTTTTCAACTATTGGGAATCGAAAATCCAAAACAAATCTAAACTGGGCCACCTTAATCCGCCCAAGCCAACGCTCAACAAGCTTTACTAAATCTTGATAGACCATGAGCCACAAGATAATTTAGTCAAACAAATCAGAAAAAAATTTCTTCGAAATTCTTGTCAGACTATGTCAGCTAGATTTCTTGGATTCAATAGCATATGTTGGCTTTCAAGACAGAATCACCTATTTCTTACGAGAGAAAGGATATGGCCCGTTTGGCGTAGTTTATTGGTGCATTTGCATTTTCAAAGCTCCACTTTAGTATTTGATTGTTGCCTTCGGAGCGCGTTTTTTAATGGACGCGGCAGCAAGATCGACTCGGCAGCCCCCGTTTTAGATCTCACTTCGAAGGTTTTTCCTCCCGTGCCTCAGTCTTCTCCCTCACTCGCTCAACTGCTTATACTTATCACATGCGGTCCTGTAAGAGCGAAGATCTCACCGGCGAGGGGAACGGCGGCGAAGCTCGCTGCACCGCCCACTACAGCTCTGATTTCTTCGCCGGCATTCTTGGAGGCGGCCGGAGGCTTTTGCTGGTGGTGGTTTTGGCGTCAAGATTCAGCACTGTGCTAGAAAGGCAAATTCAATTTTGTTCAAAAATGTTTTCCTTTTCGGTTTTCATTCTACTTGAATGAATGCTTCCTCTGGATTGAAGTTAATAAAATTGCAATATCTACTTTAAAATATGTAATTCCTTATCTCAACTCCCTAACCGTCCTGCACATCCGCAAATTCTGCATTGTTGATAACAAAAGTGGTATTTTAATTGAATTTCTTATAAACTATATCAAATTTTTTTAACATTTTGTTTTGCAAAATAATAACAAATTTAAGTAAAAAAATTTATTGAATATTAAAAGCTTCTAATTCTAGATTTTGTGTTCAAAACTACAAGTACCTTCCGATTAAAAAATGGCTTAAAATTTGTTCTCTTTAAATTACTGTATTTTAAATTGTAAGATTGAACTTTGGTAAATTTAAAGTGGATGCATGTTGGATACAAATTAAGCATGAATGGTTGCATAATTGTGATTTTACGTGAGGTCAATTTATTTTTAGATTCTGTTGAGAATTGGATCTTATTTAGGGGTCCTATTGGTATGGGGAGAATATTGAAGAAGCTAGGAGTTTATTTGTAAAATCATTGTAATAGCTTATTTAACCCCTTGTTGTGAATATAAAGAATAGGTTTTTTTGAAAAATTCTTAGTTTAGTGAGGGTCGCCTCTTATTTTTTAACTGTTCTGAATTTGTTTTCTACTTCTCAAATATCAAATATATTGATACGACAATTCTATTGCAAACAATCTTATTGTACATGGGCAGAATAATCATTTATTCAGAAACAATTACAAATCAGCTGTTTTCAAATAGTTTATTCGGATAAGTTGCTGATTAGCAGCTTATCATGATCAGCTGCTTAATAACAGATTATTCAATAAGTTGTAGGTATCCGCAAACAAGCCCTAAGATATTACCTAAAATACTTCTTTTTACATATTTTTATTTTGAATTTACAACGCACTCAATTTTTCTGTATTTAAATATTAAACACCTAAACTTTAAATTTTATATATATGCCAATTATTTATGCATTAAAATATTTATTTCATTTTTTTACAATTAAAATAATATTAATTTTGATTTAATATGAAAGTTTTTGATGGCATAAATGTAAGAAGATAAAGCTTATATACTAGAAATGTAAGAACATAAAAATTAGGTGGTTTACATGTAGATGCTCTTTTTATTTTTAAGTATGATAAAATGATGTGTTAAGAAGGAAAGGAGAAGGTGCTTTTAGTTGTTTATTAATAGTTATTTATTTATTTTATAATTCATTTAAAATATGTATACATATGTGATGGTTGAGTAGTAATTTACAACAATTGCTGAGTGATCATGCAATCAAGTTTCGTTGATTAGGCAATATTCTTTTTTTTCTTGGGTCGCCACAATTTGCCATTGCTCCTTGTCAACAAAACTTAGATTGCATGATCAGCAATTATGATAAACTACTAGTCAACCGTCACATATTTATTGTTCTTTTTCATATCTTAAACCATCTAAAGTAATAAATAAATTAAACATGCAAGTAATGAAAAAGAAGCTACACATTGCAGTAGAACCACCCATCTCCTCGCCTCCTCCCCCCGCTCATTTTCATACCAGGGGTTCTGCTCCAACTCTGGCATCCATAATCTACGATGTGGCCACTCCTGGAGAGCGGACGAACTCCCAATCTCCGGGGGCCGCTCACCATCACCATTTCCTCTTTGCTCCTCACCAACAGTCTCATCGCCATCTGGTAGCTTAAACCTACATATGGGACATGAGTTATGCAGTCTCAGCCACGGCACGATGCAGTCAGAGTGGTATACGTGCTGGCAGGGCATCTCCCTCGCCTCTTCCCCGATGGTGAAGTCTTCTTTGCACACAGAGCACTGCGAGCCTTCTTTGAGATGATCTGCAGTGATGGCCACGGTCGGCAATGCTTGGATTGAGGATGTTGGTGCAGGCGGCTGCCCCGGACGGTCATTCTGTGTGGCGCTCTCGATGAACTCGTTAAGGTTGGGGCCATTGTGATAGTCCTGGAGATGAACTGTGCCGGGAAGAGAAGCAGTCGCGGGTAAGGGCAGGAGCGGGGGCGATGGCGGAAGAAGCAGGGGCGGTTGGTATTCATGGACGATGTTGATCAGGGAGCAGCGGGGGCAGATGATGGGAAGGNTAGAGGAATGATCGAGGCAAATATGACTAAAAGAAACGCTTTGAACAACAGTCGGTTCCTTCCTTTTTGTAATTGTACAAAATGCATTCCAAGAAATAAGAGGCAAAAGAATGACCAAAGAAGAGGCATGTCATTTGGACTCTCACCCGGTTCCCTCACATGTAAAGTCATGACTCACTCAAATTTATTTTATTTCCTTCACTTAACTAACTTTCGAGGCANCAGAGGAATGATCGAGGCAAATATGACTGAAAGAAACGCTTCGAACAACAGTCGGTTCCTTCCTTTTTGTAATTGTACAAAATGCATTCTAAGAAATAAGAGACAAAAGAATGACCAAAGAAGAGGCATGTCATTTGGACTCTCACCCAGTTCCCTCACATGTAAAGTCATGACTCACTCAAATTTATTTTATTTCCTTCACTTAACTAACTTTCGAGGCATGTTAACAAAGAAATAATTTGACATTCAACACGTACATAACACTTTGATATTTTACATATATATCATTTGATAAGAATCTCAAGGCAAGACATGTGTTATGTGGCACTTTTTTTAGCAAGGAACGTATAAACTTCAATNGACAAAGAAATAATTTGGCATTCAACACGTACATAACACTTTGATATTTTACATATATATCTTTTGATAAGAATCTCAAGGCAAGACATGTGTTATGTGGCACTTTTTTTAGCAAGGAACGTATAAACTTCAATTAAAACTTATCCAGAACTCAAATTTCAACAAACATACAACAAAATTGATGGGTTGGACAAGATAAACATAATGACACCAAAATTGGTCCAATCCAAGTCAAGTCAAGCCCAAATCAGCCATTAAATCATTTTTGGAAACTTTTGGTGGAGAATTAAAAGGTCAAATAAATCTCAAACCTGGAAATTTTAAAATCACTTCGAGTGTTTCGATGAGATAAATCTAACGAGCCCAAGATCATTCAAATCCAACAACANTAGATTTTCTACTTCAAAATGGAAATTTATGGCATACTGCATATTAGATTGAAAATGACCATTAATTTTTTTTAAAATAATTGCTGCAGTGATTGTCATGGTGAAGAGATTTCTGGAGCTTTGGTTACCTATTTGATGTTTGTTTCTAAGTAACATGCAATGGTTATGGCTTCATTGTCTGTCTGCAAAATGGAATTATTTTATGAACCTAACTGTAAATATATTGGGGAAGAAATGGCACTGTTGAGATTTTATGATTTGTATTTTTATGAAGAAAAGGAATGCCTTGTTGGTAAATTTTAAAAGGGAAATTTACATAGATACCACAAATCTAGCATCAATTTTGAAGTATGGTTTTGCTCTGATTTTGACCTCATTTTCACAGAAATTGCAACTTTGAAGTTTGGTTTTGCTCTGATTTTGACAGGAATTGAGTGGTATGTATACAAGAACTGAGGCATTAGATATAAAAAATCACAAGAATTGAGTGGTATTGCTTGTAAAATTTAAACCGTTTGAAGCATTTTCTTATTGAGCTTTTCTCCTCTATTACTCTATATTTAGTTTATTGCTTGTAAATTTTAACGTGTTCTTGGGTTGTTCGGTTCAGTGTTATTAAATATTGTGTACCTCATTTAATGGTATGTTTTAAGGTGAGATCGGACGAGTCTTCTTTTTTTTCATATATTGTCATTTTTTGTTATACAATTTTTGTGATTATTTGAAGCTAATCAAGTCATGAGAAAACTGCAACGATCTGATGGATTTATCCTTTCGTGATATTGATTGAATTTAAGTACATGATGATCTCTTATAGTGAGTCATCTCCTCCTGCGTGCTTTCATGTTTTTCAGTTTGTAATGTAGGTTTTGCAATTCTTTTTGTGCTTTTGAATGCATGAATTGCATGAGAAAAAAGTAATAATTTTGGACTGGAATTTATGAATTTTAACTCTTATTGAAATAAAAAACAAACAAAGTTTTTTCAATTAAAACAACCAGCTTGGGTTCTAATCTATGAGGGTGTTACTTGATCCTTGTGAGCACTCATTTGTCGTAAAACATGTTATGTAAAGATGCACTATGATTTATGACTTGACATTTATGAAGGATGTACCTTTGTGCATGTTTTTCACTGGTGATATATTTGTAATGGACAAAACTGAATATATGGTATCTCATTTCAGTAGTGATCGATCTAGTGGCGGGGTTGTAACAATGGTTGATCAAGGCATTATGTTTCTTGGGAAGAGAAGAATAAAATCAAGTGTTGTTGAAATGATAATTTTTGTAGCATGAATGACCTCTTAAAATGTATAATTTTTGTAATTTTGATAAAGTTGAAGTTTGTTTGTGTTTCGTTTTTGTAGAGCTGTTGAATGATCTGTGTATATTGATGCCAAAGGATGAATATGGCATGAATTGCATGCTCTGTTTAAATACTTGAGTAAGCTTATTAGTTCATGTAAGAAGTAAGATAATTCCATACTGTTATGAAAGTTGTGTATCTACTGAAAGTAATGGGCATGTAAGAAATTGATGATCCAATTAACTGCAGAAATTGCAGTGTATAGTTAAATATAAATGATGATCCAATATAAATATACATAACAAATAGTTTCCACAGGCATATTAGTATGAGAATGTGTATTTTACTTTTGTATTAATATGTGATATAATCACCTCCATATTAGTATGTGAAGGTGTATTTTACTTTTGTATATGTAAATGTGTTTCTTTGACGTAACTCAAGCTTAACATTTGAACTTTAATTTTGTTGAGAAAATTACAAATTCTGCGTAACAGATTGTTCATTTAACCAAAAAAAATCTATAAATGAGTTGTTTATAAAACACACAAACTAAACAACTAAAGAGTTTATGCACAAGAGGGGCAGAATAGTCATTTATCCAGAATCAGCTGTTTTCCAAATGCACAAACCACACAGCCAGCCAGCTTATATGGATCAGCTGCTCATCAGCAGATTATCAGGATAAGCTGCTTATCAGCAGAGGTTGGATAAGCTGCAGCTGCCCCAAACAGACCCTATGTCAGCTAGATTTCTTGGATTCAATAGCATATGTTGGCTTTCAAGACAGAATCACCTATTTCTTAAGAGAGAAGGGATAAAGGGCCCGTTTGGCGTAGTTTATTGGTGCATTTGCATTTTCAAAACTCCACTTTAGTATGTTAGATATAAATTAAGCATGAATGCTTGCATAATTTTGATTAGACGTGAGGTCAATTTATTTTTTAGATTCTGTTGAGAATTGGATCTTATTTAGGGGTCCAATTGGTAAGGAGAGAATATTGAAGAAGCTAGGGGTTTATTTGTAAAATTATTGTAATATCATATTTAACCCCTTGTTGTAAATGTAAAGAATATGTTTTTTTGAAAAATTCTTAGTTTAGTGAGGGTCATCTTTTATTTTTTAACTATTCTGAATTTGTTTTCAGCTTCTCAAGTATCAAATATATTTATATCACAGCTCTATTGCAAACAACTTTACTGTACATGGGCGGAATAATAATTTATTCAGAAATAATTGCAAATCAGCTGTTTTCACACAGCTTATCCGGATAAATTGTTGATTAGCATCTCATCATGATCAACTGCTTATTAACATATTATTCAATAAGTTGTAGGTACCCACAAGCAAGCCCTAAGATATTACCTAAAATACTTCTTTTTACATATTTTTATTTTGATTTTACAACGCCACTCAATTTTTCTATATTTAAATGTTAAACACCTAAACTTTAAATTTTATATATATGCCAAATATTTATGCATTAAAATATTTATTTCATTTTTTTACAATTAAAATAATATTAATTTTGATTTAATCTGAAAGTTTTTTAGGGCATAAATGTAAGAAGATAAAGCTTATATACTAGAAACGTGTGAACATAAAAATTAAGTGGTTTACATGTAGATGCTCTTTTTATTTTCAAGTATGATAAAATGATGTGTTAAGAAGGAAAGGAGAGGGTGCTTTTAGTTATTTATTAATAGTTATTCATTTATTTAATAATTCATTTAAAATATGTATTCATATGTGATGGTTGAGTAGTAATATACAACAATTGCTGAGAGATCATGCAATCAAGTTTCGTTGATAGGGCATATTCTTTTTTTTCTTGGGTCACCACAATTTGCCATTGCTCCTTGTCAACAGAACTTAGATTGCATGATCAGCAATTATGATAAACTATTAAGTCAACCATCACATATTTATTGTTCTTTTTCATATCTTAAACCATCTAAAGTAATAAATAAATTAAACATGCAAGTAATGAAAAAGAAGCTACAAGTTGCAGTAGAACCGCCGATCTCCTCGCCTCCTCTCTCCGCTCATTTTCATACCAGCGGTTCTGCTCCAACTCTGGCATCCATAATCTACGATGTGGCCACTCCCAGAGAGCAGACAAACTCCCAATCTCCGGCGGCCGCTCACCATCACCATTTCCTCTTTGCTCCTCACCGGCAGCCACGTTGCCATCTGGAAGCTTAAACCTACATATAGGACATGAGTTATGCAGTCTCAGCCACGGCACGATGCAGTCAGAGTGGTATACGTGCTGGCAGGGCATCTCCCTCGCCTCTTCCCCGACGTTGAAGTCTTCTTTGCACACAGAGCACTGCGAGCCTTCTTTGAGGTGATCTGCGGTGATGGCCACGGTCGGCAATGCTTGGATTGAGGATGTTGGTGCAGGCGGCTGCCCCGGACGGTCATTTTGTGTGGCGCTCTCGATTAACTCGTTAAGGTCGGAGCCAGTGTGATAGTCCTGGGGATGAACTGTGCCGGGAAGAGAAGCGGTCGCGGGTAGGGGTGGCGGCGGGGCCGAGGGCGGTGGTGGAAGAAGCAGGGGCGGTTGGTATTCATGGACGATGTTGATCAGGGAGCAGCGGGGGCAGATGACGGGAAGGTTGGTGGACAGCGGGAGAACGATGGGGATGGTATGGAGGCAGTGGTGGCACCAAAAGAGGCGGAAGGAACGGTGCAGGTTTGTTTGGAGAAGGGGAGGGCGGCGCAAGGACATTGGCCTGGATGGACTAAAGGAAGAGGAAACGTGAAGTTTTTTTTGTATTGGAGTATGTTTAAGAGGTAAAAGAAGTAAGGAGAACTACGGGTGAAAGGATTTCTTGGTGGAAGGTGCAAAGGGATGCCGGCGGGGCTTAATTGGCGTGTTGGCCAACTTCTCTGCCGTGGCGTTTAAACTATGAATTTTGATTTAGAGTCGCCCGTAGCAGAATGAGGTAGGAAACAAGTGATGCTTTGCTGAGAAGTTCTATTGCTGTTGGTTGTTTGGTTTGGCTGCCTGCGAGAATTAATATATACATTTGGATGATTATCACCAAATGTTATATTTATTATTACGCAAAAATTTAACATAATATATTTTCAACTTCCTACTCTTTCATTTGGTTAGCAGAAAATATCTAAAATTTTATGGAGTTCGGCTAAAATTTGGCACTAATCAAACATATAAAATATTATTTTATTGTCTAAAAAGTGGAGAAGCATGAAGTCCGACCTAACCCGTGTGCACTATATAGTTGTTTGAATGTTTTTCTTCGATAAAATCATATTGCATATTATGGCTTTCACAATGAATTTTTTATTTGGATGTTTTTCTTAGTACAACATGGTTGTACTGAAGAAAAACCATTCATATAACTATACTAGACACGCAGGGCAGGATGGGTTTCAGGATTCTCCGCTTCTCATACAATAAAATGAGATTTTATATATTTGATACGTGTCAAAATTTAATTAGAGTTCAGACGTAATTCTACGCTCAGACTCTGGACGTAATATCTTCTCGTTCATTAGTCTTTTTTTAATTTTTACTCTTCCTCCTCATTAACCTTCCCTAAAGGCCAAAAGATATATGTAGCCTAATATGGTTAGCATATACCACACTGGGTTCTACAAAATCTACTATAAAATCAAATGCATNCTATTTTCAACTTCCTACTCTTTCATTTGGTTAGCAGAAAATATTAGGTCCAGAGTCCAGACTAAAATTTCATAGAGTCCGGCTAAAATTTGGCACTAATCAAATATAAAAAATATTATTTTATTGTCTAAAAAGTGGAGAAGCATGAAGTCCGACCTAACCCGGGTGCACTATATAGTTGTTTGAATGTTTTTCTTCTATAAAGTCATATTGCATATTATGGCTTTCACATTGAATTGTTTCTTTGAATGTTTTTTTTAGTACAACATGGTTGTACTGAAGAAAAACCATTCATCTAACTATACTAGACACACAGGGCAGGATGGGTTTCAGGATTCTCCGCTTTTCAAACAATAACATGAAATTTTATATATTTGATACGTGTCAATTTTTAATTAGAGTTCAGACGTAGTCTTTTTTAAATTTTTACTCTTCCTCATTAACCTTCCCTAAAGGCCAAAAAATATATGTAGCCTAATATGGTTAGCATATACCACACTGGGTTCTACAAAATCTACTATAAAATCAAATGCATGTTAAGAGAAATAGTGTGTATGATTATAGTTTTTAAAATAAATGAGACATATCATGTGCATATAACAACAATGTTAATGTTTTAATAGTGAATCACAGCAATAAACATGATTAAAAGACATGTTATTAGTACATTATTGAAAACAAGTAAAAAAATTTATCAATAATGCAATGGTGATTCAAAATGAAAAAGGTAATTTAATGCTAAAATTCATATAACAGATAATTATTTTAGCACTTGTCACATTTCGTTGTACCAAGGAGGATATCCCTAAATTAATGCGGGTCGTCACAACTTTTTTTTTGTTGGACCATAATTTACACTAATCCTAATTAAATGTAAATATTTTATCTATCTCTGTGACACACTTTATCTCCTTACGCTTGCCTTCTCACTAATAATATGGATAAAGTTGTTAACTTGCATACCCTCAAGATGATTTAATAGAAAGATAATTCTTTTGGCCATTTTAGCATTTTTTATATCACATTTATATATTAGAGTGCATTCATAGAGCCCCCCTATTCACATATTTCTTGTCATTTAATATAAAATACATTGTAATGAATTTTTTTCTTATGTTTTTTTTTTCTTGTCACAATCTTGAATTTAATGTTGTTTTCTACTATTCACACATGAATACTTATAAAAGATAGATGCAAAATTATTTCTAGGATTTTTTAATTTGCAGGAGTACTCATAAGATGCTTCATAGCACATAAAACCATCTATAAATAATAACTTAGATTTTATGCATAAGATAAATCTAAATGTGCCTTCTCACACTAGACTTTAGTTAATGAGCCATTGTTCTATCATAGGATAATTTTCCTTCTCGCCAATATTCTAAAAGTGGCTATCTCCAATCAGCTAACTCTTCAACTATGGATACAACAATTTGTTCTCTATGTCAATCAAAATACTCCATGTCGATTAGAGAGAGGACCCGAAAACCCTGGACTTCAATCGGTGTTAATTTTGTTTTCAAGCACAATATCACTTTAGCCAACTTTGCAAAACCATCAACAATGGTATTACTACCAAGGGGAAGTGACATTAGGAATCTGTTTAAGTTAGCTCATCTATATTGATAAAATTGATGTTGTTGAAGTTTGAAAATCTTGTAGGTTCCAATAATATGTTTAAACACTAATTCTTAAAATTTAAAAAACTTTAACCATGTGAATGTTTATTAGAATGGTTAGATGTAAAGTAGTAATCAGTGATTCGTATTCTAATTCTTTGTTAGTACATGGTTCTAACAAATGGTAACATAATCTCATCATTCCTCGCTCATTGGTTACAAATAATAGTCATATCTCCTTTTTCCTATAGATAACCACTTTTGTATTGGGTTCTTTATTAGCCTAAAAAACATCATCAAAATAAAACCCCTAACACATTTTCTCTTTTTCTTCTAGTGTTATGATTTTTTCATAAGGTAAATCATCATTGAAAGGAGGATTAATGGGTAAAAAATTTGCTGCTTAGAAATCTACCAAATCTTGGCCTTTAGTAACACACAAGAAAATGAAGGTTATTTCAAATTGTAATAGGATCATTGAACAACATACTCTTTTTTTAGATAGAGTTAGGTGATCAAATGGTAAAATAGATTAAACCAAGATATAAGACTGATTTTATGAGAGAGAATATAATACGTTAACTTTTAGACAACAAAATCAAGGATAGACACTGCTTTTTTATAAAAAAAAGTTTTCCTTGGCTAGGATAAATATAATATTTAAATAATATTGTGCATTTTCCTTGCCTATCTCCTTATTTTAGGTCAGTGATGAGCCAAGAAACTCATGTAAAGCTGAAATGTAAAGATTTAACCACTGTTTGGTTAGGGGCAGCTAATACTAGAGGTGTCATCAAATATTATTTAATGTTTTCAAAGGCCTGTAGAAAATCATCATCTAAACTGAATTTAATTTTCTTCTTAATTTAAGTAAAAAATGGATGACACCTACCTACGTGATTGGAAATAAAGCACCTTTTATATGCCAATGAAACGTAGAAGGATCAGAGTTGAGTTAGACTTTGGGGAGGTGGAATTTCTAATTTCACTTTTATTTCCTCTGGATCTATTTTAATCTCATGATGTTTTACTAAGAAACTTAAGAATTTTTTAGAGGAAATGCTAAAGGCGCATTTCAAAGGATTCATTTTCAAATCGTATAGATGTAAACATTAAGAAAAAAATTCAAATTATATAGATGATCTTCTCTTTCTTTGATTTTCACCACCATTTCGTCAACATAAAATCCTACTTGCTTGTGTATCGATTCATCAAAAATTCTTGTCACGGCTCATTGATATATAATTAGCATTCTTCAGGAAAAATGGCACTCTAATTGGTGTTCTGATTGCGGTATGTTTCCCACCTTCGGGAGTCATCTTGATTAATTGAATCTCAAAGATCCATCCATGAAAGAGAAAAAAAAATCTTTAGAAGCAATATAAACCATCAAATTTGGTATAGGTAAAAAAAAATTACTTTTAGAACATGTCTTGTTGAGATTTCTAAAGTCCATACACACGTGAATTTATCTATTATTTTTTTTATAATAAATAAAAAACTAGCTAGCTAGGAAGGATACTTATCTTCTATATTAAGACTAACTTTGATTAACTTCATCACCTCCACACCACTACATGTCATTTAGTTTTAACTCTCATTTGTCAAGGTGCTTGTTTAATAGGTACAACATCAAATTAATTTTTCAACTTATGGACTGCACTTTAGGAGCTAGTTCTAGCATCTCATTAAATTCTACTAATAATTTAATAATGCTATTAATCTCTTGTTCATTAAAAAGAAAACTTATAAAAGTTGGATTGGGGTTTTCGTAATGTCCCTAAATCTTTTAGGTCACCAATAAACGACTTAATTTATTGCTCTAGTTCAAGTAGTGCATCGTCAACTTAAAGCTTATCCAGATTTTCTAAATTTTCTAAGCAAATATTGTCATCATTAAGAAGATTTTTCTCTAAAAAGACTTCATCTGGTTCTAGATAGTTAATAACGACCATGCAATAATCATTATTATCCATAAGTCCAGCAGTAGTGAATCCAAAAACAAATTTTGATTTAACTTTCCAGTGTTTAGGATTCCAAATGTCAAAGTGGTGTGATTGCTTCTTAAACAAAGTGTGTGGAATTAGTCCCTATTTTGCTAAATTAGTAACACAAAGAGAGTACCAATCAAAAGGGAGTTCTATTAATTCTTTTGAGTTTTCATCTTCAAATTCTACATCTTTTTCAATGCTAAAAAACACGTATCCTTTACAAATATTTTGACTCTAATAACCACTCAATTGGGGTTATACTTTAATAACCAACGTAGCCACAGTATCAGTAGATAGTGTGGTTAGAGCTAAAGTGTTAACATATTATTTATTTTTCTTGTGTATAGATGATTCTTACTTGTTTTGATTTGTAGCAATTGTTTTTTCTTCTTCTTCATTTTTTTCTTCTTCAGGAAAAGTTTTACGTTGTTCTTATTTTCATTGAAATAATAGAACAACCTATAGTGTATAACTCATCATCCAAGCTAGACTATAAGTCAATTGACACTGTAGGTGTTCCATTTTTTCTAATTTAGTGAAGAAATGATAGACTATAGGTCAATGAAAACTATATGTTTGGTATTTTTCCATGATTATTATGCTGCTTTTAGTGAATCTATCACCTAATCATAAGTTTAAAGAGTTGAAGAAATGCTAGAAACTATTTGAGGTTCATCATTATCATGAGATGATATTTCTTCTTCTTCTTCTTCTTCTTTATCTTCTTCATCTTCTTTTATCCTTCCTTATTTCTTTTTTTTTATCACAACATCATTTTCTACCTATTCTTGGATGTTATTCTTATTTTCTTATTTTTCTTTAATAACAACTTTTTCTCTTTTTTTTCCGAGCTTTTGAACCGTAGATAGTTCTCTAGAAAAGAACACTTGTTTTTTCGACATATAGTATGATCCATCATCATAGTTTCTAACTTCTTGAATTGAGAATGGTTGTAAGTCACACTTAATGTAGAATTCTACAAAATTTCCCCAGTACTTGATGCATTGATGGAGGGAAGAAGGTATCACTAGGTCATCCCAACAATGCATTGATTGATTTCTCATAATCAATAATTTGGAACTTCTCCTCGATTTGGAAGTCTCAAATCTTGAGTAAGAGAGTTATGGAGCTTAAAGCTTGTTGGCATCAATTTTTTTATGTCACGAGTGTAGGGTGTCTACCTGCTTGACTCGGGATAGTCTACGGTCCGTCCGTAACATCCAATAGTTCAGACTGACGCTCCAGACCTTTTTGGCACGTGTTGAGGGGCACGTAGTCAGGGTCATTCTGCTAGGCTATGACTTTCGCTTAGGTGAAGGCCGGCCGGCATTTGGCATGTCAGACGACTCTGATCGGGCCAAAAAAATATTATGTGGCGCGTCGCGCGTGATTTTGGCTTGAATTGACCCGATCACTTGACGAAGTGGTCTGGATGACCCTGAATGACGAAACGGANTAGATAATTATTTTAGCACTTGTCACATTTCGTTGTACCAAGGAGGCTATCCCTAAATTAATGCGGGTCGTCACCACTTTTTTTTTGTTGGACCATAATTTACACTAATCCTAATTAAATGTAAATATTTTATCTATCTCTGTGACACACTTTATCTCCTTACTTACGCTTGCCTTCTCACAATTAATATGGTTAAAGTTGTTAACTTGCATACCCTCATGATGATTTAATAGAAAGATAATTCTTATGGCCATTTTAGCCTTTTTTATATCACATTTATGTAGTAGAGTGCATTCATAGAGCCCCCCTATTCACATATTTCTTGTCATTTAATATAAAATACATTGAAATGAATTTTTTTCTTATGCTTTTTTTTTTTCTTGTTACAATCTTGAATTCAATGTAGTTTTCTAGATTCACACATAAATACTTATAAAAGATAGATGCAAAATTATTTCTAGGATTTTTTAATTTGCAGGAGTACTCATAAGATGCTTCATAGCACATAAAACCATCTATAAATAATAACTTAGATTTTATGCATAAGATAAATCTAAATGTGCCTTCTCACACTAGACTTTAGTTAATGAGCCATTGTTCTATCATAGGATAATTTTCCTTCTCGTAGATAAAAGTGGTTGTCTCCAATCAGCTAGGTCTTCAACTGTGGATACAACAATTTGCTCTTTATGTCAAGCAAAATACTCCATGTCGATGAGAGAGAGGACCCGACAACCTTGGACTTCAATCGGTATTTATTTTTTTTCCAAGCACAATATCACTTTAGCCAACTTTGCAAAACCATCCACAATGGTATTATGACCAAGGGAAGTGACATTAGGAATCTGTTTAAGTTAGCTCATCTATATTGATAAAATTGATGTTGTTGAAGTTTGAAAATCTTGTAGGTTCTAATAATCTGTTTAAACTTTAATTCTTAAAATTTTAAAAACTTTAACCATGTGAATGTTTATTTGAATGGTTAGATTTAAAATAGTAATCAGGGATTCATATTCTAATGCTTTGTTAGCACATGGATCTAACAAATGGTAGCAAAATCTCATCATTCCTCGCTCATTGGTTACAAATAAAAGTCATATCTCATTTTTCCTATAGATAACCACTTTTGTATTGGGTTCTTTCTTAGCCAATAAAACATCATCAAAATAAAACCCCTAACATGTTTTCTCTTTTTCTTCTAGCATTATGATTTTTTCATCAGGTAAATCATCATTGAAAGGAGAATTAATAGGTAAAAAATGTGATGCTTAGAAATCTACCAAATCTTGGCCTTTAGTAACACACAAGAGAATGAAGGTTATTTCAAATTATAACAAGATCATTGAACAACATACTCTTTTTTTAGATAGAGTTAGGTGATCAACTGGTACAATAGATTAAACCAAGAGATATGATTCTATGAGAGAGAATATAATGCATTAACTTTTAGACAATAAAATCAAGGATAAACACTGCTTTTTGATAAACAAAAGTTTCCATTGGCTAGGATAAATATAATATTTAAATAACATAGTGCATTTTCCTTGCGTAGCTCCTTATTTTAGGCTAGTGATGAGCCATGGAACTCATATAAAGCTGAAATATTAAGATTTAACTACTGCTTTTGGATAGGGGCAGCTAATACTAGAAGTGTCATCAAATATTATTTAATGTTTTCAAAGGCCTATAGACAATCATCATCTAAATTGAACTTAATTTTCTTCTTAATTTAAGAAAAAAATGGATGACACCTGCCTGCGTGAATGGAAATAAAACACCTTTGATATGCCAATGTAACCTAGAAGGATCAGAGTTGAGTTAGACTTTGGGGAGGTGGAATTTCTAATATCGCTTCTATTTCCTCTGGATCTGTTTTAATCTCATGATGTTGTACTAAGAAACTTAAGAATTTTTTAGAGGAAATGCTAAAGGCGCATTTCAAAAGATTCATTTTCAGATCATATAAATGTAATTTAAGAAAAAAAATTCAAATTATATAGATGATCTTCTCTTTCTTTGATTTTCACAACAATTTCATTAACATAAAATCTTACTTGCTTGTGTATCGATTCATCAAAAATTCTTTTCATGGCTCATTGATATGTAGTATTAGCATTCTTTAGGAAAAATGGCACTCTAATTGGTCTTCTGATTGTGGTATGTTTCTCACCTTCGGGAACCATCTTGATTAATTGAATCTCAAAGATCCATCCATGAAAGAGAAAAAAAACATGTTTAGAAGCAATATAAACCATCAAATTTGGCATAGGTAAAAAAATTACTTTTAGAACATTCCTTGTTGAGATTTCTAAAGTCCATACACACGTGAATTTTTCTATTCTTTTTTTATAATAAGTAAAAAAACTAGCTAGCTATGAAGAATACTTATCTTCTATAATAAGTCTAGCTTTCATTAACTTCTTCACCGCCACTACTACATGTCATTTAGTTTTAACTCTCATTTGTCAATGTGCTTGTTTAATAGGTACAACATCAAATTAATTTTTCAACTTATGGACTGTCACTTTAGGAACTAGTTCAAGCATCTCATTAAATTCTACTAATAATTTGATAATGTTATTAATCTCTTGTTTATTAAAAAGCAAACTTATAAAATTTGGATTGGGGTTGACTTAATGTCCCTAAAGTTTTTTAGGTCACTAATAGATGATTTAATTTATTGCTCTAGTTTAAGTGGTGCATCGTCAACTTAAAGGTTATCCAAATTTTCTAAATTTTCTAAGCAAATATTGTCATCATTAATAAGATTTTTCTCTAAAAAGACTTCATCTCGTTCTGGATAGTTAGTAATGACCATGCAATAATCATTATCATCCACGAGTCCAGCAGTGGTGAACCCAAAAACAAATTTTGATTTAACTTTGCAATGTTTAGGATTCCAAATGTCAAAGTGGTGTGATTGCTTCTTAAACCAAGTGTTTGGAATTAGTCCCTATTTTGCTTAATTAGTAACACTAGGTGAGTACCAATCAAAATGGAGTTCTATTAATTCATTTGAGATTTCATATTCAAAATCGACATCTTTTTCAATGCTAAAAAACAAGGATCCTTGACAAATATTTTGACACTAATAACCACTCAACTCGGGTCATAATTTAATTACCAGCGTAGCCACATTATCGAAAGATAGTGTGGTTAGAGAAAAATTGTTAACATACTATTTATTTTTCTTGTGTATAGATAATCCTTACTTGCTTTGATTTGTAGCAATTGTATTTTCTCTTTCTTCATTATTTTCTTCTTAAGGAAAAGTTTTACGTTGTTCTTATTTTCATCAAAACAATAGAACAACCTATAGTGTATGACTCATCATCCAAGCTAGACTATAAGTCAATGGACAGTGTAGGTGTTCATTTTTATTCTAATTTAGTGAAGAAATACTAGATTTTAGGTCAATGAAAACTATATGATTGGTCTTTTTTCCATGATTACTATGCTGATTTTAGTGAATCTACCACCTAATTATAAGTTTAAAGAGGTAAAGAAATGCTAGAAACTATTTGAGGTTCATTATTATCATGAGATGATATTTCTTCTTCTTCTTCATCATCTTCTTCATCTTCTTTTATCCTTCCTTATATTTTTTTTATATTTTCTTTTTCTTATTTCTTTTCTTTTTTATCACCACATCATTTTCTACCTCTTCTTGGATGTTATTCTTAATTTATTATTTTTCTTTAATAACAATTTTTTCTTTTTTTTCTTAGCGTTTGAACTGTAGATAATTCTCTTGAAAAGAACACTTGTTTTTTCAACATATGGTATGACCCATCTTCATAGTTTCTAACTTCTTGAATTGAGAATGGTTGTAAGTCACACTTAATGCAGAATTCCAAAAAATCTCCCCAGTACTTGATGCATTGATGGAGGGAAGAAGGTATCTCTAGGTCATCCCAACAGTGCATTGATTGATTTCTCATAATCAATAATTTGGAACTTCTCCTCCTATTGGAAGTCTCAAATCTTGAAGAAGAGGGTTATGGAGCTTAAAGCTTTTTCACTTATTATACTAAATCTGCATAACAACATCTTATCAAATAAAAACTTTTGGTTATCAATGTAAAGGTATGTAAGTATTCTCAGATTCACTATCTTCACCAATGCGTTGATTGACAATAACTTTAGATAATCAAAATTATCTAACAGTCACAAAAATGTAAAGCAATTGATTATGATTGATTGTCCCTGGTATGAGGTCATTTTTAGTAAAAATTAGTTTAAAATATTCATTTAAGTAGTTTACCTCTCCATCGAAGGGATTATATGTCAGTTGGGCCATTAAGATTTTAGGATCTAGTAAGGCTTTAATCAATGACTCTCTAATCTCTTTAAATAAGATAAGAGTAATGTAGATACTGAATTTTATTGACAACTTTCTTAAATGGGGCAACATATTGTAATAAACCTTAGATAGAGTATCCACATGCATATCCTGTGATGGATCATCCTATGGTAGGGTCACTGAGTGATTAGAACTAACTATTGGCGTAGCTTTTTTCAAGAAGTTATTTGTGAGATGACAATACCTTACCGCTTTGAAGGTTGATTTCAAAAATATCATTTCTGGTGACAATTACCAATTATTCTAAGTCTTCTTGAATACATTCTTCGGATTGTTTAGAGTCTAAAAATTTTATCAATCTCAATATGAATACCTTGGAAATTGAAAATAGGGATATCACTATCAGAAGAGAGATTGTTGTCCAAAAAAGCTTTACAAACAAGTATCTGGATAAGATGCTAGAAGTGCACTTTAACAGGTTAATCTTCAAATTGTGTTTTATCAGACTTTCAAAGATAGTCCTTAGATCTGAAAGATGGTCTTCTTTGGATTGACTTTTCACCACTGCATTATCGATTTTCGACACTATTTTGGTTGTGGAGTTGCCCGTAAGAAGCTGTCGGTGACCGGAATCAAAATCCCGTCACCTGCTTTGGAAGGACATTTTAATATATATATATATATATATATATATATAAGTTTTAGAAATATATGAAATCAAAATGACCTAATATTTTTATAGTTTAAATGAAAGAGTGTTGTACCTCAAACCCTATATCTATCCTGAAGGATGAACACAAGACTTGAGGATGAGGCTCGATCAAATAAACTAAGAAAATTATGACATTCGTTTGGTCTGTGAAACCACTTTATTTGCCAACAATTTCCCCTATTTAATATGAAGAATTAAATAGAGTTTATATTAAGTTGGGTTCAGACAAGCTTCCTATAAGAATAAGGCCCTATAGTTAAATACATCTTAGATAACCAAAGTCACCTAAGAAAACTCTCGATAAAAATCAGGAAATATTATCTTCAAGGAGATCAATGGGTAGGGCTTTTCAACGATATCAGACAAAGAGGTGTGAAAAAGAATTGGTTAAAATTTAGAACATTTATTATAGAATCCAAAGGAGGAAGAACTAGGAGATGTCATAGATCCAAAGGAGAACCTCTATGACTTCCCAAACTATCGTATTGTTTAAATTCAGTTTTGAGGAGAAATTTATTTGAGTGTTTCATCCTACCAATTTTATTAGTTTAGGGCTTACATTTATGTGAGACGATCACAGAAATAGCCTGAAAGATGTGAGGATTTAGTTCGTGATAGATAACACCCTTAGAATCCTAAGACGATTTATGGATTCTATTGTACAACAGAGCTATACGAAGGCCTAAAGATAGGGTGAGGATTTATGTTGCATAAACAGACAACCTCGAAGATCCTATGGTTTGGTTGTTTAATTCTAAGGAAGGAATGAGTTAGTTGGGGAAGACAGGTTTTGCTATTGAAGATGGTCGTGCTGCCCACAATGCTAGCTCCAAGCTCCTCGTCGTGGCGAGTTTAAGTTTTTTAGGGTTTCAAGTTATGATGTCAAATCAGACGGCCCTATGGTTGAAGTTCTTTAAAAAATTTATGGGGGCATGTTAAAGTTGATTAGAGCGACACTGGTTAGGATCCTACGGTTCCCTCATTCTAGTACCACTATTTTCTATTGGTTTCACTTAGTCCAACAGAATTTACCAAACTCAATTTAATGAGTTTCATACTTTAATTTAGACCGTGGGAAGCCTCGTCAGCAACTGTAGGTTATCTCCTCCGAGGGGCTCCCTATCATCTGATAGAGACGTCTTAATTTAGTTGTAGTTTGTATTTTGTGAGATGTTTGTGATTAAATTTTGAGTTGTTTTATATTTTGAATGTTTTGGAGGTAATTTTTATCTTGGTTGATTTTTATTTTGGTTTTGATTTTGCGGCTATCCTAGCAGTTTTGTTTTTAATGCAGGGTGGCATCTTTGTTTAATATGCAAGTTTTGTAAGCATAAAAGTACAATGTGAAAAGTATAAAAAAAGGATTGTACTGTAAACTGTAAAAGCGTACCTGGATGGTCTTCTCGTTCCACCACCTGAAACTCAAAAATACATGTATGGGCATTTTATATGAAGTGAGAAAAATAAGGTTTTAGTGATCTACAAAATCCTAAATTATATCTTGGTAGGTCCCTATTAGTTTGATTAAGGATGATTTTTTGTTAAGCAAAACATATTAGGTTTAGTAGTCCTCTGAGGTATCCAACAGGTTTGGAGAAAGAAGCAGGTCCATGCTTCCCTCTCACCGCCTGGTGAAGAGCCTCGAGCTCATTTAAACTTATTACGTTGTTTAATAATTCATCATATTAATATCTCAATTGCTCAATGAACATTAATGTTTCAATCATCCCTAAGAGTAATGTAATTATCATTTATCACTTAATTTGAAAACTAAGCGGGTAAAGACCCTTAGAGGGGTAAGTTAGTGTTTTTAAGAAATTTAGTCAATTTTAGTTTTAGCTTAGGATTGTAGTGTTTCAAAGGTATTCGAATTTTTATTTACATTCACTTTTCTAATCCTCATTTAACAAAATTTGATTTAGCTTAAGTCACTACTAAGCCCTTAAGGTCCTAGGAATGTCTTAGTCATTTTGAAGGAGATTTCTAAGTGATAATAATTCATCATCAAGACTTTTGAATGCTATTTGAATGTACAAAATGGGGTATTGAATTAATGAGTTATTAACTTTCAAAACTATACCCCTAAGTCTAGGATCATTTAATTTGGCACACTTCCAAATTTTAATGAATTAGGAAATTTACACATTTATCTTTTAATTGGTAAAAAAGATTGGTTTCTACCAATTAATCCCTTGTATTTTAATCATACAAATATGTTAATTAACATCAAAGGTTCCCCTTTTCCCTTTCTTGAATTAAGCCTAAATGTTAATTAAGGCTAAATTTCAAAAATTAGACTTTTGCCCCAAAGGCTCCATCACTTCATAATTCATGAAATTTAATTCAAATGACTTTGGAATTTTCATCCCACCTCACTCATGGGTCAATTAAGACATTAAAGGAGAAAATGTGATTTTTCAAATTTTAATTTATATTATATATTTATTTATATGTAAGAAAAGGTTTTTTCAAAGAAAATTCAACAACTTGACCAATATAAAAACTAATACATTGAAATTTTTATTGGATGTAGACCTAGACAAGAGAAACACCTATACCAAATTTCTTAATTTTTTGGGTTTCATTTGAATTACTAGAATTATTTTAATTTCTGGAGTGTTAATTAATTATAAAATATTTAAATGTAGAAAATTAAGTTTTACATTTTTATTAAATCTCTTTGAGGTCAAGGAACACAAAAGAAACAAATTTCACATTTTTATAAATTTTCTTTGAATTATTATAACTGTTTAAGTGAAAATCCATTTTTTAGCCTTTAAAAATTATTTTAAGCTTTAAAATTCAATATCTTCACTTAGAAAATTAGGAAAATTTTCCATTTGTTCCTGAGTGCTTAAGAAATAAGTTAGAACATTTTCATGAGCTTTATCAATTTTGTAATTTTTATTAATTTTTAATTATTTAAATATTAAAATAAGCTTAAAAATGAAGCTTTTTATTTTATTTACAATTTTATTTTAAAAAATTTCTCTAATTATAGAGAACTTCCAAAACTAATTTTTATAATTTTTTGAGTTGCAATTTAATTATTAAAAATCATTTTAATGTCAAAAATATCATTTAACTTAGAAAATCAATTTGAGTTATCAAATGAACTCGAAATATTTTAAATTTTTTATGGGGAGTTCTCTGAAAATCAAATTACAATAGAGATTAAAAATCAAGACATTTAGATATTTGTGTTTGCCAAAATTAATTTTCTTTGCATTTTAGGGTTGTGAAAATTAGGTGTGTTCTTAATGATTTAGATCATGAAATATTTTTCAAAACGTTCTCTGGTCATGATAAACATTCAAAAATTTTATTGGATTTTTATAAATAAGATGATAATTATCATTATTAATTTATGCAAATAATAGACATAAACTTGAAAAATATGGATCTCTGTCTAGTGGTCTCCTCTAACATTAGAAAAATCAGAGAATGTCCCCTAAGTCAGAGGCCACAACAAGCCAAAATATCAATCAATGGTAAAATGTCTATATGCATGGAGAACTAAAAGAATCGAAACAACATTTAAATAATTAAAATAAAATATGCATCAAATAAACTTCAAACTATTTCCACATTGTCGTCCTTTGTTCACTAAGCACTAAGATGTTGTTATTTTATTTTTATATTTTTTCTACACCAAGATATGAATTTTTAAAGTTAAGGAGCATTTTTCTGAATTATTTAAATCCTTTTTTTTCTATTTAAATGTGCGGCGTCACCTCATCTTAGGCAGCTCCAAATGACGACGCGGAGCACTCCCATTCACTGTGATTTCCACCCTGGCATGCCACACGGTCTGCAATTCACATATTAAGAGTTCATCCAACTAGATATCATCCTTTGATGAGATAAATGCATGATTGGACGACTCCCCGTCATCGTCCCAAAATAGGCTAACTTGAGAACTGTCCACACTCAAACCTTATGATCTCCCTCTAGACTCAACCAAATCTCATGAGGTTTGTTCCTAGAGCTTCATCTACTCAAGATGAACCTATTTATATGGATTATACTGTATGAATACAATAAATGAGAATTGAGAGTGAAAATAGGCTCAGATTAGGGTTGGAGTTCAATACCTTTGTCTAAGAGGGGAGGCCTCAATCAGATGGTTATGGTAGCTTCGTTTGGTCCCAACAAACCTCAAGATGAAGCCTTGTACCCTGGTGAATGGTCTAGATATGAATTCGACCAAGCTCGATTTCAGGTGTGATTGAGTCTATATTAGAGGTTGTGTGAGAGGGGGCTTTTGTGGGGAATCAACTTCTTTCATTGTAGGGAAGGTGTGGACACAGTTAATTGTAGTTTGATTCATTGTGGAAGTGTGGAGAGATCTTTCCTGGTTTTTGGCAAAAATTCATGCTCAAAATTGAGCTTCCATAGTGAAGCTCAGTGGGGAAAAATGGTTGGCTTGAACTGAGGAGGTCTTAGGGAGTTTCTGAAGGCAATTTGGTAGAGTTTCCTTAAGAAAATTTCAGCTCTCTTCCATTGGCCATGGAGGTGAGGTTTAAATAAAATTGGCTTAGGGATGGTTGCCTTGGCCAATTGAGGGGTGCAAAATGATGCTCAGGTGGAGGGCAAAGAAGCTCTAAATTTCAAATGGGATGAGGGGGCCTCTAAGTTTGAATTGGATTTAAATTTTTGTGGGTGGCTTACGGTTTTGGTGTTTTCCGGCCACTAAGCCAGCCGACAAGGCCAGGGGAGGGGGCCAAGGGTGCAAAATGATGCTCAGGTGGAGGGCAAAGAAGCTCTAAATTTCAAATGGGATGAGGTGGCCTCTAAGTTTGAATTGGATTTAAATTTTTGTGGGTGGCTTACGGTTTTGGTGTTTTCCGGCCACTAAGCCAGCCGACAAGGCCAGGGGAGGTGGCCAAGGGTGCAAAATGATGCTCAGGTGGAGGGCAAAGAAGCTCTAAATTTCAAATGGGATGAGGTGGCCTCTAAGTTTGAATTGGATTTAAATTTTTTTAGGTGGCTCACGATTTTGATGTTTTCCATCCACTATGCCAGCCGTCAAGGCCAAGGGAGGTGGCCAAGAAGTCAGATTAGCCAGGGTTTACCCCCAAGGGTAAGCAATGATGGAGGAGATTTTGCAAGTTGGGTCAAAAAATGGGTTAAAATCCCTTAATTTGGGGATCCATTGGTCCATAACATGCTTTGGTGGGTTTTGCATGCTTTATCCTGGTCTCTAGGAGGAGTTTGGTGGTTGTGGAGTCATAAAATTTGTGGCTTTAAGGTGGCTAGGTCAATTTTTGTGCATGGTTCCAAATGGGAGAATTTGGCTTAAAGTGGGTTTGAGTTAGGCTAGCCATGACTTTGAGCCCAATTAATTGATCAACATTATGTAGATGATTGTAATAAAGATTTTTGGTGAAGGAATGAAATGATTTTGAGTTCAATTAGACGTTCAATTTAAAAGATTTTGGAAATTTGGTCACTTTGGGCATGTTGGGTTAGAATTGAGTCTAGATTGGGCTAGGCTTGGGCTAAGTCCAAATTGATTGTTGAAAATGGTCAATAGGAATTTAATGAAGATTTTTCAACATAAATTGGGTGCCAATTGTGGGGCTAAGGAAATCAATTTGGTGGAATTTGGAGAGCCAAATTGGGGAAAAATTAAGGATTTTTGGATTTGGGTTGAAATTAAATGAAATTGAGGCATTACCAAGGCCAATTAAAGGTCAAGTTTGATGTGTGGAAATGCTATTAAGTGTTTAGGATTCAAATTGAGGCCAATTAAGTAGGCTATAGGGTTCAATTTGGTGGAACCAAGTCATAGGACCAAACTTGGGGTTTTGAAATAGATCAAAATTAGGCTCAAAGCATGGGCCAATTGAGCCTGGCTTTGGTTTAAATTGGTCATTTGAAAGGTGAATTTGAGTTTAGGATTGAAATTGTTGAAACAAATAGGATTGGCATAACGACTAGAAGCCCAACAACATTTGGAGCTTTATCAGGCGAAGATGGTACAAGCCCATGACAAATTGGTCTGCCCAAGGACATTCAAAGTTGGTGACCTCGTGCTTGTGCTCAAAAGACCTATTCTTGCAAGCCGCAAAATAGGTGAAAAATTTGAGCCAACTTGGGAGGGACCATTTGTCGTTGAGAAGGTCTATACAAGAGGAGCCTACTAGTTAGTGGACTTCCGGGGTGAAAGACCCATGTTACCAATAAATGGACGATACCTGAAAACCTATTACGTAACCTGATGCTGCTCAATGCCGCTTGCCTCCGCTTTCTTTGAAACTTTGAAATTTTAATTGTTTTAGGGTTACCAATGTGGCCAAATTTCTATGACCGGGTCCAAATATTGTAATTAACCTCATTATAATGAAAATTTTGAGAAAATTTTTGAACTTCACACGTTCTCTTTCTACCTTTGGATTTAAAAATCCTACTAAATTAAATGAAACTCACACATAAAATGAATAATCCTCTTCACCAAAACAAACTAATATTTACTTTAATAAATACTTTGTTTTGTTCTTGTTCATGCCAAGCTTTGGCCCACTGATGTTTTTTTTTTTCTGTTGTCTGCAGAAAAATGTCAGGAGAGAGGCTGATCTTTACCTTCCAGGATGGTTGGAACCTTGCACTGAATGAAGAGATGACGCCGCAAGGAAGTGTCATAGATTTCAATGTGGATTTTAACTAGGTTGATATGGACTATGAGGGTCCTCTAATGGATGTAGTCAGCAGTAAAGAAAAGGAGAGACTGCCTTCACAGTTGAGGGTAACCACTCAAGACAATGTGTCACACAAAGGTAAAAATGTGATAGCGGAACAATATCCAATGGAGGAGCCCAGATGTCTGCCCTACATGGTAGCTACTCCAGCAAGAGACCTGATAGTCGCCTGTAATAAATGATTACCGAATACTCCACTCTGCAGGACGCAACGCAGAAGTGCCAGCTAAAAGAAACAGAGAGCCTTTCTGCGACAGGAACGCAAATGCCAGAGAGACGTGAGTAGTTTTCTTACCCCCATTTCTGAGGGATACATTTACGACCCAAATCTGAGAGAAACTTCTACCAGCTTACCCACTACAGATGAAGAGTCAGGATTTGTGACAGAGTCAGATGTGCTTCTAGTTCTAGATGTCTTATGTAGGGGTTGCTCAACATGCAACGTTGAGGTACCAGCCGGGACATCAGTCATGAGCGCATTTGTAGAATGCCTGGATTACAACGTTCTGCATCTACAACAATTCAGTATGTTATAAGAATACATGTCAAACACCAACGTGTCTCAGACTCCAAACTTCACGACATATGAACCATATGTCCCACTGAGGACGGATCAGCACGCACCATGGAGCCAATGATCATACATCCCACTAGAGGCTGAATCTCATGTTCCGGATCGAGCAACACCAGTTTGGGTTCCTGCTGAGGCCCAAAGGAAGGAACGCCCGTAGCTTCTGCCAACTCTTGGAATAGTAGAATACTACAAGGTAAGCAGAGTAAATAATAGAGGATTTATGTTCTATGAAGAAGTTCAGAGAAAGTTCATCAATATATTGGAAGGCCTGGAGCTGTACACCACCGTTTTCTCTGAGACTGATGGAAAGAGTATTATGGACTGCTTCTTTGATTTAAGAGACAAAGTCGAAGCGAGCCTTCTCATGGAGAGGACATATTCCGAGCCGAAGAAATGGATGAGGGGAAAGAGAAGAATCACCATCCAATGCGGCTTTTGCTACAACTTCACGAATGACAGACAAGGGAATCCCCCTAGGATCCTCAGATACGACCAATTGGATCTGTTGCCACCAATGATAAAATGGATGATTAAGAAAATGGTCAAGTGGAATATTCTACCCGCTACTTGCATTCCCAGCAGTTGCTTCATTAACACTTATGAAGGTGACTGCATCCCCCCACACATTGATCATCATGATTTTGTGAGGCCTTTCTGCACTGTCTCATTCAAGGGTAAAAATAATATTCTATTTGGAAAAAAAATCAAAATAGTCGGCCCTGGTGAATTCAGAGGAGCTGTGGAGATTCCTCTTCCAGTTGGTTCAGTACCTGTCCTGAAGGGCAATGGTGCAGACATTTCCAAGCACTGCATTCTAGGAGTGCGACACCGTAGGGTTTCTGTAACCTTCCGCGGAATGGACAATAGAAAAATACAGTATGGATTCCAGGAAGACCCAGAATTGGAGGAATTATTTCCATATGAGCTGTGAGAAAGTTGTTCCCTAAGTACATGTGAAGGGAACTCTTATCCTAGAGCATGACTTAGAATGTATGCTTGATCAGGAGCTCAACATACCTGGTACAGAGGGTGGTTCACTTTCTTTTAACAGCATGACATGTATCTGATTTTATTCAGTCTATGATGTACTCATAGCATGAGATGATTCTCAATGTATTTCGGTAGGGATTACATGATGTACCTTTTGAGGCATTAGCCTATGTCTGATTTATGACATCACCTTTTGGAGCAAATTAATGGAAATTTCTCTTAAATTGTGTCTTTTTGGCCAGTTGCCTTTTTGTGCAATGGATGAAAGCCACGAACCATGCGATGGTTCAGAATTTCAATGAAAAAAGAAAGAAAACAACAAATTTTCAACAATAAACAAAACATAAATAAAAAATAATCACAACAAATAAACAATAAAATAAATTTCTTTTAAAAATCAACCAATTAAAATTAAAAATTTAAAAACATATTTTAAAAAAAAATTAAATGTGATAAATACAACAAGAAGATAAAACAAAGTTGTTGAGTAGATGCTTCTGTTTTCTAAATTTCCTACTCTATGTGCTTACAACACAACCATCGTTATCTACACTAACTCTCTGCACATCCCCGCAGAATTTCACATTCTGCACATAAGCTTACAAACCTTTAGAAATCTATTTCAACAAGATCAAGCCTTTTCACTTGATACATTTCTATAAATTCAATGCTACTAACCCACTTTTGAGAATTGACCTACATTTCAATTCTCATTTCCGAATCAGTCCTACACTTATGATTCTTACATTCTGACACTCTCTTTTGAGAATTGACCTACATTTCAATTCTCATTTCCGAATCAGTCCTACATTTCTGATTCATTACATTCTAGGTCGGTCCTTACATTCAAACACTCTCTTTTGAGAATTGACCTACATTTCAATTCTCATTTCCCAATCCGTCCTACAATTCTGATTCATTACAATCGAGGTCATTCATTACATTTCGGCACTCTCTATTGAGAATTGACATACATTTCAATTCTCATTTCCGAATCAGTCCAACATTTCTGATTCATTACATTCGAGGTCGGTCCTTACATTCCGACACTCTCTTTTAAGAATTGATATACATTTCAATTCTCTGTCCTACATTTGTGATTCATTACATTTGAGGCCGGTCCTTACATTCTGACACTATCTTTTAAGAATTGACCGACATTCTAATTCTCATTTCCGAATCAGCCCTACATTTCTGATTCATTACATTTGAGGTCGCTCCTTACATTCCGACACTCTCTTTTGAGAATTGACCTGAATTTCAATTCTCATTTCCGATTCAGTCCTACATTTCTGATTCATTACATTTGAGGTCGGTCCTTACATTTGGCACTCTCTTTTGAGAATTAAAATACACTTCAATTCTATTTCTGAATCAGTTCTATACTTCTGATTCACTACATTTGAGGTCGGTCCTTACATTCCGACTCTCTCTTTTGAGAATTGACCTACATTTCAATTCTCACTTTCGAATGAGCCCTACATTTCTGATTCATGACATTCGAGGCCTATCCTTACATTCTAACACCCTGTTTTAAGAATTGACCTACATTACAATTCTCATTTTTGAATCAACCCAACATTTCTAATTCATTACATTCGTGGTTAGTCATTACATTCCGACACTCTCTTATGAGAATTGACCTACATTTTAATTCTCACTTCTGAATCAACCCTACATTTCTGATTCATTACATTTGAGGTCAGTCCTTACATTTCAACACTCTCTTTTGAGAATTGATATACATTTTAATTCTCAGTCCTACTTTTCTGATTCAATACATTCGAGGTCGGTCCTTACATTCTGACACCCTCTTTTGAGAATTGACCTACATTTCAATTCTCATTTTCGAATCAGTCCTAAATTTCTGATTCATTACATTTTAGGTCGGTCCTTACATTCCGACACTCTCTTTTGAGAATTGATTTACATTTCAATTCACACTTCCGAATCAGTCCTACACTTCTGCTTCATCACATTCGAGGTCGGTCCTTACATTCTGACACCCTCTTTTGAGAATTGACCTACATTTTAATTATTATTTTTGAATCAGTCCTACATTTCTGATTCATTACATTCGAGGTCGGTCCTTACATTCCGACTGAATCAGTCCTAAATTTCTGATTCTTTACATTTGAGGTCGGACCTTACATTCCGACACTTTCTGAATCAGTCCTACATTTCTGATTCATTACATTTGAGGTCGGGCTTTATATTCCGACACTCTCTTTTGAGAATTGACCTACATTTCTATATTTTGAGAATTGACCTACATTTCAATTCTCACTTCCGAATCAGTCCTAAATTCTGATTCTTCTTGAGGTCGGTCCTTAAATTCGAAACTTTCTTTTGAGAATTGACCTACATTTCAATTCTCATTTCTGAATCAGTCCTACATTTCTGACACCCTCCATTTCTAAATCAGTCCTAAATTTCTGATTCTTTACATTTGAGGTCGGTCCTTACATTCCGACACCTTCTAGAGAATTGACCTACATTTCAATTCTCATTTCTGAATCAGTCCTACATTTCTGATTCTTCACATAAGAATTGACCTACATTTCAATTCTCATTTCTGAATCAGTCCTACATTTCTGATTCTTTACATTTCTTAAATTCTGATTCTTCACATTTGAGGTCGGACCTTACATTCCGACACTTTCTTTTGAGAATTCAACATTTCTGATTCATTACATTCGAGGTCGGTCCTTACATTCCGACACTCTCTTTTGAGAATTTATTTCTGATTCATTACATTTGAGGTCGGTCCTTACAGTCCGACATTCTCTTTTGAGAATTGATCTACATTTCAATTCTCACTTCCGAATCAATTCTACATTTCTGATTCAATACATTCGAGGTCGGTCCTTAAATTCTGACACTCTCTTTTGAGAATTGACCTACATTTCAATTCTCACTTCCGAATCAGTCCTACACTTCTGATTCATTACATTCGAGGTCGGTCCTTACATTCCGACACCCTCTTTTGAGAATTGACCTATATGATTCTCTACATTTGAGGTCGGTCCTTACATTCTGACACCTTCTTTTGAGAATTGACCTACATTTCAATTTATCATTTTTGAATCAGTCCTACATTTTTGATTCATTACATTCGAGGTCGGTCCTTACATTCTGACACCTTCTTTTGAGAATTGATCTACATTTCAATTCTCACTTCTGAATCAGTCCTACATTTCTGATTCAATACATTCAAGGTCGGTCCTTACATTTTGACGCTCTCTTTTGTGAATTGACCTACATTTCAATTCTCATTTCTGAATCAACCATATATTTTTTATTCATTACATTTGGTGTCGGTCCTTTCATTCTGACACTCTCTTTTGAGAATTGACCTACATTTCAATTCTCATTTCCGAATCTATCCTAAATTTTTGATTCATTACATTCGAGGTCAGTCCTTACATTCCGACACTCTCTTTTGAGAATTGATACAAATTTCAATCCTCAGTCCTACATTTCTGATTCATTACATTCGAGATTGGTCCTTAAATTCCGACTCTCTCTCTCTCTCTTTGAATTGATATCTAATTTTAATTCCCACCTTGGGGTCAACACTTACATACTGACTCCCATCCTTTGGAAATCTTTGAAATTTTATAACTCAAAGTCCACTCTCCAATCCCTAGCGAGATTCCCTACTTCTCGACTTGATTAAACACACACCTACTAATTCCCCAACGGAAACAAATCACACACGATCCTACACAAATTTTTTGGTCTGTTGACTTAGAAGTTATATTGGTTTTTATTAATCTCATTGGTCAGCGCTAATACGCACGGTGTGCTTGCCCAGCACACCACACCTATTGGGGATCCATTTTTTGACCTCACTTTTGGTTGAGGTTTAGTTTTTCCTCTTTAGTAGCCTAAGGTCTACTATAGGATTTTCCTATTGACTATTCTTAGAAAACTAGACATGGAACCCTCACCATTAGAAACATAGTATTTTCTTATTGACTATTCTTAGAAAACTAGACAAGGAACTCTCACCATTAGAAATTCTACAATTTCCTGTTGACTATTCTTAGTAAACTAGAGAAGGCACCCTCACCACTAGATATTTCAAACTCTTCTGTACTCAACTTGAAGTTCTACATGTTAGTCTCAACCTCTAAATACTTAGTAGGTGGGGTCACTATGGGGGAAACTCAAGATGAGTCACCCTTAGAACTACTGGACATTAGGGTCAACCCTGGGTGTTGATCTAGAGCTAAGGCACACACTACACTTATCAGCACTCACAATCACTCACAACCCTAAACTCAAATTTCTAGCCTTAATCCCTTGATTTTTTTTGGATACTCATGTAGATGGTCCCCTAAAACTACCAGCCATAGGGCTACGGTTTGTCTAAGACCACTATGTAGATGACCAAAAATGGGGTTTCCATTGGTCCATGGCTTGTTGATGATGGTTGGTACCTCACTCTTCCAAAATAGCCATCTTGACCTTTTACTCCTAAAACACCCCCAAATTACCAAAAAACTCATCCATAATCCAAAATCCCAAAAAAAATTCCAAAAATTCCCAAAAAAACCCAAAAAATCCCAAATATTCCCAATTTTATTTCTCTCGACTACCACATGACCCAATTTGGCCAATTTGACCATCTTTATCAAAAATCCCCAAATTTGCCTAGATACAAATTTCCCAAATCCAATTCAAATGTTCATCAATTTAACTTAATTGACCCCAATTCCAATCCTAAACTCAAATTCATTTTTGATATGACCAAACTAAATCAAATCCAAGCCTAATTGGCCCATTACTTGAGCCCAATTTTGATTTGGGCCAAAACCCCAATTTTGACCATATGAACTAATCTCACCAAATTGAACCCTTAGCATAGTCAATTGGCCACAATTTGTGTTGAAAAAATCTTAATAACATGCCCATACATCAAACTCAAGCATCAGTTGGCCTTGGTGAAGCCTGAAATCCATTTGATTTTGGCCTAAATCCAAAATTCCCAAATTTAGCCCCAAATTGGCTAAGTCCACAAATTTCACCCAATTGATTGCCTTAACCTCCAAATTGGCATTCAATTCATGTTGAAAACTCAAATTTTATCTAACTTGATTGCCTTAACCTCCAAATTGGCACCCAATTCATGTTGAAAACTCTTCATAGGGTCCCCGATTGCCTTAACCTCCAAGTTGGCATCCAATTCATGTTGAAAACTCTTCATGAGGTCCCTATTGACCATTTACACAATCAATTTGGACTTAGCCCAGGCTATCCCAAGCTAGACCCAAGCCTAGCCCAACATGAACAAATTGACTAAAATTCAAAATTCTCTCAAATTGACCCTTCAGTTCAACTCAAAACCATTTCCATTCTTCACCAAAGTTATTCCTTATGATCATCAACACAAATTTTTTATTTGGACTAATTGACATGGATAACCTAGCCCAAACCCAAGTTTTGGTCATTTGCACCCATTTGGACCCATGCAATAAATGTGACCTAACCACCCTAAAATCAACCAAGGTAAAATTCACTGCCACAACATTCAAAATATAAAACAACTCAAAATTTAATCATAAACATCACACCAAAACTACAACTTTCACTAAATTAAGACGTCTCTATCGGATGATATGGAATTCCTCGGAGGAGGTAACCTACGGTTGCTAACGAGGCTTCCCACGGTTTAAATGAAATTGTGGAACTCATTAAGTTGGGTTTAGTAAGTTCATTTGGACTAAATGAATCCAATAGAAAATAGTGATGTCAGAATGAGGGAACCGTAGGATCTTAACCGGTGTCGCTCTACTCAACTTTAATATGCCCTTTATAAAGTCTAAAGAACTTCAACCAAAGGGCCACCTCATTTGACATTAAAACTTGACACACTAGAAAACTTAAAATCATCGTGGCAGGGGCTTGGAGCTAGCATGGTGGGCAGCACGACCATCTTCAACAGCAAAACCTGTCTTCCCCAGCGAATCTTTCTTCCTTAGACATAAACAACAAAGCCATAGGAATTCAAGGTTGCTTGCTTATGCAACGTAAATCCTCACCATATCTTTAGGCCTTTTTATAACCCTATTATACAATATAAACCCTAACTCATCTTAGGATTCTGAGGTTTTCATTTTTCATGACCTAAATCCTCACATCTTTCAGGCTATTTGTGTGATCATTTCACAGGAATGTAAGCTCTAACTAATAAAAATGGCAGGATGAAACACTTAAATTTTTCTCCTCTAAATTTAAGCCAAACATTAGGATAGCTTGGGAAGTCACCGAGGTTCTCCTCTAGGATCTATGACATCCCCTAGTTCTTCTTCCTTTGGATTCTATAGTAAAATGTTCCAAATTTAAACCAATCCCCTTTCACCACTCTACGTCTGATTTCATTGAAGAGTCTTACCCTTTGAAATTCCTTGAAGATTATATTTCCTGATTTTTATCGAGAGTCTTCATAAGTGACTTTGGTCATTTAACATGTAATTAACTATAAGGGCTTGCCCTTATAGGAAGCATGTTCGAACCCAACTTAATATAAACCCTATTTAATCCTTTATATTAAAGTAAGGGAACTTGTCGAGAAATACAAATGTTTCGCATACCAAATTGACATCATACTTTCCTTAGTTTATTTGATCGAGCCTCATCCTCAAGTCTTGTGCTTACCTTCGGGATAGATACATTATTTGAGGTACAGTGCTCTTTCATTTTAAACTATGAAAAATATGGGGTCAGTTTGATTCCATACTCCAGCGTCCTTCCGAAGCGGGCAACGAGATTTTGATTTCGGAGACCGACAACTTCTTACAAGCAACACCCTCCAACCAAAAATAGCACCGACAGTGACCCCTCCTACTAAGTGCTAGAGGTTAGGATCAATATGTGGAACTTCAAGTTGACTAGAGAAGAGTTTGGAATTTCTAGTGGTGAGGGTGCCTTTTCTAATTTTCTAAGAATAGTCAATAAAGAAGTCCTATGGCTTGACCTTAGGCTACTAAAGAGAAAAAATCTAAACCTCAACCATAAATGAGGTCAAAAAATTGACTCCCAATAGGTATGGTGTGCTGGGCAGGCACACCGTGTGTATTGGCGTTGACCGACGAGATTAACAAAAACCAATACAAACTCCTAAGTCAACAAACCCGAAAATATGACTAGGGTTGTGTGTGATTTATTTCTGCTGGGGAACTAGTATGTGAGTGTTTGATTAAGTCAAGAAGTAAGAACTCTTGTTGGGGATTGAAGAGTGGACTTTGAGTTATGAAATTTCAGAAATTTCTAAAGGATGGGAGTCAGTATATAAGTACTGACCCCAAGGTGGGAATTAAAATTTAAGTATCAATTCCGAAAAGACAAGAAGAGTCGGAATGTAAGAACTGACCTTGAATGTAATGAATAAAAAATGTAGAACTGATTCAAAAATGAGAATTGAAATGTAGGTCAATTCTTAAAAGAGAATGTTAGAATGTAAGGACAGACCTTGCATGTAGTGAATCAGAAATATAGGACTGATTCAGAAATTAGAATTGAAATGTAAGTCAATTCTCAAAGGAGGGTGTCGGAATGTAAGGACCGACCTGAAATGTAATGAATCAGAAATGTGAAAATGAGAATTGAAATGTATGTCAATTCTCAAAGGAGAGTGTCGGAATGTAAGGACTGACCTCAAATGTAGTGAATCAGAAGTATAGGACTGATTCGGAAATGAGAACTAAAATGTAGGTCAACTCTCAAAGAAGGGTGTCGAAATGTAAGGACCGACCTCAAATGTAATGAATCGGAAATATGAAAATAAGAATTGAAATGTATGTCAATTCTCAAAAGAGAGTGTCAGAATGTAAGGACCAACCTCGAATGTACTCAATCTAAAATATAGGACTAATTCAGAAATGAGAATTGAAATGTATGTCAATTCTCAAAAGAGAGTGTCGGAATGTAAGGACCGACCTTGAATGTATTGGATCAAGAATATTCGACTAATTCAGAAATGAGAATTGAAATGTTTGTCAATTCTCAAAAGAGAGTGTCAGAATGTAAGGACCGACGTCAAATGTAATAAATCAGAAATGTAGGACTTAGAATTGAAATGTATGTCAATTCTCAAAAGAGAGTGTCGGAATGTAAGGGCCGACCTCAAATTTAGTAAATCAGAAGTATAGGACTAATTCGGAAATGAGAATTGAAATGTAGGTCAATTCTCAATGGAGGGTGTCGGAATGTGAGGACCGACCTCAAATGTAATGAATCAGAAATGTGAAAATGAGAATTGAAATGTGTGTCAATTCTCAAAAGAGAGTGTCATAATGTAAGGACCGACCTCAAATATAATGAATCAAAAATATTGGGCGGATTCGGAAATGAGATTTGATATTTATGTCAATTCTCGAAAGAGAGTGTCGGAATGTAAGGACACCTCGAATGTAATTAATCAGACATATATGACTGATTTGGAAATGAGAATTGAAATGTATGTGAATTTTCAAAAGAGTGTGTCAGAATGTAAGGACCGACCTCGATTGTAGTGAATCAGAAGTATAGGACTGACTCAAAAATGAGAAATGAAATGTAGGTCAATTCTCAAAAGAGGGTGTCAGAATGTAAGGACCGACCTCAAATGTTGAGAATCAGATGTATAGGACTGATTCAGAAATGAGAATTGAAATGTAGGTCAATTCTCAAAAGAGGGTGTCGGAATGTAAGGACTGACCTCGAATGTAGTGAATCAGAAATGTATGACTGATTAAGAAATAAGAATTAAAATGTAAGTCAATTCTCAAAAGAGGGTTAGTAGCATTGAATTTACATAAATGTATCATGTGAAAAAGGTTGATTCTGTTGAAGGAGATTTGTAAAGCTTTGTGAGTTTTTTGTGTGGATTGTGAAATTCTGCGGGGATGTGTAGAAAGCTAGTGTAGATAACGATGGTTGTGCTGCACGCACAAAGAGTAGAATTCTTAAAACGGAAGAATCCACTCAACAGGTTTCTTTTATTTTCTTATTGTTTTTATCACAATTTAATTTTTCAAAATATGTTTTAAAGTTTTAATTTTAATTGCTTGATTTTCAAAAGAAATTTGTTTTGTTATTTACTCATTTTTTATTATTTTTTATTTATGTTTTATTTATTGTTGAAGATTTGTTGTTTCGTTCTTTGTTCATTGAAATTCAAAACCATCGCATGGTTCGCGGCATTCATCAATCGCACAAAAAGGCAACTAACAAAAAGGTACAATTTGAGAGAAATATCCATTAATATGCTCCAAAAGAGATGTCATAAATCAAACATAGGCTAACGCCTCAAAAGGTACATTATGTAATCCATGTCGAAATACATTGAGAATCATCGCATCCTATGAGTACATCGTAGACTGAATATATCAGATACATGTCATGTTGTTAAAAGAAAGATAGTGAACCCTCTGTACCAGGAATGTTGAGCTCCTAATCAAGAAGACCTTTTAAGTCATGTTCCAGGATAAGAGTTCCCTTCACATGTACTTAGAGGTACAACCTTCTCATAGCTCGTATGGAAACAACTCCTCTAATTTTTGGTTCTGCTGGAATCCATACGGTTTTTTACTTTCATCTATCCTACGGAAAGTCACAGACACTCTACGGTGTCTCACTCCTGGAATGCAATATTTGACAACGTCTGCACCGTTGCCTCTTAAGAACAAGTACTGAACCGACTGGAAGAGAAATCTCCACAGAACCTCTGAATTTACCAGGATCGACGATATCGATTTCTTTCCAAAATAGGCATATTACTTTTACTTATGAACAAGACCGTGTAGAAAGGTCTCACAAAATCATGATGATCAATGTGTAGGGGAATGCAGTCACCTTCGTCATAAATGTTAATGATGCAACTGTTTGGGATGCAAGTAGCATGAAGAATATTCCACTTGACCATTCTCTTGATCATCCATTTTATCATCGATAATAACGAATCCACTTGGTTGTATCTGAGGATCCCAGGCGGAATCCTCTGTCTGTCGTTTCTAAAGTAGTAGCAACAGCCACATTGGATGGTGATTCTTCCCTTTCCCCTCATCCATTTCTTTAGCTCAAAATATGTCATTTCCATGAGAAGGCCCGCTCGACCCTCTATCTCTTAAATCTAAGATGTAGTCCAGAATGCTACTTTCATCAGTCTCGGAGAAAACCCTGGTATATAGGTCCAGACCTTCCAATATGTTGACGAACTTCCCCTGAACTTCTTCATAGAACTCGAATTCTTTTTTATTTACTCTGCTTATCTTGTAGTATTCTACCATACAAGGAGTTGGAAACTGTCACGGGCGTTCCTTTCTTCAAACATCGGTAGGAACCCAAACTGGTGCTGGTCGAGCTAGAATATAAGACTCGTCCTCTAATGGGATGTACGATCCCGGGCTTCACAGTGCATGCTGATCTGTCCCTAGTGGGACATATGGTTCATTTGTCGCGAAGTTTAGAGTCTGAGACTCGTTGGTGCTTGAAGTGTATTCTTCTAATGTATTGAAATGCTATAGATGCAGAACGTTGCAATCCGGGCATTCTAAAAATGTGCCCTTTAATGATGTCCCGACTGGTACCTCAACGTTGCATGTTGGGCAACCAATGCATAAGATATCTAGAACTGGGAGCACATCTGATTCTGTCACAAATCTTGACTCTTCATCTGTAGTGAGCAGGCTGGTAGAAGTTTCTCTCAGATCTGGTTCGTAAATATGTCCCTCAGAAATGAGGGTAAGAAAATTGCTCACGTCTCTCGGAAGTTTGTGTCCCTATTGCAGAAAAGCTCTCTGCTTCTTTCAGCCGGCATTTCTGCGTTGCGTCCTGCGGAGCAAAGTACTTGGTAATCGTTCATTACGATCAACTATCAGGTCCTTTGCTGGAGTGGCTACCGTGGAGGGCAGACGGCTGGGAGCCACAATCAGATCTTGTTCCGCTATCACATTTTTACCTTTGCGTGACACATTATCTTGAGTGATTACCTTAATCAGTGAAGGCAATTCCTTTTTTTCTTTACTACTGATTACATCCATTAGAGGACCCTCGTAGTCCATATCAAATTAATTGAAATCCATGTTGAAATCTCTGACAACCTGCTTGCTGCGCCATCTCCTCATTCAGTGCAAGGTTCCAGCCGTCCTGGAAGGCAAAGATCAACCTCTGTCCTGACATTTTCCTGCATACGATAGGAAAAACGTCAGTGGGCCGAAGCTTGGAATGAACAAGAACAAAACAAATTATTTATTAAAGTAAATTTTAGTTTTTTTTTTTTTGTGAAGAGGATTATTCATTTTATGTGTGAGTTTCATTTAATTTAGTAGGGTATTTAAATTCAAAAGTAGAAAAGAGAAAGTGTGAAGTTCAAAATTTTCATTATAATGAGGTTAATTACAAAATTTTGACCCGATCATAGAAATTTGGCCACATAGATAACCCTAAAACAATCAAAGTTTCAAATTTTCAAAGAAAGAAGAGGCAAGCGACATTGAGCAACATCAAGTTGCAAAATAGGTTTTCAGGTATCGTCCATTTATCGGTTATCCCTGGAATTCCACTAAGTGTTAGGCTCCTCCCGTATAGAGCTTCTCAACAAAAAATGGTCCCTCCCAAGTTGGCTCAAATTTTCCACCTATTTTGCGGCATGTAAGAATAGGTCTTTTGAGCACAAGCACGAGGTCACCAACTTTGATTGTCCTTCGGTGGACCAATTTGTCATGGGCTTGTACCATCCTCGCCTAGTAAAGCTCCAAATTTTTTTGGGCTTCTAGTCGTTTTCCCCCGAGACTCTCCAGTTCTTCAAGTCTGAGTTTTGCGCTTTCTTCCTTTGTGAGTTGGTTGGCAACGACAACTCTGAGAGATGGTGTCTAGATTTCTAGCGATAGCACGGCCTCGGCCCTATACACGAGCATAAAGGGTGTACACTGAGTGGGAGTCCTAAATGTCGTCCAGTAGGCCCACAAGGCTTCTAACAATTTTTTATGCCAATCCCTTTTGTTTTCATCCAGTGTTTTCTTCAAAATATGCACCAGTGTCTTGTTGAAAGCTTCAACCAGACCATTAGCTCTGCGATAGCAAATTGTGGGATATCTCTAATCTATCCCTTGTCTTCTGGCAAAATTGTTGATCTTTGTACTTTTGAAAGTTGTCCCATTGTCAAAGGTTATTCTTTGCGGTACTCCAAAATGTTAGACAATTTGGCTTTTGAAAAATTGAAGAACGTGTTGTGTCATAACCTCATGTAACGGTACTGCCTCTGCCCATTTAGAGAAGTAATCTATAGTGGAAAGTATAAACATGTGGCCCTTGGAAGATGGAGGGTCTATCAGACCTATTATGTATGTGACCCAACACTCGAATGACCACGAGGCAGCAGTTGGGTGTAGCACATTCAGAGGTTGGTGTAAGACCCACCCATGCACTGGGCATTGATGACATCTTTTGGCTGCATCCATGCAATCGGATATCATTACTGACCAATAGTACCTGATTCTTTTGATCTTCATTTTCATTTTAAGCTCTGACTGGTGAGCACCACACAAACTAGCATGTACTCCTCTGATAATATTCTGTGCTTCAGCTCTGCTCCAACACCGTAGCCACATCTGGTCGAATGATCATCTGTAGAGAACATTTCCTACCAGGCGTAAGACATAGCCCTCCTTGTGATGTGGTGCACCTTAGACTTGTTTTCTGGTAGCTTTCCAGCATGCAAATATTCTATTGATGGCCTGCGTCAATCTTTGCTGATGTCTGCAACTGTATTTATCGTTTCTTCTTTTCCAAGCTTGTGTAGAGTTTTGAAGTCGTTTTGAGACAAGGCTCGTCTTCCTTGCGCTGTGACTTTGATGAAATCCTTCGGGGGACACGCCATTTCCTTACCGAGTTTTTCTAGAGCGTCGGCATGGGTATTATCTCCCCAAAGAATCCCGTAGAAAGTCACCTCAGGAATCTGCTCTACGAGCTTCATTGTGTACTGATGGTACTCCGCTAATCTTGGTTTCAGAATTCTATTTTGTTCGGTGACCTGTTGGATGACAAGTTGAGAGTCACCATAAATGACAATGTTTGTTATATCCATTTTAAATGGAAATGTTTGTTATATCCATTGAGATTGCCAATTCCAATCCAGTTATTAAAGCTTCATATTCTGCTTCATTGTTGGTGCACGGCTTTATCAAGTGGTATGAGAACCTCAACATACCCTTATATGGCGTAACAAAGATCAAACTGATCCCTGCTTTGCCTGGTATAACTAAGCGGAATCCTTTGTCTTTCCTGGCTGACGAAGCACCATCAAAGTACATTTCCCAGCGCTGCACAATAGAAAATTCCATTTGTAGTATTCACTCGTCTAGTAACTCGTCGTTGAGAGAGGACCCAGTTGGCAGTGGGTGTGCAGCGAGAAAGTATGCTAGCATCTAACCCTTGATAGCATGGAGGGGCACAAAAGTTATATCGATTTGCAATAAGATCATTCACCACCTCGCTAAACGTCTGGAGAGTGTTGGTCGGTTCATCAAATATTGTAATGGATTAACTTTTGAGATTAGGGTAATTTTATGAGAAAGCATATAATATCTAAGCTTTTGGGTGGTGAAAATTAACACCATAAAATACATTTCAATAGGTGGATACCTTATCTCTGTCGCTATTAGACGATGACTCAAATAGTAGAGTGCATTTTCCTTACCCTCTTTATTGACTTGGGCTAAGAGGGCTCCGAGAGAGTCATCTAATGCCACAGTATAAAGTATCAATGGTTTCTCTGAGATAGGGCCTGCCAAAATAGGAGGTGTCATTAAATATTGTTTAACATTCTTAAAGGCATGCTGACATTTCTCTTCCCAAATAAATTTGGCGTCCTTTTTAATTAATGCCGAGAAAGGCTGCCTCAAAGGCCTGCTGGCATTTCTCTTCCCAAATAAATTTGGCATCCTTTTTAATTAATGCCGAGAAAGGCTGATACCTACCTGAGAGATTAGAAATAAAGCATCTCAGATATGCCAAGTTTCCCTGGAAGGAACGTAGCTGTTTCAAGGTTTTAGGAGGAGGCATTTCCAAGATAGCTTTAATCTTATCCAGGTCGATCTCAATTCCCTGATGACATACAACAAATCCTAGAAATATGTCGGAGGTAACGCCAAAGGCGCACTTTAAGGGATTCATTTTAAGGTCATATCATCGTAATCGTTCAAACACGCTCCTCAAATCGTATAAATTGTCTATTTTCTGTTTACTTTTGATGACCAAATCATCCACATAGCATTCTACTTGGTTGTGAATAAGGTCATAAAAAATCTTTGTCAATGCATGCTGATATGTTGCTCCGGCATTCTTTAGGCCGAACGACATCATTGTGTAGCAAAAAGTTTGAATCGGTGTTCTGAAAGCTGTAAGCACTGCATCCTCAGGAGTCAGGTTAATTTGGTTTTATCCCAATGATCCATCCATGGAGGAGAAAGTTTCATGTGTTGAAGTGATATTCACCATCATCTCTGGTATAGGTAGTGGAAACTCTTCTTTTGGACATGCTATGTTCAAATCTCTGAAGTCGCACAAACGCGGATCTGTCCATTTTTCTTCTGAATAGGTACAATATTGGCTAACCACGTGGAGTATTGCTCCTCTTTCACAAAGTTAGCATCTATCAACTTTTTCACTTCGGCGATGACTTATTGTTCTATTTGAAGGTGCATTCTCCTGGGAGTCTATTTTACTAGGGTTATATTCTTGTCCACCCTAAGTTTATGGACTGCAACTTTTGTTGACAGTCCTGACATTTCATCGTAGCTCCATGCGAAGCAATCTTTGAATTATTTTAATAGTTTGATCAATTTTGCGGATTCTTCGTCATTAAGTAGAGAACTTAAAAATGTAGGTCAGGGTCGTTCTTCAGTCCCGAGGTTAATCTCTTTCAATTCATCATTGGTAGATTTAATTTATTCCTCTAATTTTGGTGGAGCATCTTCTATGGTTGATCAGTAGAATCATCCTTTACATCGAGGCAATCCTCTTCTGACTCACTTGTAACAACCATGCAAAATTCAGAATCATGGACTGGTCCAACTGTACCAAATCTGAGACCTTCTTTTGAATTGGGAGTTTGACGTTTAGTATTCCATAGTTTTTCAAAAAGTTGAAATTTATCTTTCGGTGTTTGTTTTGGTAAGTTCCCCTGTTGAATTAACTTTTGAATACAAGGTGAGAAGTAACTAAAAGGTAATTCCATTAATTCGTTAGAATCAACATCCAAATTTACATGTTTTTCAAGCTAAGTAGAGGTAGAAGCACGGTAAAATTTGATCGATTTTGAACCAAACTACGGACTTCCTTGACCTCTAAACTCTCGACCTTTTGAGGGAGAATCAGAGTAAGGGTCATTGCATTCACATAGTGGTTTATCCGATCATACATTGTTTCATATTCATTCTTTTATGTATCTTCTAGAAATATCTCGTACTGAGGTCTTTTCTATCTTGCATCATTATCTTGTCTTCAAAACTCTCTTCATCACCAACATTGATGGTTGGCCTAGTCTGTTCAACAATTAAATTGATCTTTCCTCGTCCACGTCCCCTGCCTAGACCTCGGATGCGTGACCTAGCCCACCAACTCGTTGTAAGGGAGTGGTAGAAGGTTGTTGAAGCATAGTTGTTTTGCCTCATCTTTGTGATTCTTCTGAATCTTCATTTTTATTTGTTAAAATTCTCGAGCGAGAAGACAGTCTTCTTTGGAGGCGCGTAGTAGGCAGCATCTTCATGCATACCAACTTCATGCACTGAAAACAGTTGTAGGTCTCCCTTGATGCAATTTTCTTGACCATATTTGTGGTATTTGATGCACTGGTGTAGAGATGATGGAACCATATTGTGCTCATGAATTCATGGTTGACCCAATAGAGCGTTAAAAGAAGCCTCGGCGTCAATGATATTAAATTTAGCGGTTTTTTTGAGTTCTACAACCTTTATAAATAATGTAATTGATCTGAGGGCTCTTTCACCCTTTTGGTTGAATCCTATTAACATCATTTTATTGGTCGTAATCTCTTGAGCTTCAATATCCAAATAGGCCAATGTTCGTAGGCTCATCAAGTTAAGAGATGCCCAGGATCCTCTTAAACTCCAGATAACACAAATCTGTCGATATTGACGGAGATGTAGAGCGGAAGGTTGTGGTCGGCGGTACCGAGCATCAAGTCTTCATCTGTGAAGGTTACCCTTGATTGTTCTCTCAACGAGCAAACTTCATCTGAGGATGGGCTAGCCAACTGAGCTAAGCAAATTTTTGGATCAAGCAAGGCTGTAACCAGGGACTCTCTCATCTCCTTTGACAGGATCAGAGTGTCGTAGATGCTTAGTCGGGAAGGCAACTTCCTAAGATTAGCTAGGACGTTGTAGTCTACTTTGTATGATTCTGCAATTTTATCTTGATCATGTGGTTCTTCCACTGGTGAAGGTGGGGGTATCTCTTCTCGAGTCGTTATCTGTTTTCCTTTGTCTGTTGGAGTTGTTCTTTGTGGTAACACTTTTCTGCTCCTTAAGTTGACTTCCATGACTTCTTCTTATTGAGATATTAAATCTTTCGGTGTCTTTTCCTCTCTGTTGGAAAAATCTAAGTTGATGGCAAGCGGTGTACCATGACACTCGATAGTTGGCTCCTCATTATCGGTGCTGTCGTAAGCGATATCATTGATGTCTTCTTTGGACTTGACAATGAGTTCATCAGACTCGAGTACAATTTAAGGATCATTTTGGGAATCAAGATCATAGCTAGATTGGTCATAATCAGTTACGTTATCACCAGAAACAATCAAAACGTAGCCGAAATCATAATCATTATATTCATAAGACTCCAAAGGGACAAAAAGATAATCATACAAAGTCAAGGGTTCAAGAATTTTCTTCCCCAAATCAGAGACAACCAATCTAGTAGAGGCAGCCCCTATCCTACCCTCCGTGCTATCAATCTTGGAAGTGACACTTTTCTTCTTCTTGTTCTTTGTCCTTGATGATGACCAATCTCCTGATGAAACCTTCATCTCGTGCTCGGTATGTTGTAGACTCTGAATAGAGGCTTGTTTTGATGCAGACTGGATCTTGTTCAGTATTTTCTTGGATGATCTACTACATACCTCATTCCATATTTCTTCAGTGTTCATTGAAGCTTGTTTCAATGAATCCTGTATGTGATTAAGGACCCTCTTGAGTTCATCCCAAGTTGTACTCCATCCATCTATTCCAGTATACAGATTAATTAGGAAGATTAGCTCGGCCGAAATCATGTTTGTGGAACCTTTTTTAGGTTCTTTTAAATATTCTTTTAGGATTGTAATGTTCTCTTCCTTGAGGTTCTTCTCTAGCCAGTCCTTAAAGATAAAACACTTATCTATAGTGTACCCAAGCAACCGGTGGTATGGGTAATAATTTGGTTCATTCTTCTTATCCATCTCTTTGGGTTTCTTTGGATCAGGTAGTTTGAATTATGGTTTCTTCATCAGACTCTTGAATAGTTTAGGTATGGCTTCATCCTTGTAAGAATACACAACTTTATGTCGCTTTAACAGGGATATTCTTTTACCAACTGTTCGAGGTGGTCCCTCCTGAGGCGCCTGTTTGTTGGATTGACTGCTCTGTTTCTGAGAGTACTGTGACGAAGACTGGCGATGTTCTTCTACATATATCTTTATCGGTTGCTTTCCTTTATCGACAGACACGACTACTCCTGATTTCCTTTTGAACACTCTGGTTACCTTAGCCTTTTCATGTGGCTCCATGTGCTTCATTTCTTCTTGAAGACTGCTAGCTTTACTGAGTAGCTTCTCGAAGGATTTGATGGTGAGTCTCTTAAGCATGAATGCTACTGACCCATGAATGCTTTTGAGTAGAATCTCAATCGTTTGATGTTCCTGTAGCTGAGGTACACATTTCATGCTAAGGTTTTTCTACCTCAAAGTATAGTCTGCCAAAGTTTTGCTGGGCTTTTGCTTCTCCATCATGAACTCTCCAATAGACACATGATGTTACGCCCCGAAAAATCTTTCACAAATAACTGTTCCAACTCTGAAAATGTTTTAACAGACCCGTTGGGCAGGTCAGCGTACCAGTCGAAAGAAATTCCTGACAAGCTGCTGACGAATTGCTGGCAGAGTAGAGCTTCATTATTCCTCGTGTTGCCACAACTGGCTCGGAAATGTGCTATGTGTTGTCTAGGATTTCTACTCCCATCAAATATCTTGAAGTTTGGGGCCACAAAACCCTTGGGGAAAGGTATGGTATCGAACTCCTCTTGGTACAGTCTACCCTTTAAAATTGATGCACCGCCCTTGGATTGGGCTAAGGCGTTCCACACTTGTTCAACCATTTGCTTGAATTCCTTTTCTAGCATGGCAGCTAATGGAGAATCTTTCTTTAGTTGTTCTTCTTTGTCTGCTGAAGTATCCTCTCTTCTTTCATCTATGATGTGTATGATTTCTGGCTGATTAATTTCTGGAGAAGCCAATCTCGGTGCTTGTGATTGCTCCTGAAAGGTGGCCATGGCGGTCATAGCTGTAGTCATCTCTTCTATTCATTTCTCTAGTAGACTGACTTGCTCATCCCTTAGGAGGATAACCCTATGCAGCTCATCTACGGACTTTGGTGGATATCCTCTACTTGTTCCTCCATCTGGCTAGCTATTGTCACAACGATGTCAAATATTTCACGTACTGGTTTTACTTCCTGTCCTACAGGCTCACTGCACTGTATCGGTGCAGTGACCTTGGGTACCCATACCCTCTTCTTTTTCGACGATAATGTCTCAGGACTGAGCGTCATAGTAGAAACATCGATACGTCGAGGGAAGGTATGCTCCCCGTGGTGTAGACCGGCTACAGTGTTAGTTAATTGCTTTGTTCTTATCTATAGGATTGCAGGAACAATAGGTAAGATCTTTGGACCCAGTCTCGACTTAATCGATCGACGACCTGTGGTCCTGGTGACAGTATGATCAGTAGTAATCACTGCGGTATCAACTCTGTTCCCCAAACGGAGCCAGACGGGGATGCAAGTAGATGACACTCCAGCTGTTTTGTGAGACTGTCTGGCGGACTTGATTCCCTTCAAAATTTCCCTCTTAATGCGAGGATAAATTGCATCTCTCACTCGTTTAAGTAACTCACTAACCGAACATCCTTCTTTAGTAGCAAGCCTTCTGAAAACTGCACTAACTCGGGTGATAGGAGTGAACTTCTTTCCATCCTCACCATGTCCATGAAGTGGTGGTAATGCGGCAGCGATCCATCAGATACTCTCATATCCATTAGTATATGTCGGAGGATGGAATCTACTTCCTCGCAGGAGTGGATAAATTTCCGGTAACACTTCTTCAACTTGATGAGGCTCCTCCTCAACGGGTGTCTTTTCAAGATCCTGTGCTTTGATGGCCCTCTGAACCCTTCTGTTGCGGTTCCTCCTTTGAGTTCGGGTCAGTGGTACAGTCCTTGAGCTTGATCCGATTTCAAACATGGGTGGTGGGATAGTTAATCCCTCAGTTTGATCCTCAACAATCATTACTTTTTTCCCCTTAGTAGCAGTGGGGATGGTAGGTTTGACGGGTGCCGCGACGACAGTAGCTTTAGCCTTTTTGCAGGCAAGGAAGTCTTGAAGGTAGTTCAGATTGAATTCTGCAGACGGCTCCTTCATTTCTGGAGCGGCGATCTTCATCACCACAAACAGTGTTTTACCGAGGATGACCACGAGGTCTTCAAATCCAGCTCAAAATTTGATGGTAGGAGCGGCGTTACGGGCGCTGCGGTCCGTTAGAAGGTTGCAGAAAAAGGTCAGCGTAGGGTACACCATTGCAGCGGGCTTTAAAAGAGAAAGTTTTAGGGTTAGCTATATGGCCAAAAACCTTGTACTTTTTAGGGCAAGCACTGAAAGAAGAGGTTGATCTGTAGATTGAGCGAGTCTTAGTTTACAGGTATTTAAAATCTTGCTTAAAAAAATTAAGTAATGTAATAAAATTTCAAAGTGCTTGCAGCACAACACGATTTGATTTAATTTGCGGAATAGCAAATAAAATTTGGAAGGGAGAAGTGAAATATTTTAGGACCCAGTGCGGGACCTTTTCAGTGGCAGGAAATGCCCAGGTGGAACTAGTCCACCGACACAGCTATTGGGGGTCCAACCCCACAAGAAAATTCAAAAAGTCCTTAATGGCCTTCTGAACCCCTCTGTTTAAAGATAGTTGAACAGCTAGTCCTGAAGTCCAAGGAGTTAGATATACTTTCCCAAGTTAGAAATGGGTAAAGTATGCCAACAGAAGAAGGGTAATTTGTACCAAGAGGGACATGAACACATTACCGATGTGTGAAAACAATATTTCTTGATTTATATAGAGAGAAAAGCATGTCCCCAGCGGAGTCGCCAGAAGCTGTCGGTGCTATTTCGGAGGTTTTGTGGGGAGTTGCCCGTAAGAAGCTGTCGGTCATCGGAATTGAAATCCCGTCGCTCGGTTCGGAAGGACGTTGAAGTATGAAATCAAACTAACCCAATATTTTTCATAATTTCAAATGAAAGAGCACTATACCTAAAATCCTATATCTATCCCAAAGGATAAACACAAGACTTGAGGATAAGACACGATCAAATAAACTAAGGAAAGTATGACATCCCTTTGGTCTGCGAAACCTTTGTATTTATCAACAAGTTCTCATATTTAATATAAAAGATTAAATAGGGTTTATATTAAGCTAGGTTTGGACATGCTTTTTATAAGGGCAAGCCTCTATAGTTAATTACATCTTAAATGACCAAAGTCATTTAAAAAGACTTTTGATAAAAATCAGGAAATATTATCTTTAAGGAATTTCAAACGGTAGGACACTTAAATGAGATCGGGTGTAGAAGTGTGAAAGGTGATTGTTTCAAATTTGGAACATTTTATTGTGGAATCCAAATGAGGAAGAATTAGGGGATGTCATGGATCCAGAGGAGAACCCCAGTGACTTCCCAAGCTATCCTAATGTTTGCTTTAAATTTAGAGGGAAAAAATTTAAGTGTTTCATCCTACCAATTTTATTAGTTAAGGCTTATATTCGTCTGGAACAATAACACAAAAAGCCTGGAAGATGTGAGGATTTAGGTCGTGACGGACGACAACCTCAGAATCCTAAGACGATTTAGGTCTTATATTGTATAACAAGACTACACAAAGGCCCAAAGATAAGGTGAGGATTTACGTTGCATAAGCAAGCAACCGTGAAGTCTTATGGTTTTTTTTTTTAGTCTAAGGAATGAAGATTGGTTTATTTGAGGAAGACAGGTTTGGCTACTGAAGATGGTCGTGCTTCCCACAATGCTAACTCCAAGTTCCTCACCGCGACGAGTTTGAGTTTTCTAGTGTGTCAAGTTATATTGTCAAATCCGGTGGCCCTATGGTTGAAGTTCTTTAAATTTTATAGGGGCATATTAAAATTGATTAGAGTGACACAGGTAAGGATCCTACGGTTCCCTCGTTCCGGCACCACTATTTTCTGTTGGATTCACTTAGTCCAAATGAACTTACTAAACCCAACTTAATGAGTTCCATAATTTCATTAAAACCGTTGGAACCCTGTTAGCAACCGTAGGTTACCTCTTTCGAGGGATTTTCGATCATCCGATAGAGACATCTTAATTTAGTTGCAATTGTAGTTTTGTATGATGTTTGTGATTAAATTTCGAGTTATTTTATATTTTGAATGTTGTGGCGGTGAATTTTATCTTGGTTGATTTTAGTTTTGGTCCGTTGGTTTTGGTTAACATGCAAGTTTATGTTTTTTTCATACATGTAGGTAAATGACGGTACTATAAACTGTAAAAGCGTACCTGGCGAGTCTTCTCGTTCCACCACCTGAAACTTTTGCATGTTAAAGCAGTTTATAAAGAGCAGGAAAGGTAAAATTTTGGTAATTTTCCTAGCCCTGCATGTTAAGGCAGTTTATTCGGGAAAGATAAAATTTTGGTAATTTGTGAGTGTTAGGTTTATGGTTTTTAAGAGATTTCCTACCTCTCAAATTGCAAAAAATGGGAGAGAACATCTACCACTTAAATTGTAGGTGTTTAGAGTTTAGGGTTTAGGGTTTAGGCTATGTCATATCTTGGTGAGTCCTTAAAAGTTTAATTAAGGATGATTTCATTGAACGAAGCATATTAAGTTTAATAGGCCTCTGAGGTATCCAACAAGTTAAGATGGGGAAACAGGTCCATGCCTATCCCTCACCAACTAGTGAAAAGCCTCGAGTCCATTTAAACTTATTATTTTGCTTAATGGTTCATCCTATGAATACCTTGATTACTCAGTGAACTATGATGTCTCAATTATCCCTAAGAATAGGGTTATTATCATTTATCATTTAATTTGAAAATTATGTGGGTGAATACCCTTAAAGGGGCAAGTTAGTGTAATTTGAACACTTAGCCAAATTCTTAATCCTAATTAGACTTAGTGGTGTTTCAAGGATGTTTGATATAATTATGTTTATTTCTCGAATCCTCTTTTAGTCAATTTTGATTTAGCCTGAGTCACCACTAAGCCCTTTAGACCTAGGTGAGTGTCTTAATTAGTTTTGAAAAGGGTTAAGCTTTAAGTGGTCTTGATTTGAATTTTATTTGAAAATCAAGATAGGGGCATTAAATTGATTAATTTTTGACTTCAAAAGTCATGCCCCTAAGTCCATGATCATTTAATTTTAATAAACTTCCAAATTTTAATAATTTAGAAATTTATCTTAATTTTTTTTTAATGAGGAAAGTGAAATTGGTTTCTACCACTTAACCCCTTGTGTTTCAAGCATCAAATAAATTGATTAAGATCAGAGCTTTCAAATTTTTAATGATTTAGAAATTTATTAACTTATCTTTTTAATGAGGAAAGTGAAATTGGTGTTACCCTTCCCCTCCTTGACTTGAGCCTAAATGTTAATTAAGGCTAAATTTACAAAATTACACATTTGCCCCTAAGGCTCTAACACCTCATAATTTGTCAAATTCAATTCAAATTAGTTTGAAATTTTTATCTTACCTCATTCATGGGTTAATTGAGACATAAGAGGAGAAAATGTGATTTTTCAAAATTTAATTTAATTTATATAATTATTTCATTCAAAAATAGGATTTTTTTTCAAAGAAAATTCCTAACTTGGCCAAGGTAAATTTTAATCCATTGAAATTTTTACTGGAGGTAGACCTAGACCAGAGAGGCCTTTGAACCAAATTTCATAATTTTTTTATTTCCCTGTGATTTATTAGAATTATTTTAAGTTCTGGACTATTTAATAAAAATAAAATATTTTAGGTGGTGAAAATTAAGTTTTATATTTTTGAAAAATCTCCCTAAGGTCAGAGAACTCAAAGTAGCAAATTTTATATTTTTTTTTATTTTTTCTTGATTTATTGGAATTATTTTAATGAAAACTCATTTTTAGCCTTTTAAAATTATTTTTAAGCTTTGAAATTCAATATCTTTATTTAGAGAATCAGGAGAAATATTCTAATTAATTCTAAGTGTTTAAGAAGCAATTTAGAACATTTCCATGAGTTTTATTATTTTTGTGATTTTTATGAATTTTTAATTGAGCAATTTAGAACATTTCCATGAGTTTTATTATTTTTGTGATTTTTATGAATTTTTAATTATTCAAATAATTAAAATAGGCCAAAAATTAAGTTTTTATTTTAAATATTATTTTATTTTTATAAAATATCCTAAAAAGGCAAAAATCATGTTTTTATTTTAAATATAATTTGATTTTTAGAAAATACCCCTGATCACAGAGAACTCAAAAAATACTAAGTTTCATAAATTTTTGAGTTATATTTTAATTTTTAAAAATCATTTAAATGCCAAGAGTGGTATTTATCTTTAAAAAACAATTTAAGTTGTCAAATGAACTCAAAATATCTTGAAATTTTTATGATGAGTTCTCTAGATCATAAATCACAGTGGAGATCAAAAATCAAGTCAAAATTATATTCTAAAATTAATTGTCTTAGTGATTTAGTATTTATAAAATTTAAGGATATTTTAAATGACTTGACCGATGAAATTATTTCCAAAGGTTTCTCTAGTCATGGTGGACCTTCCACAATTTTCTTAGGATTCTATAATCAATATGCTAATTTCCATGATTATCTTAAAGAAATAATGTGAAATAACTTGAAAATTATGATCTCGTATAGGAGGTTCCTCTGACCTTGGAAAAATTAGAGAATATTTCCCCTGATAGGGACTATAACATGTCATACTTCCAAGCCAAGGTGATGTGGCATTATGCATGGAGAATCAAATGATTTAAAATAGTGTTTAATTAACTAAAAATAAAATATGCATCAAATGGACTTGAAATTTATTTCACATTGTTCTCCTTTGTTAACTGAGCAAGTGAGTATTTTTTTTTTAATTTTGTGATTTTTCTACACAAAGTTACGAATTTTCTAAGTTAAGGGTATTTAAATAAATAGGAAAAAGCCCTATTTATCTATTTAAACCGCGCGTGCCACCTCAACCTACGACGGCTCCGAAGGCATGCATGGCGCGCTCTGGTTGGATGTCGTCGTCCACATAGCTTGCTGACTCGGCCCGCTGTTTATGTCTTGAAGTGCTGTCCGGCTTGATCTCCCCCGTCCATTTGATACACGCTCGATCGAACGGCTCCCCGTCATCGTCCCGGATAGAATGATCCCGTAACCGTCCACATTAAAACCTTAAGATCTCAGCCTAGACTCAACCAAATCACTTCGGGTTTGATCCCATGGACTCGTCTAAGTGATACAAACACATCCATATGGCTAAGATGCCATGACATTAAGCTTAACTAAATGGAGAATCAAAATAAGCTCGTGAGAAGGAAAAGTTTTATACCTTTGCTCTGAGAAGGGAAGCTTCGATTAGAGGTGCTCGACACGTTCGTTGGGGTCCAAGGAGGCTAGGGATTGAGTCCCTGGTCTTGGTGTAAGGCCTAGGTATGAATTCAACCAAGCTCAATTTCAGGTGTTGGTCTAGAGCTATGGTAGAGGCTCTGTGGAAGGGGGATTTGATGGGGCTTTGGCTTCTTTCACTCTTGTGAAGCTGTGGGCACACGAAATTGAAGTTTGGTGGAGTGTGGAGGTGTATTGGGTTCTGTCCTTGTTTTTGACAGGGTTTCAAGCTCAAAATTGAGCTCCGACAATGGGAATGGGTGTGGGAAAATGGTTGGAATGCACTGAGAGGATCTTAGGGAAGCTCTGTGTGAAGTTTGGAGAGGTTCTCTAAGAAAATTTCAGCACACCTCCCATGGCCGTAGGAGGTGAGATTTTAAAAAAATGGCCATGAGGTGGCTCTCAGGGCATAAGTTTGGGTGCATTGTGGTGCTTAGGTGGAGGGTAGAGGAGCTCTTCAATTTGATTTGGATGAGCTGGCCTCTAGGTTTGATTTGGGTGAGGTGACATGGAGGTGGCTCTCGGTTTTTGACTTTTCCGACCACTAGGCTGGCCGGCCGGCCAAGGGGAGGTGGCTAGGAGCTCAGGGAACCCAGAGGAATCCATCACAATAATTTAATGCAAATGTGCTTGGATTTGGCAAAGATATCTTAAGCATGTGCATTTTTGGAAATAAGATCCATTAATTTGGGGGACCTTTGGTCCATGGCTTGATTTAGGTGATTTCATGGTGTTTGTACTGGTCACTAAGTCTAACTAATGGCTGTGGTGGAGTTAATTTGGTGGCTTTAGGGTGGTTAGGCCACATATAGTGCATGGGTCCAAGTGGGTGCAAATGACCAAAACTTGGGTTTGGGTTTGACTAGCCATGTTAATTGGCCCAATTTATTGTTGAATTTGGTGTATATGATCATAAATAACAACTTCGGTGAAGGATGGAAGTGGTTTTGAGCCCAATTGAAGGGTCAATTTGAAGGAATTTTGAACTTTAATCAATTTGGTCATGTTGGGCTAGGCTTGGGTCTAGCTTGGGTTAGCCTTAAGCTAAGTCCAAATTGATTATTTTAAATGGTCAATAGAGACCTCATGAAGATTTTTCAACATGAATTGGATGTAAATTTGGAGGTTAAGGCAATCAATTGGGTGAAATTTGGGGACTTAGCTAATTTGGGGCTAAATTTGAGAATTTTGGATTTAGGCCAAAATCAAATGGATTTGAAACTTCACCAAGGTCAATTGATGGTTGATTTTGATGTATATAAATGTTATCAAAATTTTGTAACATCAATTGGGGCCAAATGACTAGGCCATGGGTTCAATTTGGTGAGATTAAGTCATATGGTCCAAATTGGGGTTTTGACCCAAATCAAAATTGGGTTCAAATAATGGACCAATTCAGCTTAGATTAGGTTTAGTTTGGTCATATAAAAAGTGAATTTGAGTTTAGGATTGGAATTTAGGTCAATTGAGATCAAATTGGTGGAAATTTGAGTTGGATTTGGGGAAATTTGGGTCTTTAATGGGCAATTTGGGGGTTTTTTGTTAAAGATGGTCAAATTGGCCAAATTGGGTCATGTGGTAGTTCAGATAAATGAAATTGAGAATATTTAGGATTATTGGGATTTTTTGGGAATTTTTGGAATTTTTGGGATTTTGGGTCCAAGAGGGGTATTTTGGTAATTTGGGGGTGTCTTAGGGGGTAAGGGCCAAGATGGGTATTTTGGTAGAGTTGAGGTACCACATCACCAATATGTTTTAGGGTAAAAGGCCAAGATGGGTATTTTGGTAAGAGTTGAGGTACCAATCATCACCAATAAGCCAAAACCAATGAGAACCCCATTTTGTGTCATGTACATAGTGGTCTTAGCCAAACCATAGCCCTAAGGCTAGTAGGTTTAGGGGACCATCTACATGAGTATCCCANTTTGACCTTCCAAAAGCTTCTAAGAATTTTCTATCAATAAGCTAATTTTCATGATTATTTTAAGGAAATAATGTGTAAGATCTTGAAAAATATGGCTCTCTGTATAGGAACCTCCTCTGACTTTGGAAAAATCAGGGGATGTTTCCCTTGATAGAGGCTACAACATTCCAAAATTTCAAGCTAAGTTGATGTATCAATATGCATGGAGAATTAAATGATCCCAAACAGTGTTTAATTAATTAAAAATATTTTATATCAAATGGACTTGAAATTTATTTCACATTATTCTCCTCTGTTCACTGAGCAAGATGATATTTTTAATTTATTTTTGTGATTTTTCTACACAAAGTTATGGATTTTTTAAGTTTAAAGAGTTTAAATAAATAGAAAAATCCATATTTTTCTACTTAAACTGCGCGTGCTGACTAGATCATAGGTAGCTCCAAAACTCCACATGGCACGCTCCTATTTGACGTCGCTGTCGATGCCAGCAGCCACGCGTCCCGTTGTTTATGCCCCGAAGTGCTATCCGACTCGATATCCTCTATCCATTTGATACACGCTCGACCAAATGGCTCCCCATCATCATCCCGATAGAATGATCGCACGACCGTCTTTACCAAAACCATAAGATCTCAGCCTATACTCAATCAAATCACCTCGGGTTTGGTCCTATGGACTCGTCTAAGTGAGACGACCGCATCCATACGGTAATCATGCAATTAAATTAAGCCTAATCAAATGGAGAATCGAAATAGGCTCGGGATGAGGTGGGTTTTATACATTTGCTCCGAGAAGTGAAGCTTCGATCAAAGGGTCTTGATACATTCGTTGTGATCCAAAGAGGCTAGGGATTAAGTCTCTGGTCTTGTTGTAAGGCCTAGGTATGAAGTCAATCACGACTTGATTTGGTTGTTGGTCTAGAGCAATGGTAAAGGCTCTGTGGAAGTGGAATTTTATGGGGCTTTGGCTTCTTTCACTATTGTGAAGGTGTGGGTAGAGTTAAATTGAGTTTGGGTGAACTGTGGAGGTGTATTGGGTTCTGTCCTGGTTTCCAGCAAGGTTCCAAGCTCAAAATTGAGCTCCGGTAATGGGAATTGGTGAGGGAAAATAGTTGGAATGCACTGAGGGGATCTTAGGGAAGCTCTGTGTGAAGTTTGGAGAAGCCTCACTAAGGAAATTTTAGCACACCTCCCATGGCCGTGGAGGTGATTTTTTTTATAAAAATGGTCATGGGAGTGGCTCTCAGGGCATAAGCATGGATTCATTGTAGTGCTTAGGTGGAGGGCAGAAAAGCTCCATCAATTGGTTTGGCTGAGCTTGCCTATAGGTTTGATTTGGGTGAGGTCCATGGGGGTGGCTCTATGTTTTGAGCTTTTTCGGCCACTAGGCTGGCCGGCTGGCCAAGGGGAGGTGGCTAGGAGCTCAGGGAACCCAGGGGAATATGCCACGCCAATTTAGTGCAATAATACCTAATTTTGGTAAGGATATCTTAAGCACGTGCATTTTTGGAAATAATATCCCTTGATTTGGGGGAACTTTGGTCCATGACTTGATTTAGGTGGTTTCATGGTGTTTGGACTGGTCACTAAGTATAATGGCTGTGGGGGAGTTAATTTGGTGGCTTTAAGGTGGTTAGGTCACATTTAGTGCATGGGTCCAAGTGGGTGGAAAACGTTGGTCCATGGCTTGATTTAGGTGGTTTCATGGTGTTTGGACTGGTCACTAGGTCCAACTAATATGGCTTGATTTAGGTGGTTTCATGGTGTTTAGACTGGTCACTAGGTCCAACTAATGGCTGTGAGGGAGTTAAATTGGTGACTTTAGGGTGGTTATATCACATTTAGTGCATGGGTCCAAGTGGGTGCAAATGACCAAAACTTGAATTTGGTCTAGGCTATCCATAACAATTGGTCTAAATAAATGTTGCATTTGGTGTAGCTGATCATAAGGAACAACTTTGGTGAAGAATGGATATGGTTTTGAGATCAATTGAAGGGTCAATTTGAGGGTATTTTTAACTTTAATCAATTTGGTCATGTTGGGCTAGACTTGGGTCTAGCTTGGGTTATACTTGGGTTAAGTTCAAATTGATTATTGTAAATTGTTAATAGGAACCGTATGAAGAGTTTTGAACTTGAATTGGATGCCAATTTGGGGGGTTAAAGCAATCAATTGGGTGAAATTTGGGGACTTAGCCAATTTGGGGCTAAGTTTGGGAATTTTGGATTTAGGCCAAAAATCAAATGGATGGACTTAGCCAATTTGGGGCTAAATTTGGGAATTTTGGATTTAGGCCAAAATCAAATGGATTTGAGTCTTCACCAAGGACAATTTATGGTTTATTTTGATGTTTAGGAATGTTATGAAGATTTTACAACATTAATTGGGGCCAACTGACTAGGCTGTAGGTTTAATTTGGTAGGATGAGGCCATATAGTCAAAAGTGGGGTTTTGACCTAAATCAAAATTGGGCTCAAATAATGAGCCAATTAAGATTGTATTTGGTCTAGATTGGTCATATCAAGAGTGAATTTGAGTTTAGAATTTGAATTGGGGCCAATTGAGATCAAATTGATGGACATTTGGGTTGAATTTGGGGAATTTGGGCCCTTAAAGACAAATTTGAGGGTTTTGGTTAAAGATGGTCAACTTGGCCAAATTGGATCATGTGATAGTTGAGAAAAATGAAAATGGCAATATTTGGGATCTATTGAGATTTTCTAGGAATTTTTAGAATTTTTGGGATTTTGGGCTCAAGAGGGGTAATTTGGTAATTTGGGGGTGTTTTAGGGGTAAAAGACCAAGATGGGTATTTTGGTAGAGTTGAGGTACCAACCATCACCAACAAGCCATAGACCAATGGAAACCCCAATTTGGGTCCTCTACATAGTGGTCTTAACCAAATCATAGCTCTAGGGCTGGTCGGCTTAGGGGACCATCTACATGAGTATTCCAAGAAGATCAAGGGACCTAGGCTATAAATTTGAGTTCAGGGTTGTGAGTGATTGTGAGTGTAGATAAGTGTATATGAGTGTAGTGAGTGTAGATGAGTGTAGATGAGTGTAGTGAGTGCCTTAGCTCCAGACCAACACCTAGGGTCAACCTTAGGGTCCAACAGTCCTAAGGGTGACTCATCTTGAGTTTCCCTTATAGTGACCCCACCTACTAAGTGCTAGATAACCCTAAGGTCCAGCAGTCCTAAAGGTGACTCATCTTGAGTTTCCCCCATAGTGACCCCACCTACTAAGTGCTAGAGTTAGGATCGAGATGTGAAACTTCAAGTTGAGTTGAGAAGAGTTTATAATTTCTAGTGGTGAGGGTGTCTTTTCTAGTTTTCTAAGAATAGTCAATAGGTAAGTCCTATGGCTAGACCTTAGGCTACTAAAGAGGAAAAAACTAAACCTCAACCATAAATGAGGTCAACAGCCTCAAAAACCTCTTCAAAATTTGTAAAAACTGAATTTACTCATCCAATAACTACCATTGGCGGTTAAGCGCGGGGCCTCTGGCGTTTAGGCGCGGCCTTCTCTGTTTACCCGACGCTTAGGCACCAAAACACTTTTGTACATTTTTCACATATTTGCTCCAAATTTGATCCTTTTTCACTTCTTTAAGCATTTTTCACCTTTTGATCTGTACCTAAAATAAAAATACAAAAATACCTTCTATTAAAGTGCAATATCTCAAAAATAAGTATCAAAATGTGTCTAAATACACTATATTTTAGGCGTATCAAAATCCCCCAAACTTAAAATCTTACTTGTCCTCAAGTGACACTTCAATCTTTAATAACTAAATATGTATGATATGTTTATGAGTTTATTTATAAGTTATTAAAATTTAGATTTAGAAATATAGTATTGCAATTTAGAAAAAATATTTAGTAAATGAGATCAACTTAAAGTTTAAAAATTTCTAATGTTGTAAATTTTATGAAGAATAATTCCTAATTCAGAAATATTTAGTAAATGAGATCAACTTAAAGTTTAGAAATTCCTAATTCATAAATATTGTAAGTCTTCCAGAATTAGAATTTAGTTCTTTTATTATTTCTACTTAAAAGTTTTTATGAAGAATAATTTTACTTACAATATTTTATCTATAAGTTTAAGATTTTCTCAAGTCTTATACGTTAAAAAGATCAAATATAGAACTAATATTTGATTAGGCACCAATCCTCAAGCTTCTCCTTCCTTATATTTTTCTCTTTTTCTTTTTATATTCTCTTCTTTTTTTTTCTTTTTCTCTTCTTTTTTTTTTCTTTTTCTCTTTTTATTTTCATTTCTTTCTAGGCAAGGATTACTATATCTGGATAGGCCTTTAATAATTTTGAATTTTACTTTCCTTTCCTAAAGCAAAGTCTTGATACAAAACTTTTACTTATAAATATAATGATAGCTTTGAAAACTGTTTTTAATAAAAGAAATTTAAGTATTAAAAATAAAAGTCTAAATTTCTAAAATTTTCAAAAATACAATGTTTCTTACTAAAGATAGTTACTTATATTAATCATTTTCTACACTAAAAAATTTTAACTTAAAGTTTTCCTTTATTACTCAAAATTTCAACTAAATTCTTTTACTCATTTCTAAAATAAAATTTTACTTCCATAATATAACTTCATATACATAATCAATTTTTCTTTTCAAATCAAATTCACTTGTAGTTCATTTGAGAATAAATAAAATTAAAGTTTTGAAAATATTGTTCATCCCCCCCAACTTAAATTTTTATCAGATTAAACAGTTTAGCATCAAATATATATAAACAAGAATGAAAATAAAAATAAGATGATTACAAGAATTTTTATACCCTAATGATACATGTATAAAACTAAAAATAGGAGTAAAATTAATTTTGATCAAATTTTCTAATATTTCATTCCAATTTAACATGTAGAGATTCAAGTGACTTCTAAACAGTGGTTATAAACATAAAAGCAAACTAACATACTAACTTGACTTCACAATCTCAAAATAAAAACAAACTCACAAACATGATAAAAGAAAAATACAGGGTAACAGTTTCCTAAGTTTCAAATTCAAGATTTACGCTAGCAAGATTTTCAAATTTACAAAAGACAGAATTAAGTTAAGTTCTAAACTAACTAAATCACAAAAATCACAACAGTTACTACCCTAGAATTTTAAAACAAACTACTAACTAACACACACATCACAATAACAATAAAATACTAAAGTCTCACACATCACAATATCTAAACAAGTAAACATACATACATGTCTTAAGTCCAAAACAATAAAACACATCACATCATAATTCTCACTTAAACATAAAAGTACAAACCACATCACATAGTTAAAATCAACACACATATGCAAATGTAGCAAGCCCAAACCACATAGTTCATATCATATTACAATAATAAAATAAATCTGTCAGTTCTACTTACCATCCTCTGAATCACCACTATCCCAAACTTCTACAGGCTCATAATCAACATATATAGAATATAGAGGAAATTGTACTCCTTGGTTACCCCTAATGAGGCTCTCCAAAGATTAGTGAAATTTCTCTTCATAATCACTTTTTCTCCAATTATACCAATCAGTATGCTCTGCAAAATGCTCTAAATTTTGTACCCTATCAACGGTAAAGTTAATATTAACCATCATCCTCTGGAATAATTGATCTTGGGTCTCAATATACTCACCTCTAGATGTAGAAGCACGTGAGGTAGATGGTCTATATTAAGAAGCAGCAGATGTAGAAGCAGCAGATGTCTCCATTCCATAACTTCAAGAAAATCTTCCTCTTCGGCCAAAACTTGAATGCTCAGAATAAGTCTTCACATTCACCTTAGTGATGGGCTTTAGAGGTAACAACACTTACGCCCAGCTATATTATTTAACTCCAGCCTACTCGCACAAAAAAAAAAGATCAAGGAAGCAAATTCAAGACCTGTAGTAGTAATGACAGTGGCAGAACTGATGATAGTCTGACAAATCAAAGCTCCTATGTTGATGAGCTTTCCTTCCTGGATAAAATAATTTAACATCGCTCACTCTCGGGTAACATCATTGGGATGATTTTTTGGTAGCAGACGAGCATAAATAAAATAGTTCCAGACCTTTGAAGGTGCACATAGCTTTGAAACTAGGAAGATCACTCTCCTCGCATTAGTGATCTTCCAAAGTCCTCTCCCAATAGTCAAGTAAGAAATAATCTCGTCTAACTCCGCTTCAGTCGGACTATAATTTGCATAAAAACATAACGTATCAGGTGACAGATGATAAAACAAGTTGATTACCTCTAGTGAAAAAGATACCAACTTTCCACGAACCATGACTCGATTATCTTCAGCGTCAAGGAGGTTTGCATAGAACTCCCTAACAACAGAAATAACCCACAATAGAGAAACAACAGAATTGTTCCCATTGTTGGCGAATGATGAAATCCTCTACGTCTCCACCTGAATTCCTAAAACACCGCTCCGGAATCAGTTTCCGTGATTGCAACAAACCACTGTACCAATCCTGAGCCATCGAGCTAACAACTTTACTCGAATTGAAAGGGCTCTTTTCTTTGCTCTTCTTCATTCTTGGAGACATTCTACAAATTTTATAAATTCAAAAAATAAGTTCAAAAATCAAGTCTAAATTACTAAACTAAACTTCTAAAGTATAATCTACACTTCTCATGCAATTTCCATAGATCATTTTCTCATTTTTCACCATGACTAGTGAATTTTTGAATTTCTCCAAATGCACTCAAAATACATGGTGAAAATCCAAAAATTTTTGCATATAAGTAAAGCTCTTACCTCAAGGAACTTGGATCTAGCAAATTTTACTTGATTCCACCAAGAAAACTTCACTTTAGATGTGCCCTAGCCTTCCAAAATAGCTATTTTGAGAAGTTGAAGATTACCAAAGACGTAAAAATGGTGATTTTCTGGCCAAACTTTCAGTTTTAACCATTCATGAACTGGTTTTTGTGAACCGACGCTTAAGTGCGGGTAAGTTGTTCTTAGGCGCCTGCTTCTAGGGTTGGCTCGCGCTTAAGCGCTAGTTGTGGCTCTTAGGCACTAGCACACAATTTTTAAAATTTTAAAATTAAAGTAAAATGCACTATTTGTCTAAGTAAACCACCCCTAAATGGTCTCATAGCACTTAAATGACTATTTTCAACTTCCTATAACTACCCTCTCTCAAAATTCTCCATAATAACTATTTCAATTTGACGCTAACAATAACACAAATTTTCACACAAACAAACTTATATTAATTCACAAACAAGTACAAATACCTTTAAACACTTAATTCTCACTCTAAATAGTCTTGGATGAGAAAAATTTTTCTAAATAGAAATACACAACAATCATTACACATAAAAAAGTCATAAATACTAAAAACAAGACTTAAACACTAAACCACTTGAAAACAACAACTTCTAACACACAAATTCTAACACTAAACTTAATTCCATTCTTCATTTGAAGGAAGAAATTCCTATCTTTCATTAGTCTCTCCAGGAATATAGAGTTAATAAAACGGACGGTGGTGATGAGCTTGAATACTATATTCATCAATCCACTTCTGCTTTATGAACATCGCCTTATCTGCTTCCTCTATATAACTTGTGTAGTTAAATTGCATCTTTAATTGCCATCCAATATGCTCTAGATGTGCTTGCAACTCAAGTACTTTGGTCTCCAATAAAGCAATAGTATTCTCAATATTTTTGATCTTCTCTGATATCCCTTCAATAATAACGGCTAAAAAATCGTTATACATTTCTTATGCACTTTGACTAATGAACCTTTTCCTTATGGTTTCTTCCTTGTTCTACAAATCCTTCTCCCAAGAAAACATTTTCTCTAAATCTCACTTTCTCTTAAACTTCTAAGGCTAAAATGAGGTGAACTTCCTTAAAAAAACCTTTCTATCTATAGGCTTAAATCCTTCAAATAACTCATAGACACATTTTGAAACTACCTTGGCATGTTTTTACAAACTAATTGGCGATTAAACCTTCTAGAATATTAATTTCGCACATGTGTTTAAACTGGCACGCTTAAGTGTCGGATCTGGCGTTAAAGCACCAGTGCACATTTTTACACTAGTCAACTTAACATCCAAATTCTCATTCTAATATACCTTGGTAACTAAATAAAGACTTAAAATCTTTAGTAACACATAATAGTTTCAAGAATACTACTCCAACTCTCTTAATCACACACAAAATAACAATCAAAATAAAAACACTCTGATAAATATGGTTGACACATCATTCCATCATTAAGTTTATGCAGATCCCCAATATGCTTTTTGCTCAAGTTCAAATATTAAGTGACAAGCTTTCCCAAATATTAGCCTATACGGGGACATTCCTATAGGGGTTCTGTATGCATTCGTATAAGAACACATAACATTGTCAAGTTCGACTGAACAATCCATTTTTGTTGGATTCACATTTTGTTTCATAATCTATTAATTTCCTGATTGGATAATTCAGCCAAATCACTTGTCTGAGGATGATAAACAGTAGCAATCCTATGATTTATATGATATTTCTTTAATAACTCCTCCATTATAGAATTTTTGGAATGACTTCTCCCATCAGTAATGATAACTCTCGGCATCCCAAATCTTCAAAATATGTTCATTTTCAAAAATTTTGCAACACTTTGAGCATCACATCGAGGTAAAGCAACAGCTTCTATCCATTTTCATACATAGTCTAGTGCTAACGGAATATATAAATTTTCAAAAGATGGTATAAATGACCCCATGAAATCTAATACCCAGACATCAAATATTTCAACTTCTAGCATATTATTAAGGGGCATCTCATTTCTTCTAGAAATATTGTCTACTCATTGACATTTATCACAGGTTTTGATATAAACATTAACATCTCTAAAAATTATAGGCTAATAGAATTCATATTGTAAAATTTTGTATGTTGTTTTATAAACACCAAAATGTCCCCCAAAATCAAAATTATGACATTTTTAGATAATTTCATAAGTTTCTTCTAATGGTACACATCTTTTAATAATTAGATCCTTTCCTTATTTATATAAAAATTGGTCATCCCAAAAATAAGTCTTAGCTTCAGAAATAAATTTCCTCTTTTGTTGGTATGTCATTCTATAGGGTATAATATCGCTAACAATAAAGTTCACAATATTGGCATACAACGGAACATGCCACTCATTAATAGTGAACAATTTTTCATCTGGAAAATGTTCATTAATTTCTCTTTCAATACATAGTGGTTCTTCTAACTCAAGCTTGGACAAATGATCAATAATTTGATTTTAAGTCCCCTTTCGATCTACTATTTCAAAATCAAATTCTTACAAAAGAAGAATCCATCTTATAAGTTTAGGTTTAGCATCATTCTTTTTCATTAAGTACTTAATAGCAGAATTGTCTATATACAGTACACAATGAGTTCCAATTAAATATGTTCTAAATTTATCAAAAGTATATACTATTGATATAAGCTCAGTTTCTATTGTTGTATAACTAATTTGAGTTTCATTAAGAGTTTTACTAGCATAGTAAATTACATTGAATATTTCATCATATCTTTTTCCTAAAACAACTCCTATAGCATAATCACTAGCACCACACATCAATTCAAAAAATTTTCTCCAGTTTGGTGAAACTATAACTGGTGTAGTGATTAATTTTTCTTTTAATAAATTAAAAGCTTTTAGGGATTCCTCATCAAAATTTAAAAATTGCATCTTTCTCCAGTAAATGGCATAAAGGCTTAACAATCTTTAAAAAGTCAATAATATATCGCATGTAGAATCCAGCATGTCCTAAAAAAATCCTAATTTCCCTTACAGTTATTGGGTAAGGTAAATTAGTGATCACTTGAATTTAGCAGGATCTACTTCCATACCATTTTTTGATATTTGATGCCTAGTACAATTCCTCCTGCTACCATAAATTGGCATTTTTCCCAATTAAGTACTAAATTCGTTTCTTCACAACACTTAAGAACTTTAGATAAATGTTCTAAACATGAGTCAAATGAAGTTCGAAACAATGAAGAATCATCCATGAATACTTCAATCATTTTTTTAATTAAATCACAAAAAAATGCCATCATACATCTTTGAAATGTAGTAGGGTCATTACATAAACCAAAGGGCATCCTTCTAAAAGCAAAAGAACCATAAGGACAGGTAACATTTATTGTCTCTTGGTTCTCAAGAGATATTTGTATTTGGTGATAACCAGTATATCCATCCAGAAAATAAAAGTCTTTATGCTCTGCTAGTCTATCCAACATTTCATATAGAAAGGGTAATGGAAAATGATCTTTCCTAAAGGCAAGATTTATTTTTCTATAATCAAAGCATATTTTCCACCATGTAACTTATCTAGTAGGTATTAATTCATTATGTTCATTCACAATTACAATTACTCCTACTTTCTTTGGAACATAGTGAATTGGACTAACCCTTGCACTATCTGAAATAGTGTAGATAATTCCAACATCTAACCACTTTAAAATTTCTTTCTTAACAACTTCTTTCATAACAAAATTTAGCTCCTTTAACGGTTAGCCTTGGGTTTGCAGTTCTCTTCCATATAAATTCTATGCATACAAATTGAAGGGTTGATTCCTTTATTATCTGCAATTGTCCATCCAAAGGCTTTCTTAAAATTTTTAAAAAATTTTATCAACCTTTTTTCTTCTTCCATCATTAATTTTGAGGAAATTATAACTTGTAAAGTAGAGGAATCTAACAAAAAGGCATATTTTGAATGTTCAGGAAGTAACTTCAACTCAAGTTCTGGAGGTTTTCAATTGATGGACAAAATGATTTATCTTTGTCTATCGTGTCCATAATTTCAAAACTTTCTCGAACATAGTTTGAATATTCCTTATAAAGTTCTTAACATCAATCTAATTCCTCTTCTTGCTTGTGTTGCAAATCTTTTTTTTTTCATAAGTTGTTTAGAAATGGCATTCACTTAGATATCTTATAACATCCATCCTATAACATTCACCATCTTTACCTTTTGTAGGATATTTTATTGATCTTGAAATATTGAAAGTAACAGTTTGATCATTGACGCACATTATTAACTCCTCTTTCTGCACATCTATCGTTGCTCTTTTTGTGACTAGAAAAGGTTTCCCCAAAATGATAGGTATCTCTTTATCTTCCTCCATATCTAGCACAATGAAATCAACATGAAAGATAATCCGATCCACTTTTACTAAGACATCTTCTCTAACTCCTTTAGGGTATGTTATCGAATGATCTGCTAACTGCAGAGTTACAGCAGTAGGGGTTATTTCTCCAAATCTCAATCTTTTGAATATTAATAATGGCATAAGGTTAATGCTTGCACCTAAATCACATAAAGCTTTCCCATAAAATCTGTCTCCTATTGCACATGGAATTATGAAGCTAAGGATAATTAAGCTTTTCCAGAAGCTTTTTTCTAAATTATAGCATTGCACACCTCACTAAGTGCAACAATCTCATTACCTTCAAACTTCCTTTTCCTGTTGAGAAAATCCTTCATAAACTTTACATAGCTTGACATTTTTTTCTAATGCTACAGCAAATGGAATATTAATTGTAAGCTTCTTATATATTTCTAGAAATTGTGAAAATTGTTTATCCAAATTATGCTGACAAATTCTCTGAGGAAGTAGAGGTGGTGATCTTACCAAATAAATTTTTAGTGGAGAAACAAGTCTTTCAGAATCTTTTGGAGCATCCTCTTTCGATTCTTTAATTTTTTCTCTCTCAACTTTAATTTCTTTTTGAATCCTACCTTCAAACTCTCTTCCTCTTTTAAGTTGAACAGCTTTTACTTTCTCTTTATTCTAGTCTTTTGGATTTGATTCTATATTACTAGGAAGTGTTCCTTGGGATCTATTACTTAATGAATTTGCTATTTGCATGTTGACCTCACTTTTGGTTGACGTTTTGTTTTTCCTCTTTAGTAGCCTAGGGTCTAGCCATAGAACTTTTCCTGTTGACTATTCCTAGAAAACTAGACATGAAACCCTCACCATTAGAAATTTGAAACTCCTCTCTACTCAACTTGAAGTTCCACATATTGCTCTCAGCCTCTGGCATTTAGTAGGTTGGATCACTATGAGGGAAACTCAAGATGAGTCACTCTTAGGACTGTTGGACCTTAAGGTTGACCCTGGGTGTTTGTCTGGAGCTAATTCACTCACTACACTCATCTACACCCACAATCACTCACAAACTTGAACTCAATTTCTATCCTAGATCCCTTGATCTTTTGGGATACTCATTTATATGGTCCCCTAAACCTACTAGTCATAGGGCTATGATTTGGGTAAGACCACTATGTAGATGACCCAAAATGGGATTTTCATTGGCCCATGGCTTGTTAGTGATGATTGGTACCTCAACTTTACCAAAATACCCATCTTGGCCTTTTACCACTAAAACACCCCAAAATTACCAAAATACCCCTCTTGGACCCAAAATTCCAAAAATTCCCAAAAATTTCCAATAAATCCCAAATATTCCCAATTTCATTTCTCTCAACTATCACATGACTCGATTTGGCCAATTTGACCTTCTCTAACTAAAACCCTCAAATTTGTATTTAACGGCCCAAATTTCCCCAAATCCAATTCAAATGTCCGTCAATTTGATCTCAATTGATATCAACTACAATCCTAAACTCAAATTAACTTTTGATATGACCAAACTAAACCAAATCCAAGCTTAATTGGTCCATGATTTGAGCCCAATTTTGATTTGGGTCAAAACCCCAATTTTGACCATATGACCTAATATCACCAAATTGAACCCATAGCCTAGTCAATTGGTCTCAATTAATGTTGAAAAACCTTTATAACATTCCTATACATCAAAATCAACCATCATTTGGCTGTGGTGAAGTCTCAAATCCATTTGATTTTGTCCTAAATCCAAAATTCCCAAATTTAGCCACAAATTGGCTAAGTCCCCAACTTTCACCCAATGGATTGCCTTAACCTCAAAATTGGCATCCAATTCATGTTGAAAACTCTTCATGAGGTCCCTATTGAATAATTAAAATAATAAATTTGGAGTTAGCCCAAGGCTAACCCAAGCTAGACCCAAGCCTAGCCCAACATGACCAAATTGATTAATGTTCAAAATTCCCTCAAATTGATCCTTCAATTGAACTCAAAACCACTTCCATCCTTCACCAAAGTTGTTCCTTATGATCATCTACACCAAATTCAATAGCTATTTGGGCCAATTGACGTGTTTAACCTAGCCCAAACCCATTTTTTGGTCATTTGCACCCACTTGGACCCATGCACTAAATGTGACCAAACCACCATAAAGCCACAAAATTAACTCCACCACAGCTATTTGTTGGACTCAATGACCAGTCCAAACACCATGAAACCACCTAAATTAAGCCATGGACCAAAGGTCCCCCAAATTAAGGGATCTTATTTCCAAAAATGCACATGCTTATGGATCTTTGCCAAATCAAAGCACATTTGCATTAAATTGTTGTGATGGATTCCTCTGGGTTCCCCCCTTACCAAAACTAAACCTCATTGCATTAAGTTGCTTTGACAGATTCCCCTGGATGCCCTGACTAGCCAAATCAAAACACATTTGCATTAAATTGTTGTGATAGATTCTTCTGGATGCCCTGAGTTTGCCAAATTAAAGTACATTTGCAATAAATTGTTGTGATAGATTCCCCTACGTTCCTTGAGCTCCTAGCCGCCTACCCCTGGTCGGCCAGCCTAGTGGCCAGAAAAGCCCAAAAATGAGAACCACTCCCATGACACCTCACCCAAATCAAATCTAGAGGCCAACTCATCCAAATCAAATTGAAGAGCTCCTCTAACCTCCAGTTAAGCACCACAATGCACCCAAACTTATGCCCTGAAAGCCACCCCATGGCCATTTTTATAAAAACTCACCTCCCATGGCCATGGGAGGTGTGGTGAAATTTTCTTAGAGAGGCCTCTCCAAACTTTACACAGAACTTTCCTAAGATCCCCTCAAAGCATTCCAACCATTTTCCCTCACCCGTTCTCAATGCCGAAGCACAATTTTGAGCTTGAAACCTTGCCGAAAACCAGTACAGAACCCAACACACCTCCACACTCCACCAAAATTCAATTGCTTGTGCCCACACCTTCACAACAGTAAGAGAAGACAAAGCCTCATCAAATTACCCTCTTAAATAGCCTCCAGTAGACCAACACCTGAAATCGAGCTTGGTCGAATTCATACCTTGGCCTTACACCAAGATCAGGGACTCAATCCTTAGCCTCCTTGGACCCCAACGAATGTGTCGAGCACCTCTAATTGAAGCCTCCCTTCTCATAGCAAAGGTATAAAACTTCTCCTCCTCATGAGCTCATTTTGATTCCCCATTTACTTAGGCTTGATTTCATGGTACATTAACCATATGGATGTGAGATCTTAGGGTTTTATCCATAGGATCAAACCCGAAGTGATTTGGTTGAGTCTAGGCAGAGATCTTAAGGTTTTAGTGTCATAGGATCAAACCCAAAGTGATTTGGTTGAGTCTAGGCAGAGATCTTAAGGTTTTAGTGTGAACGGGCACGGGATCATTCTATCGGGGATGATGACGGGGAGCCGTTTGATCGAGCGTGTATCAAATTGATTCTCGGTTAAGGCTATTGGGGACGATGAACGGATGCCGTCTATCCGCGCGTGTATTGAAAGGCACGAGATCATTCTATCGGAGACGATGATGGGGAGTCATTTGATCAAGCGTGTATCAAATAGACGGGGGAGATCGAGCCGGACAGTGCTTCGGGACATAAACAGTGGGTCAAGTCAGCAAGCTACATGGACGGTGGCGTCCAACCAGAGCGCGCCACGCATGCCTTTGGAGATGCCTAGGATCTAGTCAACATGTGCGGTTTAAATAGATAAATAGGGCTTTTTTCTTATTTATTTAAATACACTTAACTTAGAAAATCCATAACTTTGTGTAGAAAAATCACAAAAATAAAATAAAAATACCCTCTTATGAACAGAGGAGAACAATGTGAAATAAATTTCAAGACCATTTTATGCATATTTTATTTTTAATTAATTAAACACTGTCTTGAATCATTTGATTCTCCATGCATATTGGAACATCACCTTGGCTTGAAATTTTGGTGCGTTGTAGCCTATGTTAAGGGAGATATCCTCTGATTTTTCGAAAGTCAGAGGAGGTCCTTATACAGAGATCCGTATTTTTAAAGTTATTCCACATTATTTCTTTAAAATTATCATGGAAATTACTATATTGATTAGAAAATCCTATGAAAATTTTTAAAGGTCCACAATGACCAAAGAAACCTTTGAAAATAAGTTCATTGGTCAAGTTTTTTAAAATGCACTTAAATTTTACAAACACTAAATCACTAAAATAATTAATTTTAGAAAATTTAAACATTTAAATGACTTGATCTTTGATCTCCACTGTGGTTTATGATCCAGATAACTGATCATAAAAATTTCAAAATATTTTGAGTACATTTGACAACTTAAGTTGATTTTTAAAGATAAATACCACTTTTGGCACTTAAATAATTTTTAAAAAATCAAAATATAACTCAAAAAATTATGAAACTTAGTTTTTTGAGTTCTCTCTGATCAGGGATATTTTCTAAAAATAAAATGACATTTAAAATTAAAAAAATTGATTTTTAGAGTATTTTAAATATCCAAATAATTAAAAATCCATAAAAATCACAAAAATAATAAAACTCATGGAAATGTTCTAAATTGCTTCCTAATCACTTAGGAACAATTAGAATATTTTTTCTAATTTTCTAAAAAAAGATATTTAATTTCAAAGCTTAAAAATTATCTTTAAAGGCTAAAAATGAGTTTTTCACTAAAATAATTACAATAAATTAAAGAAAAATAAAAATATATATAAAATTTGCTCCTATGGGTTCTCTGACCTTAGAGAGATTTTTCAAAAATAAAAAACTTAATTTTTACCAACTAAAATATTTTATTTTTATTAAATAACCCAGCAATTAATATAATTCTAATAAATCTCAGAGAATTCAAAAAATCATAAAATTTTGTCCAAAGGCTTCTCTTGTCTAGCTCTACCTCCAATAAAAATTTCAAGGGATTAGAATTTACCTTGTCAAGTTAGGAATTTTCTTTGAAGAATCCTGATTTTGCATGAAAATAATTACATAAATCAAATTAAATTATAAAAAATCACATTTTCTCCTCTGATATCTTAATTAACCCATGAATGAGGTAGGATAGAAATTTCAAAATCATTTGAATTGAATTTGACAAATTATGAAGTGTTAGAGCCTCAGGGGCAAATGTGTAATTTTGGAAATTTAGCCTTAATTAACATTTAGGCTTAAGTCAAGGAGGAAAATGGGTAAACTCTGATCTTAATCAATTTATTTGATGCTTGAAACAAAAGAGGTTAATTGGTAGAAACCAATTTCACTTTCTTAATTAAGATTAAAAAATTTCTAAATTATTAAAATTTGGAAGTTTATTAAAATTAAATGATCCTGGACTTAGGGGTTAATTTTCTAAATTATTAAAATTTGGAAGTTTATTAAAATTAAATGATCCTGGACTTAGGGGTATACTTTTGAAGTTAATAATTAATCAATTTAATACCCCTATCTTGATTTTCAAATAAAATCCAAATAAAGCCAATAATTAATCAATTTAATACCCCAATCAAATGATCCTGGACTTAGGGGTATGACTTTTGAAGTCAATAATTAATCAATTTAATACCCCTTTATTGTTTTTTTTTCAAATAAAATCCAAATCATGAATCATGACCACTTAAATCTTAACCTTTTCAAACTTGATTTTCAAATAAAATCCAAATCATGAATCATGATCACTTAAAGCTTAACCATTTTTTAAATCTATTTTCAAATAAATCCAAGTCATGAATCATGATCACTTAAAGCTTAACCATTTTCAAAACTAATTAAGACACTCACCTAGATTAATCCAAATCATGAATCAAGACCACCTAAGGCTTAACCTTTTTCAAAACTATCTTGGACTTAGGGGTATGACTTTGGAAGCCAATAATTAATCAATTTAATACCCCTATCTTGATTAGGACTTAGGGGTATCTTTTGAAGTCAATAATTAATCAATTTAATACCCCTTATTTTGATTTTCGACTTAGGGGTATAACTTTTGAAGTCAATAATTAATCAATTTAATACCCCTATCTTGATTTTCGACTTAGGGGTATGACTTTTGAAGCCAATAATTAATCAATTTAATACCCCTATTTTGATTTTCACTTAGGGGTATGACTTTTGAAGTTAATAATTAATCAATTTAATACCCCTATTTTGATTTTCAAAAAATCCAAGTCATGAATCATGATCACTTAAAGCTTAACCATTTTCAAAACTAATTAAGACACTCACCTAGATGAATCTAAATCATGAATCATGACCACTTAAAACTTAACCCTCTAATTAAGACCCTCACCTAGGTCTTATCAAATCATGAATCATGACCACTTAAAGCTTAACTCTTTTCAAAATTAAGTAAGACACTCACCTCGGGGTATGAATTTTGAAGTCAATAATTAATCAATTTAATACCCTTATTTTGATTTTCAAATAAAATTCAAATCATGAATCAAGACCACTTAAAGCTTAACCTTTTCAAAACTATTTAAGACACTCACATAGGTCTTAAGGGCTTAAGTGGTGACTTAGGCTGAATAAAAAAATTGATTAAACAACGATTAGAGAAATAAGCATAATTAAATCAAACATCTTTGAAACATCATTAAGCCCAATTAGGATAAAAACTTTGGCTAAGTTTTCAAATTACACTGACTTGCCTCTTTAAGGGTCTTCACCCACATAATTTTCAAATTAAATGATGTGACAATTACCCTATTCTTAGGGATAATTGAGACATCAGGGTTCACTGAGTAATAAGGGTATTTACCCTATTCTTGGGGATAATTGAGACACTAAGGTTCACTAAGCATTAAGGGTATTTACAGGATGAATTATCAAGCAACATAATAAGTTTAAAAAGAACTCAGGATTTTCCGCAAGGCAGCGAGTGAGTAGCATGGACCTGCTTCTTTCTCTAGATATGTTGGACACCTCAGAGATCTACCAAACTTAATATATTTTGCTTAGCAAAATCATCCTTAATTAAACTTTTAAGGACTCCCACAAATATGACATAGGGATAGGAAATATACCAAAATTTTATTTTTCCTGCTCTTCATAAACTGGCTTAACATGCATTTTAAGTTGCAGGTGGTGGAACGAGAAGACTCGTCAGGTACACTTTTACAGTTTTCAGCATTGAGCAAAATGCTATTAAGTTGTGGACAGTATTGATCTTTAATGTTGGAAGAAGTTGTGATGATTTAAATCCATGCACTTCATTTACTTCTCGATTTGAATAATCCAGATGTTAAAATTTTTTGTGAGAACATGTAAGAACTGGGCTAGTATTGTCTCAGTCAATAATTGGAAAGAATCACATGAGGTTGCATGAATGAGAATGTACTTCATATGATTGAGTGCAAACAAATAGGAAAATATTCATTGAAGCGTGTAGAGTTAGAGGACTTTAAACTGACAGGTTAAAACACCCAAATTGGTTTATTATTTTAGGTTCTAAGACGAGATGTTAGCTCTCAGGTGGAGGGAATCCAGAAAACTCTAGAGTGAGAGCTAGTATCTTGACCAATGAAAAATAAGTTAAGATTTTCATACTTATTTTACACTGATTTTGATGATATTACACTTTAAAGAAGGGTATTTTTGATGTTTTATTGTGGGTATGATGAATTATGGTCATTGGAGCAAAAAGATGTAAAAACGGTGCAGTTTGGAGAAAAAACAAACAATAAATGATATTTTGCCCTGTCACCTTTTGATAAGTCTTTGGATGTTTAATTTCTTTTACACTTCTTGCATATTTTTAAATGAGATTTCACTTTAAAGGAAGGTTGTTTTTATGTTTATTTTGTAGGGTTATCTGTTAGGAACACAACACAACTGAAATGGGGCGAAACGGAGCTAAAACGGAGCTAAATGGAGAGAAACGGTGGAGCTACGCAGTCTGTCCGCCGACGGCGCCAAAATGGCGCCGACGGCGAGATTTACACGAGAAGACCGAAAAACAACAGAAAAGCTCACCGACAGCAAACTCGAGCTCGCCGACAACGGCCGGGACGACTATGGACCGACTTTTGGTGGTTATGGGCTGAAATTCAATGGATTTGGACGCTTTTTGGAAGGGTGTTTGTGGCAACTCTTCATACTTCATCCCTACACTTTAAAAGAATGAATATAGGTTAGAAAAAGGGGGATTTTGGTGAGAGGAATGCTTGGAAAATTGTGGAGAAATTTTAGGTTTCTTAAAATAGGAGTATAAATGTAGATTTCTATCCTTTTGGAGAGATTGGAGAGGGGATTTTGAGAGAATTTGTAAGGAGATGTTCTAGCACTGCATGGATCGGCGGGAGACTTTGTGGGAGAGATTTTCTTCTTTCTTTCAAGGGAAAAATGTAAGTATCTTATGGTTTTGTAAACACTTATCTAGTGGATTTGCTTTGGTTAAATGAAGTTTCCATTATATTTTCTTTGTGCTTTGTGATGGGCTTCTCTTACTCTCTCTTATTGTTTGGAAATAATGGAATCAGAAGATTATGTCGTTGTTTTCATTTTACTTTTCTTTTGTAATGAGTAGAATTCATGTTTAGATTTTTGTTTTCATTTTACTTTTCTTTTGTAATGAGTAGAATTCATGTTTAGGATTTTGTGATGCATTTCCGTTGTGTTTTTACTTGCACTTTATTTACATTACAATAAATGTCTGTTGTAGTGTTAAAGTTTGTTGTAATTGCATTATGACCCGAGAGGGCTATGGAATTCTCAATAGAGTAGAACCACATTCAGATTCCATGGATGGTTAATTTCATGAGAGTTGAATGCAGATAAATAGAGAAATATACTTTGATGGGCGTAGAATTGGAGATTTTAGGATGACAGACTACAATCCCCAATTCAGTCCTATTATTTGAGTACTAAAGCGGAGATGTTAGCCCTCAGGTGAGGGGAATCTGGTAACTCCGAAGTGAGAGCCAGTATTCCCTCAGCCTAGCCACAGATTCAGTAAAGAAGCATAGGATTAGTCAATGTTCTTTATGTCTGGACCAAAGGGTAAAGAATAGGATTGCTCCTATTTGGCACATAGAATATTTAATGCATCTCATTTCTTTACATTATCTAATTCATTACATAAGAATAGTAGTTTGTAATATCTCAAAATTCTCCAAACAATCCATCCAAAAAGGGTTATCTTTAGAATTAATATTTGCATTTAGTTATAGTTACATTTAAGAGTAGTTGCTAGATAAAACATCATTTTAATCGACATTTCTAACTAAGGACTAATTGTAGTAGATTAAAATTTGATTAAAGACCTCTTGCCTCGCTTCCCTGTGGGATCGATAAACGGGACTCCACTAGAGCCCTGTATTACAACCTCTTACCTCGCTTCCCTGTGGGATCGATAAACGGGACTCCACTAGAGCCCTGTATTTCTTGAGCGATAAGTATACGTGCGTTTGAAATTGTGACTTTACAAAATCATTATAATTAATAAATCTGGGTTCATAAATTCTTGTATATAAAAGGTCGATGTCATTTGTTGGAGCTATTCTTGGTGGTAACCCTTTTCCGCTCGTTAAGTTTACTTCCGTGATTTCTTCTTTTTGAGATATCATTGTTGAATTCTTAGGTGTCTCCTCCTGTTTGACAGAAAGATCTAGGTTGATGGTAAGTAGTGTATCGTGATGCTCGAGAATTAGCTCCTCGTTATTGGTGCTATTGTAAATGGTGTCATTGATGTCTTCTTTGAACTTGACAACGAGTTCACCAAACCAAGTACAACTTGAGGATCATTTTGGGGATCAAGATCAAAGTTAGATTGGTCGTAATCAGTTATGTTATCATGAGAAATAGTTAAAATGTAGCCAAAATCACAATCATTATATTCATAAGACCCCGGAGGGATAATAAGATAATCGTACAAAGTCAAGGGTTTGAGGATTTTCTTCCTCGAATCTAAGACAACTAATAAAGTAATGGCGGCCGATTATCCTACCNGTATGTTGCGGACTCTGAATGGAGGCTTGTCTTGATGCAGACTGAATTTGATTCAGTATTTACTTGGATGATCTACTCCATACCTCATTCCATTCTTCTTCTCTTGTATTTTCAAAAGATTGTTTTGATGGATCCTGTATTTGATTGAAGGCCCTCTTGAGTTCATCCCAAGTTGTACTCCATCCCTCTGTTCCAATATGCAGATCAATTGAGGAGATTGGCTCGGCCGAAATCATATTTATGGAACCTTTTTCAGGTTCTCTTAAATATTCTTTCAGGATTTTTATGTTCCCTTCTTTAAGGTTCCTCTCGAGCCAGTATTTAAATACAAAACATTTTTCTATAGTGTGCCTAAGCAACTGGTGGCATGGGCAATAATTTGGTTCATTCTTCGTATCCACCTCCTCTGGCATCTTCGAATCCGGTAATCTAAACTCTGATTTCTTGATCAGACTTCTGAATATTTTAGGTATAGCTTAATCTTCAAAAGAATACACCGTTTTACATTGTTCTGACAGGGAAATTTTCTTATCCCATGTTCGAGGTGATCCTTCTTGAGGCGGTTGCTGGTTGGATTGACTACTCTATTTCTGAGCATACTGTGACGAAGACTGGTGAAGCTCTTCTACTTATATCTTCATCAGTTGTTTTCCTTTGTCGACAGTCGCTACTACTCCTAATTTCTTTTCGAACACTTTGGTCAACTTAGCCTTTTTGTGTGGCTCCATGTGCTTAATTTCTTCTTAAATACTGCTAGCTTTACTGAGTAGCTTCTCAAAGAATTTGATGGTGAGTCCCTTGAGCATGAAAGCTACTGGCCCATGAATGCTCTTGAGTAGAATTTCAATCGCATGATGTTCCTGTAGCTGAGGTTCACATTTCATGGTAAGGTTTCTCCACCTCAAAATATAGTCCATCATGAGCTCTCCAATAGACACATGGTGTTGTGCCCCAGCAAATCTTTTCACAAACAGTTGTTTCAACTCAAAAAATGTTTAAACTGACCCATTGGGCAAGTCAGCGTACCAGTCAAAAGCAATTCCTGACAAGCTGCTGAAGAATTGCTGGAAGAGTAGAGCTTCATTATTTCTTGTGTTGCCACAACTAGCTAGGAAATTTGTTATAAGCTGTCTGGTATTCCCAGTCCCATCAAATATCTTGAAGTTTGGGGCCACAAAACCCTTGGGGAAATGCACAACATTGAACTCCTCCGCGTAAGGTCTACCCTTTAGAACCAATGCCCCAACCTTAGATTGGGTTAAGGCGTCCAGCACTTGTTCAACCATTTGTTGAACTCTTTCTCGGGCATAACACCTTATGGAGAATCCTTTCTATGTTGCTCATCTCTGTTTGCTGAAGCAACCTCTCTTCTTTCATCTGTGATGTGTATGATTTCTAGTTGATTGATCTCCGGAGAAGCCAATTGCGGTGCTTGTGATTGCCATTGAATAGTCACCATGGCGGTCATGGCTGCGGCAATTTCTTCTATTCTTTTCTCTAGTAGACTAACTTGCTCATCCCTCAGCTCATCTACGGCATTCTCTTTGGTGTGAGGTTGAGCCCTGCATGTAGATGTGGGGGCTCTTGATTCAATTACATGGAAATCCATGAAATCTTCCTCCAAGTAATCATTATAATAAAAATTTTCATCATCGCTATCGACGGAAACTCCGTGTTCTCGAGCTAACTCGGAAATTTTGATCCTGAGTTTCTCAACTTTCTCTTCAATTATAGATTCCTTGATTGCTTAAAGATTTGGAGGACCCTGATGGACATCCTCTTTGTTCCTCCATCTTGCTGGCTATTGTTGCTATGATGTCAGATTTTTCGGACCATGACTTTATTCCATGTTCTTGTCCCACGCGCTTACCGGACTGTATCGATGCAGCGACCTTGGGTACGCATACCATTTTTCTTTTTTGATGATGATTTCTCAAGACAAAGTGTCTTAGTAGAAACATCGATATGTCAAAGGAAAGTATACTCCCTGTGGTGTAGACCGGCTACAGTGCCATGTAATCGTCTTGTCTTTGCCTTTGAAATTGTAGGAATTTCTGCATAATGGGTGGCGAGTAAGATTTTTGAACCTAGTCTCGACTTAACCGGTCAACGGCCTACGGTCCTGGTGGCGGTATAATCCGTATTAATCATTGTAGTATCAACTCTGTTCCTTAAGCGGAACCAAACAGGGATACGAGTAGGTAGCACTCCAGTTGCCTTGTGAGACTCTCTGGCGGACTTGAAGACCTTCAAAATTTCCTTTTTCATGCGAGGAGAAATTGCATTTCCCATTCATTTATGTAACTTGCTAACTGAACATCCTTCTTTGAAAGCTAGCCTTTTGAAAACTGCACTAACTCGGTTGATAGGAGTGAACTTCTTTCTCTCCTCACCATGTCCATGAAGTGGTGGTAATGCGGCAGCAATTCTCCGTATACTCTCATATCCATCGGTGTCTATCAAAGGATGAAATCAACTCCCTCATAGGAGTGAATAAATTTCTGGTAATCCTTCTTCTTCTTTATGAGGCTCCTACTCAACGGGTGTCTTTTCAAGAGCCTGGGCATTGATGGCCCTCCGAGCCCTTCTGTTACGGTTCCTTTTTTGGGTTCGGGTTAGTGGTACAGTCCTTGAGCTTGATCCAATTTGAAACACTAGTGGTGGGATAGTTAATCCCTCAGTCGGATCCTCAATAATCATTATTTATTTCCCCTTTGCAACAACGGGGATAGCAGGTTTGGCGGGTGCCGAGACGACAGTTATTTTAGACTTCTTGAAGGCAGGGAAGTCTTGAAGGTAATTTAAGTTGAACTCTAGAAACGGATCCTGTATTTCCGGTGCAGCAATATTCATTACCACAAACGGGGCTTTCCCGAGGATGATCTCGAGATCTTCAAATCTAGCTCCAAATTTGATGGTAGGAGCGAGATTATGGGATTTATGGCTCGTTGGCAGGTTGCAGGAAAAGGTCAGTGTTGGGTTGGCCATTGCAGCAAGCTTGAAAACAAAATGTTTCAGGGTTAGTTATATGACCAAAAACATCGTAATTTTTTAGTACAAGCACTGAAAGTAGAGGTTGGTCTGTAGACCGGGGTCTTAATCTATGAGTACTTTAAAATTTTGTTTGAGGAAAATCAAGAGGTGTAAAATTTAATTAATATAAGAAAGTTTTAAAGTGTACGCAACATAACACGATTTGTTTTAATTTGCAGAATAGAAAATCAAATTTGGAAGGGAGATGTGAAGTATTTTAGGACCTAGTGCGGGACCCATTTAATGGCAGGCAATGCCCAGGTGGAACTAGTCCACCGACACACCTATTGGGGGTCCAACCCCACATAAAAAATTTAAAGAGTTCTTAATGGCCTCATGAACCCCTCTGTTCAATGATGGTTGAACAAATAGTCCTGAAGTCCAAGGAGTTAGTTGTACTTTCCCAAGACATAAATGGGTAAAGTATGGAATCGAAAGAAGGGTAATTTGGTCAAGAAGGGACATGGACACATTACTGATGTGTGAAGATAATAATTCTTGATTTTTATGGAGAGAAAAACTTATCCCCAGTGGAGTCACCAGAAGCTGTCAGCGCTATTTTTGGTTGGAGGAATTGTCGTAAGAAGCTGTCGGTCACCGGAATCAAAATCTCGTCGCTCGCTTCGGAAGGACCTTTTAATTTGCATATATATTTAGTTTTATAAAAACATGAAATTAAACTGACCCCATCTTTGTCATAGTTCAAATGAAAGAGCATTATACCTTAAATCTTGTAACTATACCAAAAGATAAACACAAAACTTGAGGACGATGCTCGATCAAATAATCTAAGGAACATATGACGTCTGTTTGGTCTACGAAACCTTTATATTTGCTGACAAGTTCCCTTATTTAAAATAAAGAATTAAAAAGGGTTTTTTCTAAGCTGGGTTTTGACTTGCTTCTTATAAGGGCAAGCCCTTATAGTTAATTACTCTTAAATGACCAAAGTCACCTAATAAGACTCTCGATGAAAATCAGGAAATATTATCTTCAAGGAGTTTCCAAGGGTAGGACTTTTCAATGAGATATGACATAGAGGTGTGAAAGGGGATTGGTTCAAGTTTGGAACATTTTGTTGTAGAGTCTATAGGAGATAGAATTAGGGGATGTCATGGATTCAGGGGAGAACCTTGGTGACTTCCCAAGCCATCCTAATGTTTGGCTTCAGTTTTGGGGAAAATTATTTAAGTGTTTCATCTTGCCAATTTTATTAGTTAAAGCATAAATTCGTGTGAAACAATCACACAAATAGCTTGGAAGATGTGAGGATTTAGGTCGTGACGAATGACAGCCTCATAATCCTAAAACCAGTTAGGGCTTATATTGTATAACAGAGCTATACAAAAGGCCAAAAGATAAGGTGAGAATTTATGTTGCATAAACAAGCAACCTCGAAGTCCTATGGCTTTGTTGTTTATATCTAAGGAAGGAAGATTGGTTTAGTTGGGGAAGACAAGTTTTCCTATTAAAGATGGCAGTGTTGCCCACCATGGTATCTCCAAGCTCCTTACCACAAGAGTTTGAGTTTTCTAAGGTGTCAAGTTATTATGTCAAATAAGGTGGCCCTATGGTTGAAGTTCTTTAAATTTTATAGGGGCAAGTTAAAGTTGATTAGAGCGACACCGGTTAGGATCATAAGGTTCCCTCGTTCTGACACTACTATTTTTTATTGGATTCACTTAATCCAAATGAACTTACTAAACTCAATTTAATGAGTTCCATAATTTCATTTAGACCATGGGAAGCCTCGTTAGCAACCATAGCTTTTCTCCTCCAAGGAATTTATGATCATCCGATAAAGACATCTTAATTTAGATGTAATTGTAGTTTTGTACGATATTTGTGATTAAATTTTGAGTTATTTTATATTTTGAATGTTGTTGGGGTGAATTTTATCTTGATTGATTTTAGTTTTGGTTTTTTTTTTTGGTTTTGGGGCTATCCTGATAGTTTTAGTTTTCATACAAGGTGGCATCATTGTTTAGCATGTAAGTTTGTATAAGCACAAAAGTATAGCATAAAAGTACAAGAAAGGCAATGCTAAAAACTGTAAAAGCGTACCTAGCAAGTCTTCTCGTTCCTCCACCTGAAACTCAAAAGACATATTAAGGTAGTTTATATGGAACGGGGAAGTAAAATGTTGACTACCTACCTAACCCTAGCTCATATCTTGGAGGGTCCTTATTAATTTGATTAAGGATGATATTTGTCAAGCAAAACATATTAAGCTTAGTAGCTCTCTGAGGTATCCAACAGGTTAAGAGCAAGAAGCAGGTCCATGCTTCCCTCTTATCACCTCGTGAAAAGCCTCGAGCTCATTTAAACTTATTATGTTACTTAATATATCATTTTATAAACACCCTAATGCTCAATGAACATTGATGTATCAATTATCCCTATGAGTAAGGTAATTATCATTTGTAATCTAATTTTGAATATTATGTGAGTGAAGACCCTTAAAGAGGCAAGTTAGTGTTATTGGAACACTTAGCCAAATTTTGATCCTAATTGTGCTTGTAGTGTTTGAAAGATGTTCTAATTTTAATTGTGTTTGTTTTTCTAATCCTCATTTAATCAATTTTGATTTAACTTAGATTACTAGTAAGCCCTTAAGATCTAGGTGAATGTCTTAATTAGTTTTGAAAAGGTTAAGCTTTGGGTGATCATGATTTATTATTTGAATTTCATTTAAAAATTAAATAGGGGTATTAAATTGATTAATTATTGACTTCAAAATTCATACCCCTAAGTCCTACGTTCATTTTATTTTTAATAAATTTCCAAATTTTAATAATTTAGAAATTTTTTAACTTATCTTTTTAATTAAGAAAGTGAGTTTGATTTCTACCAATTAACCCCTTGTATTTCAAACATCCAAATAAAGTGATTAAGATCAGAGGTTGCCCATTTCCTTCCTTGAGTTAAGCCTAAATTTTAATTAAGGCTAAATTTCTCAAATTACACATTTTCCCCAAAGGCTCTAACACTTCATAATTCATCAAATTTAATCCAAATGACTTTGAAATTTATATCCTACCTCATTCATGGTTTAGTTAAGACATCAGAGGAGAAAATTTGATTTTTCAAAATTTAATTTAATTTATATAGTTATTTTTATGAAAAAATATAATTATTCAAAGAAAATATCTAACTTGACCAAGTTAAATCCTAATTCCTTAAAATTTTTACAGGAGGTAAACCTAGACCAGAGAAACCTTTAGACCAAATTTCATGTTTTTTTAAATTTTATTTGAATTTTGACAATTATTTTAATTTTTGGGGTATTTATTAAATATATATATAATTTTAAATAGGGAATATTAAGTTTTATATTTTTGAAAAATCTTCCTTAGGTCAGAGAACCCAAAGGAGAAAATTTTATATTTTTTTTAATTTTATTTGATTCATTGGAATTATTTTAATGAAAATCCATTTTTAGCCTTTAAAAATTATTTTAAAGCTTTAAAATTCAGTATCTTTATTTAGAAAATCAGGAAAAATATCCTACATGTTCCAAAGTGCTTAAAAGGCCATTTAGAATATAACCATAAATTTTATTATTTTTGTAATTTTTATGGTTTTTTTAATTATTTTAAAAATTCAAAATGGGCTCAAAATCAAGTTTTTATTTCAAACTCCATTTTATTTTTAGAAAATACCCTTGATCACATAGAACTCAAAAAATAAGTTTTTATAAATTTCTTAAGTTATATTTTAATTTTTAAAAATCATTTAAGTGCCAAAAAAATATTTTACTTGAAAAATCAATTTAGGCCATCAAATAGACTCAAAATGCTTTGAATTTTTTGTGGAGAGTTCTCTGGATCCTAAACAATAGTGAAGATAAAAAATTAAGTCAATTTACTACTTGTATTTTTCAAAATTAATTATATTAGTGCTTTAGGGTTTATAAAGAATAGGCGTATTTTGAATGACTTGGCTCAAAAGAAATTTTCCAAAGGTTCTCTTGTCATCATAAACCTTCCAAAATTTTCATGGATTTTTCTAAGCAACATGCTAATTTCTATGATTAATTTAAGCAAATAATGCATATAAACTTAAAAGATATGGATCTTTGTCTAGGGCCTCCTCTGACTTTGAAAAAATTAGAAGATATCCCCTAAGGCAGAGGAAATAATATGCTAAAATTTCAATCCATGGTGATATGCCTATATGCATAGAGAATCAAAACATTCCAATCAGTCTTTAATTAATTACAAATAAAATATGCATTACATGGACTTGAAATTATTTCCACATTATTCTCCTCTATTTATTGTGTAAGAGTGTATTTTTATTTTGTTTTTATGATTTTTCTACACCAAGATATAAATTTTTCAAGCTAGGGCTATTTTTTTATTTTTTAAATTCCCTATTTATCTATTTAAACGAGCGGCGCTGACTGGATCCTAGGCAGCTCTAAAGGCATGCATGACGCACTCTAGTTGGACGCCACCATCTACGTAAATGCTGACTTGGCCCGCGGTTCATGTAAAGAAATGTTGTCCGGCTTGATCTCCTCTGTCCTCGTCACCATCCCTAATAGAGTGATCACATGACCGTCCACACTAAAACCCTAAGATCTCAGCCTAGACTCAACCAAATTACTTTAGGTTTGATCCTATGAACTCATCTAAGCAAGATGAACATATCTATACGGTAATCTTGCAATTAAATTAAGCCTAATTAAATGGAGAATCAAAATAGGCTCGTGAGGAAGAGGAGATCAATACCTTGGCTCTGAGAAGGGAAGCTTCGATCAGAGAGTCTCGACACATTTTTTGGGGTCCAAAGAAGCTAGGGATTAAGCCTCTTGCTATGGTAAAATGCCTAGACTCAAATTTGACCAAGGCCAATTTAAGGTGTTGATCAAAGTCTATATTAGGGGCTCTATGGAAGGAGGATTTGATGGTGCTTTGGCTTCTTTCAATATTGTGAAGGTGTGGGTGATTTTAATTTGAGTTTGGTGGAGTGTAGAGGTGTGGAGAGCTTTGTCCTATCTCCGAAAAGGTTTTGAGCTCAAAAATAGGGCTCCGGCAAAAGGATTTAGGGCAATGTGGTGGTTGGATTGCACTGAGGAGGTCTCAAAAAGGCTTTGGGATCAATTTGGGGAAGTCTCTTTGAGGAATTTTCAGCTCTCTCTCCATGGCCATGGAGGGGAGCTTTTTATAAAAATGCCCTTAGGCTTGCTTCCATGGCTAATTGGGGGTTGAAATGTGCTGCCTAGGTGGAGGGCTGAGAGGCTCTAAGATTCAATTTGGATGAGGTGGCCTCTAAGTTTGAATTGGTTTTAATTCCATGGGGGTGGCTCTCGGTTTGGCAATTTTCCAGCCACTAGGTGGGCCGGCCGGCCAGGGGAGGTGGCTAGGGAGGTCAGGTGAGCCAGGGGAATATGTCACAACCCGTTAATGATTTTAGGCTTTCTTTTAGCAAAAATATCCAAGGCTTAAGGAAATATGGCATTAAATCCCTTGATTTAGGGGATCTTTGGTGCATAATTTAGTTTAGGTGTTTTTAAGAGGTTTATGTTGGCCACTAGGGTCCAACTAATGGCTATGGAGTCATTAATTTTGTGACTTTTGGGTAGTTAGGCCATCTTTAGTGCATGGGTTCAATGTGGTTTAAAGTGATCACAGCTTGGGTTTGGTCAATTGGCCTAACTGATTGATCAAAATTGTGTAGATGACTATTATGAAGATTTTTGGTGAAGGGTTGAAGTGATTTTGAGTTTAATTGGTGGGTCAATTTGAGGGATTTTTGAAATTTGGTCAATTTGGGCATGTTGGGCTAGACATGGGTCTAGGTTTGTCTAGCCTTCGGCTAAGTCCAAATTCAATAGTTCAAATGATTAAGAGAGATGTTGTGAAGATTTTTCATGAAGGGATGGAGTGGAAATTTTGGGGCTAAGGCCATCAATTTGAGATTTGAAGACATGGCCAATTTGGGGCAAACTTAAGGCTTTTTAGACTTAGGTTGAAATCAAATGAAATTGAGGCCTCACAAAGGCAGTTTGAAGGTCAATTTTTATGTATGGGGATGTTATGAAGGTTCTTTAATAAATGTTTTTTCCAATTGAGTGAGTTATGGGTTCAATTTGGTGGAACCAAGTCATGGTGCCAAAATTGGGATTTTGATCTAAACCAAAATTAGGTTAAAATGATGGACTAATTGAGCTTGGATTTGGTTTATATTGGTCACATTAAGAGTGTAATTGAGTTTATAATTGAAATTGGGGTAAATTGAGACCAATTTGATAAACATTTGGAGTGATTTGGGGAAAATATGGGCCTTTAAAGGGCAATTTGGCGGTTTTGATCAAAGATGGCCAAATTAGCAAAATTGGGTCATGTGATAGTGAGAAAATGAAATTTGGAATATTTGGGAGGTTTATGGAATTTTTGGGATTTTTGAGAATTTTTAGAATCTTGGGCTAAGGAGGGGGCATTTTGGTAATTTGACTAATTTTGGAGATTTTGGGTAGTTTGGGTGTTTTCAAGGTGTTTGAAGTGATTTTTGAACTAACTTGGGTATTTTAAGTAAATTTGGGAATTTTGGCCAAATTTGGGGTCCAAAGGGTATCTAGGTAATTTGGGGGAATTTAGGAGCAAAAGGATAGGTTGGGTATCTTGGTAGAGTTGGAGTGCCAACCAACCTCAATAAGCCATGGGCCAATGACAACCCCATTTTGGATCCTCTATTTCGCTAATCCCTAGCCTAGGGATAGTGGGTTTAGGGGACCCCCTACATGAGTCTCCTAAAAGTATCAAGGAACCAAAACATAGAAGTTTAAGTTTAGGATTGTGAGTGATTGTGAGTGCAAATATGTATCTTAAGCCCTAAACCAACACCCAGGGTCAACCCTAAAGTCCAGTAGTCCTAAAGGTGACTCGTCTTGAGTTTCCCCATAATGACCCCACCTACTAAGTGCTGGAAGTCAGGACCAGCATGTAGAACTTCAAGTTGAGTAAAGAGAAGTATAGAATTTCTAATGGTGAGGGTTCCTTTTCTAGTTTTCTAAGAATAGTCAATATGAAAGTCCTATGGCTAACAGAGAAAAAACTAAACCTCAACCAAAAGTGAGGTCAATAGTGTTATTGTATCTTCTGAGTTAACTAAAATTCAAGAAAAGTAATTAATAAAAATGTTAAAAAGATATAAAAAGACTTTTGAATGGACTTTAGCAGATATTAAAGGAATTAGTCCTTCAATTTGTATGCACAGAATTCTATTAGATGAGCAATATAAACCTAAAGTTGATCCTCATAGGAGATTAAACCTAATAAGTGGAAAGAAGTTGTTAAAAAAGAAATTTCAAAATGATTAGATGCTGGAATTATATATCATCTTTCAGGCAGTACTTAGGTAATCCCAATTCACTATGTTCCAAAGAAAGGAAGAGTGACTGTTGAATTAAATGAGAAAAATTAATTAATTCTAATAAGAATAGTTACTGGCTGGCAAATTTGTATAGACTATAGAAAATTAAACATGCTCACTATGAAAGATCATTTTCTTTTACCCTTTCTAATCCAAATGTTGGATAGATTGGCTGGAAAAAAATACTACTGCTTTTTAGATGAATATATCGATTATCATCAAATTACAATTGCTCGTGCGACGTTTACAAGCCCTTATGGAACATTTGCTTTTCATAGAATACCTTTTAGACTATGCAATACACCTGCGGAATTTCAAAGATGTATGATGTCAATATTTAGTAATTTGATTGAACATGGAATGGAAGTATTTATGGATGATTTCTTTGTGTTCGGGAAATCATTTGAATTATGTTTAAATAATTTAGAAAAAGTTCTGGAATTTTGTGAAAAAATCAACCTAGTACTAAATTGGGAAAAATGTCAATTTATGGTTGCAGGAGGAATTATACTTTGGCATAAAATTTCTGAAAAATGACATGGATTTAGATCTTACAGAAGTTCAAGTTATTGAAAAATTACCACCACCGACTACGGTCAGAGGGGTAAGAAGTTTTTTAGGACATGTTGTTTTAGGACAAAGGTACAACAAAATTTTTAAAGTAATATATTATGCTAATAAAACTCTAAATGATGCTCAAATTAACTACACTAACACTGAAAGATAGTTGTTAGCTATTGTTTATGCTTTTGATAAATTTAGACCTTACTTGATTGGAACCAAATGTACAGTGCATACAGATCATTCTGCTATCAAATACTTAATGCAAAAGAAAGATGTTAAACTAAGATTAATTAGATAGATACTTCTATTGCAAGAATTTGATTTTACTGTAGTTGATAAAAAAGGAAATAATAATCAAATAGCTGATCATTTGTCTAGACTAGAAGAAGAAATATTAACTAATTTTACAAATGAAATTTTAGGAAATTTCCCTAATGAACTATAAAATTTTGATGAAATTAATACACCGTGGTATGTTGATATAGTAAACTATATTGTAAGTGATATTTTACTTTAATATATTAAGAATCAACAATTAAAGAAATTTATATATGATTCAAAATTCTATTTTCGGGATGACCCATATTTATATAAACAATGTAAAAATCTAATTATTAGATGGTGTGTGCCTTATGAAGAAACTCAACAAATAATTGAAACATGTCATGATTCTGAATTTAGAGGACATTTTGGAACAAATAGAACTGCATATAAAATTTTGCAAGCTGGATTTTATTGGCCTTTTATTTTTAAAGATGTTAATAAATATATTAAAACATGCGATTGATGTCAGTGAGTAGGAAATATTTCTAGAAGAAATGAAATACCTCTAAATTACACAATTGAAGTTGAAATTTTTGATGTGTGTGAATTAGATTTTATGGGACCATTTATGCCTTCATTTGGAAACTTATATATATATATATA